>JARHVA010007055.1:0-552500 GCA_037957365.1 Torreya grandis
TTGGTCTGGGAACAAAGGCATTTTAGAAGAAACATCAAATTTTCTCTTCAAATTTGCTAGAGTATATGGCTTTATTGGAATGAAGCTATATTTTCAAACAAAAAACCAGACATTTATACTACTCTATACATATTTAAATAGTCCATGATGCCTCCAATACATAAACCAATAAAGCCATAAAAAAGTATTGAGTTTATCCTTGGACTCTTTGCAGCCACACTGCTTTTGTGATGGAGCCTCGATTGGAAACCCAGGACATAGTGGAGCTAGAGGGATAATTTACTTCAATAATGTTGAGATATCCTAAAGGTAGGGTACTATTCAAAACACCAACAACTATGCGAATATTCAAGTAATCATCATCACTCTAACCATTGCACATGAATGGTGGCTTACATCCATGGTGGTACATTTGGATTCGAAACAGGCAGTTGAATGGATGAATGGGAATGCACAATGAAATAATATTACACTAAAAAACCTATTGCAATGAGCAAAGTCACTTGTTGCACTACTCCAATCATTCACTATCAAACATGTTTATAGGTAACACAATGCTATGACAGACAAACTGGTGAAGGATGCTTGCCATAGCCCAAAAGGTAAGATATATCTATTAATTAGGTTGGTGATACATCACACTTCATGAGGGAGTTTCACCTCATATAATTTTTAGGCTCAAGGATTGCATTTTCTTTTTCATGATACATATGCCAATCCGCATGTCTTCTTTCAATACTTGTCGATTTGGTAATTTGATTGCATTGCACAAATGGGTCAAGGCTATGTGCCTCCTTATATTGCTTGTATATGATTTACCTCCACACCATATTTTCTAGTGTCTTCTATTTACAGGGATCCCCAGACCCTCTCTATCTACGTCTGTTCCTATTGGAAGGCTATACTAGCTATATCTTCTTTATAATTGAATAAAGGATACTGATATTTTCTTTTGAGAATATATATATATATATATATATATATATACACACACACACACACACACACACACACACACATACACACATACATACACACACACACACACATACACATATGTATGTATATAAATAATAAGGACCACATAGGACACAATAAACTTAAGGTAATAATTATATTTATTCTATGAAAATGTTTTAAATATTCTTTGGCGCCACATATAAAAAGATTAATAATAAATATTTTTCAAACCTAATATTTACTTTATTTCTAACATTGAATGTGTTGCAGGTGGAATTAAAGCTACAAAGATTGAGGTTTAGATCTTGCCCCATTTTTTAATGAATCGACACCGACATATTGAGGGGCCCAAGGTAAAATTTAATGTTAGTTCAACATGTCACTCGTGGGATTGATGGAAGTTGTTTGAATACATATGTGATAGTTTCTCAATGTTTCTTGTCATTTATGCAAGCTATTGGCAGAACTGAAGCCATGGTAGTCAAAATATTGGGATGAATGGTTAAAAATGAAGGCACATATAATTTCTAAGCTAGTTTCCTTTTGATTACAACTGCAAGGTATAGATTAGTGTTTCTTTTGTTCTGAAGACCGAGAGTAGTGGTTTGCATACCTAGTCATATGTCTTAAAATAAATATATATAATGATAATTTATTTGAAAAGCATTTCTTTAAATATATTTGCTAACAATTTCTCAAAATTTCTAGTCACTGATGTGAGTTATTGGTGGAAACGAAGCTCTAGTAGATAAAATATTGGGACAAGAGGTTGGAAATGAAGGTGCAGATAATTTATAAGTTGGTTTCTTAATGATTGTAACTACAAGGTATGAATTTGTGTTTCTTTGTTCTAAAGATTGAGAGTAGTTGTTTGCATGCACAGTCATTTTTCTTGAAATGAATAAATATAATGATAAGTTCTTTGAAACATATTTCTTTAAAGATATTTGCTGATGATTTCTCATTTTTTATAGTCATTGATGCAAGCTATTGGTAGAAGCGAAGCTCTAGCAGTTAAAAGATTGGGATAAAGTGCAGACAATTTCTAAGTTGATTTCCTTGTGATTGCAATTGCAAGGTATGGATTTGTGTTTCTTTTATTATGAAGACTGAGAGCAATTGTTTGCATGCAAATTCATCTATCTTGAAATGAATAAATATAATGATAATTTCTTAACCATATCTATAATCTATAATGATAAGGTCTACCAAAATATCTTAATCATATCCATAATCAATAATGACCTTTCAAATATTTTTTTATTTCAATTGAAAAACCATGCCAACCAAATTATAATTATTACCTTAAGATTATTATGTCCTAAGTCATAAGTGGTCCTTAAAACATTTATAAAACTATGTAAACAAACATGCTCTTCCTTCTATATGGTTTTAATGACTAAAAAACTTAATAATAAATAATTTTTAAACTTAATGTTTATTTTATTTCTAGCATTGAATTATTGCAGGTGGAATTAAAGCTACGGGTATCGCGGTTTAGATTTTGCCCTATTTTTTAGTGAATTGATGCCAACATATTGAGGGGTCCTAAGGAAAAATTTAATGTTGGTCCAACACATCAACCCATGAGATTAATGGAAGCTGCTCGAATACATATGTGAAGGTTTTATCAAAATTTCTAGTTATTTATGCAAGCTATTGGTAGAAGTAAAGTTGTTTGTCTAATATAGATACTTACAGTTCATTACACTATAGATACCTCAAATAAGTTTGGTATAAAATAACAAGGGAACACCAAAATATACTTATGCATCAATATAATAGAGTTTACAACTATTATAGTCATGTTCTCTTAATCAAACATAACACACAAATACACCTACTTGGTATAAAATAACAAGGGAACACCACAATATACTTATGCATCTCTATAATAGAGTTTAAATTTTTTATAGACATGTTATTTTAATCAAAAAGAAAAAATACACAAATTACCTCTTAACAATTTATATAATGTGCATTATCTTTGACAAGCTTTCTCAAAACCCTGATAAAATAAATCTCAAAATCTATCACACAATTTGTTGTCCTTCCTCAATCAACCTTGAATTTTAGATGCCTAAATTTCAAATTTCAACATGCTAATTTTCTTCATTTTGTTCTTGATAATTGTTATTTTCATTCTCTTCAAAAATTGTTAGATTTGGATCTAGTATTGCATAATTATAGTGTGTTTGAAGAATTATTAGTCAATCCTCTTCTTTCAGATGTTGACTACCAAATTCCTGGAACTTTATTAAATAGAAAATCAAGGACATTGTATCTAGTTGTATAGAGCCTCAAACAAGTCTCTAATTTTTTTCAAGCTTGTTTCTTAACTTTGACTTTAAAAATGACAATGTACTAAAAATTCTGTCATCTTCCATTGAGCCCAAAATTATTGTTTGACATAAATTGGAAAGATTAAAATATTTTGAGATACTAGATCACATTGCATTTTACTCAAACTTAAGGTAGTCCATAGTCTAGTGATCAAACCATTTTTGAAAGCATGGTCTAAAAGTTGTGGCAAATTGAATAGACTGTTCCCTTAGCTTTGAAAAATCTCAAATGCTTTCAATTTGTTCATTATTAAATTCTACACTCTTGCATAAGTGTTGGGCCAAGGTTTTGATTTTATTCTAAAAACCTAATGAGCTGACTTTTTTCCAATATTAAGGGTACATCAAATCCATGGATTCTATTAGTTCATCCTAAGAAAAATGATATCTAATCATTGAAGAGAAACATTTTGTAATTGCATTCAAGGTGTAACTTACAAAGGATACAATCTTAAGGAATCAATCCCTTGTAACATGGACTCCTTTGAGTCTATTAGATTGACCAACTGTGTCAAAAGTGTAAGTTGTAGTCTATACTCAATTTATACTAAGTACTGCACATGATCTTACCATATGTACTACACAAAAGAGTCTTGGAACCTCATGATCAGACTGTATTTTATTTTTAAATGTTTAAGGTAATAATTATATTCTGGGTGACATAATTTGTTAATTGAAATAAAACATATTTGAAAGGCCAATATGGATGTGGTTAAGACATTTTGGTAGACCTTATTATATAGTTTATAATTTAAAAACTATGAAAATATTTTGAATATTTTTTTCAGTTATGTCATCCTTGTTTTTCATAGTTGTTTTGCCCTATGACCCCATAGTTGGTTTATGATCTATACTCTGATTTTTGTCACTATTTTTTCTATACTTAGTTTATTATATTATCTAGTTGGTCTTTACCACATACCTATATTAAAAAAAATAAGAAATTGATTTCCCTCGAGAAATAATGACACGCATGATACTTCTTTTAAACAATGCATAAAGAACAAACTGAATCAATGCAACAGAGCCTCATGATCATACTATATTTTATTTTTAAATATTTAAGATATAAAAAATATTTGAAAGGCCATTATTGATTATGGATATGGTTAAAACATTTAAAAGACAATGTTTTGAGAAAATATCTTTAGAAAAATACTTTTCAAGGAACTTATCATTATATTTTTTCTATACTGAGTTTATTATTTTATTTGGTTGGTCTTTACCACATACTTATTTTTAAAAAATAAGAAATTTATTTTCTCTGAGAAATAATGATATGCAAGATACATATTTTAAATAATGCATAAAAAATAGACTGAATAAATGTATCAAAGCCTCACGATCAAATTGTATTTTGTTTTTAAATATTTAAGGTAATAATTGTATTCTATTTGGGGTTTGTTAATTGAAATAAAAAAATATTTGAAAAGCTAATATGGATGTGGTTAAGACATTTTGGCATACCTTATTATATAGTTTATAATTTTAAAACTATGAAAATGTTTTGAATATATTTTTAATTATGTCATCCTCACTTTTCATAGTTGTCTTGACCTATGGTCCCATAGTTGGTTTATATGCTATCCTCTGATATTTTGTCACAATTTTTGCTACACTCAGTTTATTATATTATCTGGTTGGTCTTTTGAGAGACTTAAAGAGGCTTGTACTCAATTTATACTTAGTCATGTGGCCATCAAATTTAGCACTTAAAAATGACAAATTTAATATTTAAAAAAAATGATAAATTTAATTGTTAAAATGAAAGAATCATAAATAAGATCTCAACTTTAGACTTCTCATCCTCTAACCTCTTTCTCTATTGGTTTTTTTGCCATTATTTCTTGATTTTAATATGACGCTTGATTCACTAGTTATTTATAAGTTTTTTGGAAAAGCTAATAAAAATTATTGGTTAATTTATACCAGCATGGTGATTTTTTCAAAGATTCACCAATGGAATTATACCTAAAATCTAGGATTTGATATGAATTTATAGTAAGCTTTTAAGGGTCCCTTCTTAAATTTATACATGTATGTGTATGATAAAATTGACTATAATAGGATATCTAGCAATATGCAATATCTGGCAAGTAATAAAAATGTAAACATAGAAATGCATATAATTTGTAAATTTTGTACTTTTAAAATGTTTGAATGTTTTTGTATTTTGACATGTTATATTGTTTTTATGTTTTATGAGTATAAGCTATGTACAAGCAATTAAAAATAAACTATGCACAAGGATCAAGAGAAAGAAGTATGTACAATGGTAGGAACCATACTAACCAATGAGTTTTGTGAGGGACTCACTATCACCATGACTTATGTCAAATAGGCGAACTATGATCATGCATGTGGTGTGAAAGGGAAAATTTGAGCCCATGATATGTTGTGCTGTATAATTTGAGTTTGAAGCTGCCTGTGTAGTGATGCTATGATGTTATGGCACTAACTGTGATGCCCTGTGAATTGTAGGGGTCTTAGGGACCCATATGGTAGAATTAGAAGTTATAGGTGATGTAGGTTCCTTACGATAAGAACTCCTAAAGCCCAATATAACTGATCTCACCATAAACCAAGTAGAGGAAAGTCTTATAGAATCTATGATGGATCTTTGATGCAAATGTCTCTCTAGTAATGGTCTTTATGGGAGAGTATGCATGTGTGTAGATACCAT
Source organism: Torreya grandis (assembly GCA_037957365.1). Lineage (NCBI taxonomy): Eukaryota > Viridiplantae > Streptophyta > Pinopsida > Cupressales > Taxaceae > Torreya > Torreya grandis. The sequence continues at coordinate 5,986 of JARHVA010007055.1, forward strand.
AGGAGTAGACTTGACCTTCTCTAAGGACTCTTCTAAACACTATGATGTATGCATAGGAGTTGTAATCTTTACTATAACTGATAGCTGTGTAATATCTGGTAATGGTGTTAGAACTGTAACTAGTGTCTATGCTAGAACTATAGCTAGAAACTATGTTGAAACTACCTATGGGATGGGTAGAGAGTACTCATATGGGACACCCTCAAACTTAACCACTTGATTAACATGTATATACATCAATAATTGATGTATTGTAGATGGGATGGCTTAGAGTTATTGTAACCATTGCCTTCCCAATAATATATCGAAGACACGTACACTAGGTACTACTAAGAACTGAGTGGCAATGTGTTTTGGTCCAACCTATAATGGAAGCACAATCTCCATGATAGATATTTGAACGTGGAAAATGAAACCACTAATGATTGTATCTGTGGGGAACATATCCTACTCTATGTAGCCCAAGTGCTATAAGAGTGTCATAGTGCACATGCTTATGCTTGACCCATTGTCAACCATAACATTGTGAATAGGATCGTGGTCTATGTAGGATCTTATGAAGAATGCATATAAATCTGTGTCATCATCCACAATATATTTCTCTAAAAATGGGATAAGTGGTCTAGGTGGCACTATATTGTGATACATACCAATAATGTTATGCAGTGGATATGTCTCCTTTGTAATTATGTGATAGGAATCTAGTGGTGGATGCACCTAGTACGTATAGTGAACACTTGATGTGCCCCCTACCTCATTAGTTGTATGCTTGGGAAAGGATATGAAAATATATTTAGTGTCTTTACCTTTATTTTTTTTTGTTTCAATGCCTCCATGGGTGTGCCCACATCAATAATGTTAGTCTCAATGAGATCTTGTATCTTATGCTTTAAGCTAATGCATTTGTTTATCATGTGGCCTGGTACCCTATGATACTCGCATTATGTATTTGAATCGTAAGTCTTTGGAAAAGGTCGTGTCATATTAACCTATTTAATGGGACGGATAGATACGACATTGCATTCTAATATTTATTATATAACTCATGCTAGTGACTCTAGAAGATTAGTGAAGGCACTGCACTAAGGAATGGATAAAACCAAATTTGGGAGAAGGCTTAGAAGTTGCATTGATTATGGCCTTTTGATCAATTTTATTTTATGTGGTCCTTACCTTGTATGGAGCTTTTTTCAAACTTATAATAGTTGATTCTGATCCATTTGTGTACTTGAGATTGCCCATTGCTAAAAGCTTAACCTTTCTTTCCTTGACTATGTGGCACATATTGGCAAATGTGGGAAGCTTCTTGAATAAGATATATTCGTGTAGCGATGGTAGTAATTTTTTTTTGTAGATATCTTGAAGCTCTATGTCTATCATGGAGCTATTCAAATTGGATAATATTATATTGTATCATAATACATAAACAATGATAGGTTCATTTGAATGTTGATTTAATTATACCACTTGTGCATATGATATCTTATCACTGATGTTGATATAGAAGTGTGCTAAGAACATATTGGATAAAATATTGAATGTCATGATAGATTTATTTACAAAATCATAGAACCATTATAGGGCATAAGCCTTAAGACTACATGGAAATAACTTCGTAAGAAGCCAATCGTTAGACACATAGTCCAAGAGTGATGTTTAAAAGGCTCTGAGGTGATGCTTTGGGTCACCTTTGCCATCATATGATGTGAGCTTGTGTGCCAAAAAATTGGATGGTAAAGGAGATGCCACTATGTGATTTTCCAAAGGTGTATGCAATAGAATGTTGGAATCCAAGGCATGTGATGGCTTAACTGCTCCATTATCAAGATGTAACACCTTAGACTGTAGAGTAAGATCTTCATGCACAAGGAATTGTACATATAGAGTAGAGGAACTAGCCACAAGTGGTGTATACTTCATTGATGTTTGAATAAAAATCTTGGGTTGTGCTATCTGAGTTATTTGAGCTGGCCTAACTAGAGGTATAACAATATTGTTAGCTACAGGGGTTGAAGATTGACCATTATTTGTCTTATTCTTGATTTCTAATATAGTTTGTAGAATCTAGAAATGATCAAGGGTTTGTTCCTATTTTATATTCTAAATCCTTGAAATACCTCATCTTTATTCATAATTATGTCATTATCATTAAGTGGAGGTAGTACGTCTTGATTCTCAATATGGATCTCATCTTAATCGTGGTTGTATTTTTCATCTTTGGATGCATTGTCATTAAATTCCACATAATTAGGGTGTGAAGGATTCATATCTAGAGTTGTAATAGGTTCCTTGTCCTTGTTATAGGTTTGGATAATAGGATTCTGAATATGCTCTATAGGATTACCACCTAGTATAAAACTTATTCTTAATGGAAGAGAGATAGCTTTTTCAGATGGAATATAGTAAACAAATTAACATAGAGCTACTAAAATAGAATATATGAATTCTAAAAAATTAATAAAAGTGATTGAAAATAGGAGAAAAAAGGATACAAACCCTAAAAACATCTAGGGTTAGGGTTTTTTAATCTAGGGTTTATTTGAACCAATTTAAATTATATGTAAAATAAAATAAAAGTCTAATTTGAAATGGATATTAATTAGCTAGGTTGTCTCAAAAAATAAAAAAATAAAAAGTATGCAACCCTAAATTATTACACAAAAATTTGGATTAATGCATGCTAAGGTTTGAATCAATATTCGAAGTAAGACATGTTCACCAAATTATTTAATCTTTTAGGGTTTAACTATGTAAATCCTATGTTTAGGTTAAAGTGTTGAGGTGTCTAAATTAGCTAAATAAATTAAAATAATTAAATATTAATTTGTTATGGCATTTAACTTCCTTTAAATTTCTAAAAATAGTAATAAATAGGCATAAATATAGACTTATCTAAAAAATGATTGTCACGTATGATTTGGGTTTTAAAAACTAAGTTATAGACAGTTTCGAGTGTCATCAACAAGATTTTGGAGTCTATTTGCTCACTAGATAGTAGTGCTCCATATGGACAGTCATGACATGTTGTTATAGTGTCCTTAAAGTGGCATTAGTGTCCCCTTTGTGGGACCATTCCTATTTTTTAGAAGTGCTTGTGCTTATGTTTTTAGGTCATGTTCTTGTGCGCACAAAATTTAGAGCTCTATGTTATGCTTAGAAAACCTGATTTAGTGTGCAAACCCTAATCCTCCTTATAATTATGACATGAAAAATAATTATGTGTTCATTATTAGGATAGGTTGGACATCTTCAACACCCTGTTGTGAAGAGAGTTGCCTATGTACCAATACTTCGAAGAGGGATCAAGCCCGATATAGTTCTGTCACCCATCACTTGATGCAAGTGCAAGTGAATGATAGAATAAGAGTGGACTTGGATGCCTTGAATGTGTTTGATATTTTAAATCTTTGAAAATTGGCCTTAGAGATTTTGTAGATGGTAGTATGTAAAATTAGGGCAAAATAGGGATCAAATACCTTAATTTTAACATATCTTTAGTTTGAATGTGATTTTGCATCTATTTTCCATCTAGTGAATAGAGGTCAATTAGACTTGTATTTATAGATATATGTAGCTTGTGTGGATAATAAAATATTATTAGGTTAGATATAGGAGGGTAGATATTTGAAAAAGTATCCATTTGGAAGAGCTAGGGCTAAGGACCATAGCAACCAGTTGGGGACATGAGTGCCATGTGGCTGTAGTGTCCTAAATGTGGTGTTAATGTCCACATAGCAGACTACTGAGTAAGATAGGTTGGGATCTGAGAAGATAGTTCTAGGATTGTGTTTTGGTTTACTGTGGGTGACTATGTTATGCTTGATGATTGAAAAAGTGTGTCTAGGGCTAAGCTAGGAATAGGTTAATTCAAGCGACACTCTTAGCATCTAATTACTACTTTTAGGTGATTAAAATAAGCATAGATATGGCCTAATTAAGTTCCCCATGTAACCTAACAATAAATTAGTTACATGGGGCACTCAAATAGGTCATATTTAGATTGAAATAATATTAAGTTTTCATAATTAGGTTTACGGGTCTTAATATGCCCTTTTGAGTGCCTTATGAATACAATCACTATTAAGTGCCCCATGCAACCAATCAAGTGATTTATTTTAGAGGGCACTCAAATAGACCATATTGAGTATGAAATGACATTAGGTTGTTACAATTGTGTTTAGGGTGCTCAATATGCTCTCAATGTGTCCCCTATGTAGAAAATCAAGTGATTGAGGGCACTCAAATAGGGAATATTGGGTCCAAAATGACATTAGGTTTTTACAAGTATATTTAGGGGGCTCGGTATGCCCTAATTATGTGCCACATGCAACTGATCGAGTGACTAGTTGTATGAGCCCAAAATTACATTAGGTTTTTCTTATTTTTAAGGAGACTCAATATGTCCTAATCAAGGCTTTATGTAACTAATTGATCGATTAATTTCACAAGGCAATAAAATATGGAAAATTGTGTTTAAAATAACATTAGGTTGTAATAATTGTGTTTAGGGGAATCAATATGACCTAATTATGTGCCCCATGCAACCTACCAAGTGATTGGTTGCATGGGCAACTCTATTAGGGAATATAATGTCTAAAATGAAATTAGGTTATCATAATTATGTTTAAGAGGCTCAATATTCCCTAATTGAGTGTGCCATGCAACTAATGGATTGATTGATTGCATGGGGCACTCAAATAAGGCATATCAAGTTTGAAACGACATTAGGTTATATTAATTAGGTTCAAAGTGCTTGCATTAGTTGATAGCGCATTTGAATGGGCATATTTAGTTCAAAATGACATCATGTTATAGTGATTAGCTTTAGGGTGCTTGATATTCCCTAACTATGTTTCCCATGCAACCAATTACTCAATTGGTTGCATGGGGCCCTCAATTAGGAAATATTGGATTTAAAATTACACTAGGTTATCATAATAATGTTTAAGGACTCAATATGTTATAATTGCATTCCCTCTAATATATATAAAAATTCATGGGATTTTAAGATAGGGCTATAAACAATTACAAGAAATTGACCAAGAGAATCATTTACTAATCCAACAACAACCCACAAATTAGTTGTGAGTATAACTTTATAGCTTACATCAATGAGTACAATGGCTTCTAATTGATCATCATATTGTTAAGACAAGTTTTTTATTTAGTATGATTTATACGCTTATGTGTAATTGGCACACCAAGCAACTATAACATTTGTTTATTATGAAATGTAACTAATTTATCTATTGCATAAAGTGCATTGAAGAATGAATCGGGTCTCATTATTATAATGACAAGGATGCATTGGTTTGAGACATAAAATCATTCCAATCATATATTTTTGGCTTTGCAAATCTAATTTTCAAAAAATGATTATAGAAAGTAACTTGGCATGGGTCATAAACTTTCTAATAGAAAGCTATGTCTAGAGTGAAAACCGTAATGATTCCCCATATATATTGCTATGTTTTGCATAGGTGATGATTAGGTGAGGTCACCAACAAGAATTATTGACCTCCTAAAATATGTCATGTTTATATATTTTAGGAACACTTCATGTAGGTATTGGTCCATGTGAGGAAACAATCTTGGGAATATGAAGTTCATTTCACCAATAAGAATGTAGAACATACGCTTCAGATATTATTGAAAAATTGTAAGTATTTTCCCTTCAAGAGCTTTCATCTCTTTTATAGGTATGTGAAGACTCGCATGTATGGTCGATGCATAAATATTGAATGTTTTTACTTGAGTTTGAGTAAGCAATAAAAAGGGTGAGTTATCTATCCCCCTTATGTATAAATTATGAACCTAATGTTCCTGTTGTAGGATGATATATTTTATGGGTGAATGGAGAAGGATAATGTTAAATGCAAGACATTGAGTAGTCTACAAGGAAGTTAGATAAGGAAAGCTAAATCAATTAGAATTTGGGATCAGGGAGCTTACCCGATTTGAGTCTTTGAAAGATTTGATGATCGCTTGCATGTGGATTCAAAGCTAACATGTATGTGTCAAAGTAGTATAAAACCATATAAAACCATAAACGTGGGAAGATCCTCTATAATACCATTCATAATAGAAAGTATTATTTATGTATATAATATTGATGAAGAGAGAAATTGATGCAAAAATAAAAGAGTGAAGCGTAGGGAAATACATCGTTACATACCACTAATAAAGTGTTTTAATATGTTTTTACAAAACCTATTCACAAAAAATTGAGAATATATGATGCATGTAAATAGATTTAAGATGTGGGTTTGTTATAATATTCTAGATCCATTAATGGTAGGCTTCGTATGCATCTATTTGAGGCAAACCAACCATAGTTTTATGTAAGTAATGCCATTTGGTGTATGTTGTATTGAGTATGGAAATAGTGTTTAGAAACCTAGCTAGTCTATCTGTCAATGAGCTAAGTAGTAAATTTAGTCCCATAGGATGAATCCAAAGTGCATCCAATGCTCTACTAGATGGTCTACAAGACTATTGTCAAGCAAGTTTTATAGCCACTAGTGTAGGTTTGAATTATTTGTCAGAAATTTGTCTTAAATATTTATTTTTACAAAAACAATAGTTGTATATTGGCTCCTATGCCACATTATAATGTTGACCAATAAATACAAAAATATTGGATGGTTATTAAAAAGGTGCAAGATACAAAAAGTTTGAGAAAATTTACATCCATAGGGTAATTTTTAGTAAAAAAGTATAGAATATTTTTTTGCCTTGGGGATAATTATACTATTGTGATAGTCTTATCGAGTTGATAATTTTGACATATAATTGTAGTAATAAGTTTCCAAAGCCTCAAGAACGCTTTTTTGGATGGTTTTAACAACTAGGTATGGAACCATGAACATGGAGCAAGAAGTTTCTGACCTAAGATTTGTACTCACTAATTTCAACAAATGGTACATGGCATCAATGCATAAAATTAAGAACATTAAAGCAAACTCAAAGGTGAAAAACATTCTTAAAGCAGATTCTCAAGGCTAAATTTTTTTTAATGGTATAATTGGATAGCATAATGCTAAGATGGGGTAAAAAGAGCCTAAAAATTAGGAAAAGTAACACCTCATAGGGAAAATACAATATGACAATGTTTAGACATTAATTTATTTTGTTTGGTTTGATGTTGTTCAAAGGTTTCAATCAATACAAGTCATGACAATAATCAAACAAGACACTCATAAATAACAATCCTTATTTTTAATGATAATATGGGTTTGCAATGTGATTTTAGTCCATGTAACTCTCTTACTTGAAGCAGTAATAGATTGATTTCACTCAACCCTCACTTTAAACAATATGTCATGAAATATTGGGAGAGGTTAGTTTCCCACACAATATAAAAAAATTTATGGTCGATGGTTGTAAGTTAAAGATTCACAAAGATTTCTACATCATCCTTGATATACATTACAGTACGTGAGGCTCAAAAAATTATCGTAAGAGAAAGATTAATGAGCAACATGGGAGGGTCTAGACCTTTCATGCTCACTTTAATTGTAAAGGTCTTAGTGAAGTGCTACTTGAAAATTAGGCTCTGATGGGTACAGTCAAAGGTTTGTATTAGAGCATGAAAGCCCTACCACTTCATGGATGCACTTAAAACACATAGTTACTCAACCAATAATGACCGCATACAACCTCAATTTATATACATCATTAAAATTATAGGGTTGATATGAATGTTGAGTAATGAATTTCCAATTGCTACACCCTATAGACTCACAAGGAGATGAAATCCACCTCACATAGTCAAAATAAAAGGAAACAAGTGTTATTTATGATACTCATGACCCCATGAATGGACAAGAGAAGAGCGTAATCTAACATTATTACAATAAAATACAATAATAGTCTATGTATTTTTGGTCACCCAAGCTCCCTAAAGATGGCAAGGGGAGAGCAAAGGCATAATATATTATCCATAAATAAGCAATCAATAACAAACACTTAAGCAAATGAAATAAAATCAATTTTTTTAAGAGCACTAAAATCCAAGTGTGAGTTATTTCATTAAGCACTAAAATAAATGTGGGTTCGCTCATTGAAACACCAAATAAAATGTGATTTGTTGGGTAATAAATCCACTCCTTTACTAATAGAACCTATAAGAAAACATATTAATCTTTGAATTGTAGTCTTTGACAAGAAAATCTATAGAAAAACAAGCTAATGTTTGAAACCTACACAAATTAAAACACAAATTATGAGAAATTCATAATCTTATTTCAGAAAAAAAAGTTTTTTGTAGAAAAATAGAAAATATAGAGAACCCAAAAATTTATTTATCATAAATGACAATAAAAGCCTTCCATGTTATATTTTAGAAGAAGTGGAGGTGAAATTAAGTTCAAATTTAAGCTAATTTCCAAATTAGAGGAACAATAGTATGCTTGATAGAATAAAGTGAGGTTCAAGCCCCACCATATGTGCCAAATATAAAATCACAATTACAAAAGAGGTTAGTTCATGTTAATATGTCAAATCAAACATAAAACAATTGACAAATATAACATCTCAAACATGATCCCTTGGTCTGGGCAAGGTCTACGAAGCAAAGAACAAATATAAAACATAATCAAAGTGATTATACCTTCCTCATGGGCATTCCTTCTAAGTCAGATGAATGGTGTGTTGAGCCGAAGATTGTAGCCTTGGTGTATTCATCAATATTGCACCTTCATGTAGGCAACATTTCCTCTAGGTTACACGTGATTTGGCTGAATAATTAGAATAAAATGAAAGAAAAGTTGAAGCTTTGGAATACATTTATGTAAAGTGTGCACTAGAAAGATTGATTATAATACCAAATGACTCTTATATTTATATATTCTCTGAACTATTTTTGACCATCGATCTTAGATCAATATGTGTGGCTAAGAATCATTCTATTTTGGGAGGAAAAATGTAATAAATATTTGGGATAGAGTTTGCATTAATTAGGCATGGCTTGCATTTCTAAATTTATGTTGATATTTTTTGATATTTTACAATTTGTCTTATGATGTCATGATGAAAATATTTTTTGATGATGTCATGATGCATATATTATTGATGATATCACGATTCAAATATTTATCAATGATGTTATGATGTAGATATTTGTTGATGATGTCATGATACAAATATTTGTCAATGGTGTCATGATAATGTCATCATGCAAATATTTGAATCTACTTACCATGTGAATGGAGGAATAATTCAATTAATGAATTAATACAATAGGTAATTCTAAAAATCTATAAAATTTCTCATTCGAGGAAGATTAGGTTAATTAAATTAATACAAAGTGATGTGACTTTTGAAATTTGAACAAGGGTTCCACCTAATTGATCCAAAATGTCACTTGAAAAGTTACAATTGTACTCAAGATGAATTAGATTAAGCTGATGATTGGAAATGGTGCATTGCCTCAATTAGGGATGCACCAATATATTTAAACATATGTACGTCAAGTGTGCAGACTAATTGAGGTGTTTAAATGATTTGTGAATGATTTATAGAGATCATTTTAATTATAATTTTGACATGAAAGTGATGAGAATTGAGTGTCTACAACAACAATGTAAAAAATATCATTCAATCAATCACACAACTGAGTTATTCTACGTTTTTTGACCCTAATTTTTTATCACTCATAGGAGCATTCATACAAAAGGTCTAAAGCATTCAAACAACAACCCATAAGCGATATTTATCAAGTTACATGTTAGATCACTGCATGCATTTTTGTATAGTATATTGCATGCTTGTTCACATACATTTCCATTCATCAGGGAGAAATACATAAGTCTGAGACCCTCCTTGGATTATTATCTATATAGGTAGTTCTCAGTGACAGATGGGTCATTGAGTTCAACTCGACACCATGAGCCTACTAACCCATTTTTAGAATACTCATTTTAAGGGTGAAGAAGGGTAAAAAGATAGGGTTTGATCAATTAAGAAAGAACGACATCTTCTATCTCAAATTTGAATATATCAATATAAAGATAACATAAAACTCAGAACAATGAATTTGGTTACATCAAGATCTATTCATTATTTTTTACTAGACACCTACATCACAATCAGACATTAGCAGTGACGATAGTGTTTGTAGATATAAAAGTATAATTTTTAGAATCTGACAACTAATCTTGCATACTTTGTACCTATTTCCAATCTAGATTTATTTACACATAGTAAACCCAACTAAGTATCAATTCTCTTTGGTATTGCAATCAATTGAAAATATTTCAAATTTAATACTTTTTAATATTAGCATATCTTAGTATGATAATTCAAAATATTATTTTATCTGAGTTTGTAGTTAAATAACTTGGTATATATTAATTTATCACCCTTGTGATTGAACTATTTATATATTCTAAACCCTAACTCGCATACGTTTTTTTAGTATTAAATAACTTATTGGTTCTATGTGTGTGATTAGATATACACAATTCACATTGGAAGCCATTGTGTGTTATCTTTTTCACTTAGAACCTTATCTCAATAGATCATGTGGAAAAAACATAATAAAGGGGGGAAAGGGGTCAGTAGTTGAAGTTGTGCGTGACCTCAACACCCCCTATGTTTAGTGTTGCTTACATACCAATACTCTGAAGAGGGATCAAACCCCATATAGTTATATCATTCTATAGTAGTGTGTGTGAAATACTGGTGTTATACTTGTATCATTATGTGATTTAACAATGACCTGCGACCTTGGAAGTGTATTCAAACTTAGCTTATAACTACTAGGCCTATGTGGATTCAAAATTAGAAAGAATATATATTTTCTTCTCAATGTGTAGTTAGATATTTTGGTAGTTTTCAATCATTTGAATCTCTAGTGAATAAATGTCTTGAAAATGTGGCTTTATAGTGATCATTGTGGAATTCATTCGGATGAGACTTGTCAAAATGTGGGATGAACTGTTAAGTGAATTTTAATTTTATCAACTAGTCCCTTTTTATGAGAGGATGCAACCAATGGAATTAGACACTACCAGCAAGCAATATTTTCATAAAAGAGTAACATTATCTAAGAAGCAAAGACAACTAAGTTAAAAGTGTTGAACAGTCAGAGGGTAAGCTTTAGCTATTTGTAATGAGAAACATTTTGATATCATTATTTGCTTATAAGAATGGGTCATTTAGATAGAAGTGAAGGAATGGTGGTCAAAAGATCATGAAATCACACATGATCCAAGTGTGTACAATGAGTAATCACAAGTACATTTTTTAGCAATAAACATTTAACTTATGTGTTTGCAGTATTATTGTTGACCTAAAGTGAATAGAAAGTCAAGTTCTAAGGAAAATCTAAGTCATTGGAAGTAAATACAAAGCCCAACACAAATGGAAAGTATACCAAAAATATCCAAATGTATTTTAATGAACCAAGTGCATGAAAACATGAAAAATACATAGTGACAACATGGCTTGTACAAAAAATAGGTGTCTACACCTAGATAGGATATAACTAAATTGGTTGGTAACAAATTCAAATAATCATATAAAATCTAACCAAATAAAATTAATTAGCAGAATATTCTCATCTAATTTGGATATATCCAAACCAAATTAGTTGGAAAAAAATATCAATTAATTTATATCTTGTAAGTTTTGATTCTATTTATGAAATCTAACAAAATTATTTGGGAGTTGGTTAGGTTTTAATCATTTCAAAAAATATTCGTTAAATTTTCATTGTTTGGAAGGTTCTATTTTGAAAGAAATTTTGTGGAAGACATGTTGCGAAAACATGTTGTTGAATTATTGCCACAAAATAGTGTCATTATAGTAGTGTTGAAAAATAATGTTGCTAAAGCAGTGGTATGGAAGCAATGTTGTAGAATAGTGCTACTAAAATAATTTATAGAAATCTTTTTTGGAAGCAATGTTTCAAAGGAGTGTTGTATAAGTGGTGTTGCAAAATTAGAGTTGCTAAAGTGGTGTTGTGGAAGCAGTGTTGTTGAAGTGATGTTATGAAACAATGATGTTGAAGCATTGTTACATAACAGTGTTGCTGAAGCAATGTTGTGGAGCTCTTTTCTTGATTTTTCACAACCTAAAAAACATATAATTTCTCCCTTATTTTAGTTTATTCTTAAAAAATATATGTTACTTCCTAATTTATACAAAATCTATATATTGGATCATAATTACAATAAATTTGCATAATTTCATATATGATATAAATCAAACATTCTTGTTGTGCTTAAAATAGTGTCATGAAAATAGACATGTTCAAACCCATCAATGATTATTCACTTTGTAATTGTATTATAATAAACACACTTTCATAATAAAAACACATGCTTACCTATTTTTCATATACAAGTGGCAAGATCCAGGTAGAATATTTAGGTCATAGTTTATTATTGCAGCTTCATAATTGGGTAAAGGGAAACTTCTTGTCCACTTGATTATGGAGCATATTATCTTTCTTCCTTTACAGGTAAACCTTTGAAGGCCCTAGTAAAAAATGGTTTCTTTATTTTATGTTGTTACACTTTTTTACACTTATATAGGACTAATGTGGGGCATGTTCTTGTTCCTACAAAAGTTACTATTCCCTTTACTTTTATATATTATGTCCCAATATTATGTCATTGCTAACACTTTAGGTTTATGAAGCAATATATTCACAAGGCATTTATTATTGTTATAATATAATGTTTTTGTGACGTTATTTTTAATATGATCACTACATAATCTTCCTATGGCATGTAGTTTTTATTTTTGATATATTCTTGCTATGATTGACAATAAGATAGGCACATGCTCATTATGCTTATGTCTTTATTATGAATAATCCTTATCATGTTCATTTTTAGTATGTGATTTCTATGTTATATATTACCCTTATTATGAGACACACTTACTCTATCATATGTATTATGTGTTTAATGTTTCCTCTATTCTACTGATGTGTTTGATGTACATTTTGGTCCTCGGTGTGCTTTCTATGTTCATTAACATGATTTTATTTTTCATATGGCTAATTTATTCTTCTTATGTTTGATATGCTTTCCATGTGTCAGGTCTATTGGTGTAGGATATTACTTTACTACTCTTTAACTTACTTAGGTGTTATTTCATTGGAGATGTTTATTCCACATTCATTAGGATGATGGGCTTATACCTTACTTCCACCTATATTGGGGAAGTTAGTCCCACATGCATGGGATGGTTAAGATTCTCCTATCTTCTACCTATTTGTACATCTCTATTGTAAACTATTTGATAGAGAACATAATAAAATAACAATTAGTTTGTTCTTAGTTGGTTTATTCTTAGTGTGTAATGCTGAAGCTTTCATGAATGTGAGATAAACATATATAATGAAATAACACCTAAGTAAGATAAAGAGTAGGAAAGTAATATTATACATCAACACCCCCCTTAAGCATAACTTAAGTGGGTACAATAAAGGATGTAGTGTGAATCTACATGTCCCTATAAATGCTAATCCGTCTTGCCAGAGTACATATATGTCAAGTCGTTATAACTACCAAGTGAAAGTAGGAATGGTGATGAATACAAGGATAACTAAATATGAACACTACACTCCAAAATACTGGGTAAATGATGAATCTGAGGAAGTATTGCTTGAACACCTTCTAACAAGATGGTGATAAATGAACACAAAGACTGGTGGGGTTGCCACACTTGTGTCACTGGTGGGGATACCACATTGGTGTCACTATAATAATCTTAAATAAGGCCATAGAAACAAGTAAAAATACTCATATAGGTTCTAAAAATAAAGTGCCTGAATAAGATACCCATGTATAAAGGAGGAATCCATAAAACACTCAAAAAATTGAAACATATATATATATATATATATATATATATATATATATATCATAAAGTGGAGAAAAAAGAGAAAACTTATAGGAAAAAATACATTCTAAAAGAGAGAAAAGAAGAAGAGAGAGCTAGAAATCCCCTAAAGATGATGCTTAAGTATTCCACACTCCAAGTACTCAAAAGTCATAAAAGAACTCAATTTGTACGAGTGATCCAAATCCACTACTCAATCACAAAAAAAACTGACACTGGGCTTCAATAGAATAGCTTCAATCAAAAAGACTATCAATGGTGACGAAAGTGCAAAGGGTATTGGATGTGCAAGTGATCCAAAACTCAGAAGTTCTGGTTGATAAATATTTCAATAGCATAGAAATAACACAGTAACAATGAATTCTCTGAGAAGAGATGTAGTATTACTCAAGATCACAATACAAATATATGCTTATCTCTGGGAAGAGATGTTTGCCTCCCCATTTCAGGTTACCTCTTCATTTATACATATTTTGAAAGCATGGGGAGGATGTAGAAGGTTACCAATCTCGTGGGAGATTGAGTGGCTTGAGGAATTAATGGGTGAGGATTTAAGACAATACAACATTCGAGGAAATAACTGTCACCGACAATTTGACTTCCAAGATTTAAAACAATATAGAGCTCGAGGACATAACGGGTGAGGATTTAAGACAATACAGAATTCAAGGAATTAACTGTCACCTGAATGGTCACCTAAATTGTTGTCCGAATAATTCCTCCCTCCTTGAAAAGCAATGGTCCCAATTGCATCAATATTCCTCGTCAGGTGTGGTAGTTGTGTCTTGATTTGATTCTCTGTGAGCCACTCACCTTGGTGGCTAAGCTGGCCTCTTTTGACCACTTGATAAAGCGGAATAGAGCGTTCTCTTGTTGTCTTCATCCAAGTATCCACAATCTGATCCTCTTCTACTGGAGCGAAAATCTGTGGATCAAGCTCATCAATGTCTAGTTGTTATATCACAATTGAAGTGTCCAATAGAGGTGGGTGATATGGTTTGAGGAGCTCCACATTGAATATTGGATGCAGACCAAGGTAGGCTAGTAGGTTCAACTCAAAAGTATTTTTTGCAACTTTTGTGGTGATGGTGTATGGACCATATCGCAAAGGCCGAATCTTTCTGTGTGGGCCTGCAAGCCATTCCTTCTGAAGCCATAACCAAACCTTGTCACCCATAACAAAATGGTGTGCAATCCTATGTTTGTCATGGCGTTGCTTATACTTCTGATTCATCTTCTCCAGGATGTCATGAACTTGTTGCTAGATGTGTTGCATTTGTTTAATAAACTTTGTTGCTTTTTCTACCTCAGATCTTCCATGAGGTGTGTATTCCATGGTGGAAAATGGAACAACTATATCAATTGGTGCCATGGGTTGGAACCCAAAGCATATTTGGAAGGGATTGTGCTTGGTTGAGCTGTGTAGTGCTTGATTGTATCCTTGTTGTATGAGAGGAAGTCCCTCATCCCATGTGCATGGATGTTTGGAGTGATACATCTGAATCATGTGAACAATCAAGCGGTTTACCACCTCTGTTTGACCATCAGTCTATGGATGGAAGGCTGTGGACTTCATCAGCTTAGTATCCATCATCTTCCATAGAGTGGACCAGAATATGCTCAGGAACCTACTATCTCGATCTGAGATAATGGACTTGGGGAGACCAAAATGGAGCCATACATGACTAAAATATAGTTGAGTAGTTTCCTCAGCAGATATATTTTTCTTACAAGCAAGCATGATAGCCATTTTTGAAAAATGATCAACTACCATAATAATACAGTCCTTGCCATGTTTGGAAGTGGGCAAACCTAAGAGAAAATCCATGGAGACAAATTCCCATGGCCTGGTTGGTTCTGGCAATGGCGTGTACAATCCTTGATTCTTATTTTTTGGCTTGGCTATTGCACATGGGGTGCAAGATTTGAGATATCTTTCCACATCTTTTTGCATATGGGGCCAGTAGAAGTGTTTTTGAAGAACTGCCAATGTATTTTCAATACCAAAGTGTCCAGCTGTCCTACTGAAGTGTGCTTCCCATATCATCTTTTGTTGCTCTGCAACAGAAACACAGATGTGCCCCATATGACAGAGGACATTATCTTGCAAATAGAAGTCAGAAATATGTTCACCTTTTTGGAGCACTTGATATGTATCAGCAAAGGTAGGATCTACTTCATACAGAGCACCCCAAGTGGCAGTCTCATGTCTGCACAGGTCAAGAACTGTTGTGAGTGTAGTAATTAGTGGGTGGCTCAGATAATCTACAACTGTATTTGAGCTCCCCTTTTTATGTTTGATTATCAGGTGGAATTGCTGAAGGTACATGGCCCACTTTTGGTGCCTCTCATTTCATATTTTTCTTTGCATCTAGATGAATTCTAATGGTCTGTGGTCAGTGTGGATGACCATCTCTTTCCCCAAGATGTAGTGTTTCCAGTGTTTGCATGCTTGCACAATGGCATAGAGCTCATTATCATATGTTGGATATTTCCTGACTGTATCAGTGAAAGTTTTATTATGGTATGCAATAGGTGGCCATGTTGCATGATGACAACTCCCATGGCATATTCAGATGCATTTGTCATCAACTCAAACGGTTGATGCAAATTTGGCAAGGCAAGAACAAGGGCTGAGCAGAGTCTGTTCTTCAAATTCTCAAATGCCCTTTGTTGTATTTCACCCCACTGAAATGTAGCTTTAGCTCCTCCTTTAGTCACTTGGGTTAGTGACCAAGCAACATGTGAAAATCCAAGAACAAACCTGCGGTAGAAATTTGCAAGACCCAAAAAGTTGTGAAGCTCTATGAGGGTCCTTGGTGTGGGCCATTCTCAAATAACCTAAATCTTTTCTAGATCAACATGGACCCCTTTCTCATTCACAACGTACCCAAGGTACTGAATTGTTGTCATTTCAAATGTGCATTTGTCAAGATTTGCATACAACTTGTGCTCCCGAAGAGTTTGAAGCACCTTACGAACATGTTGCAAATGTTCTTCCCATGTTTTGCTATAGACGAGTATGTCATCTAAGTAGACAACTATGAATGAGTTGGTGAAGGGTCGTAGGATGTCATCCATCATCCTCATGAAGGTTACAAGTGCGTTAGTTAAGCCAAAAGGCATAACCAACCATTCAAAGAGCCCCTCCTTAGATTTGAATGCAGTCTTCCAGACATCAGTGGGATCGATGGGAATTTGGTGATAACCAAATTTGAGATCAATTTTGGACCAAATAGAGGATTGGCCATCACACCAAAAGTCTCAGGGTGATTTGGGTCCTCTTCCAGACCCCTATGGCCAGCCGCCAAGGGACATCGAGGCTATCCCGATCAGAACGCGTGGTAGCTGGTTATCCCTGAGGAGGGATGGATTAGGCCCACCAGCTTTTGCGGGTCTTGACCTTGAGACTTAGCTCTAATACCACTGATCCAAAACTCAAAAGTTATGGTTGATAAATATTTCAATAGCATAGAAATAACACAGTAACAATGAATTCTCTGAGAAGAGATGTAGTATTACTCAAGATCGCAATACAAATATATGCTTATCTCTGGGAAGAGATGTCTGCCTCCCCATTTTGGGTTACCTCTTCATTTATACATATTTTGAAAGAATGGGGAGGACGTGGAAGGTCACCAATCTCACGGGAGATTGAGTGGCTCGAGGAATTAATGGGTGAGGATTTAAGACAATACAACATTTGAGGAAATAACTGTCATCGACAATTTGACTTCCAAGATTTAAAATAATACAGAGCTTGAGGACATAACGGGTGAGGATTTAAGACAATACAAAATTTGAGGAATTAACTGTCACCCAAATGGTCACCTAAATTGTTTCCCGGATCATCAAGAACTGCTCAAAAACCTAAAAATTAGATTTTACACCACATCCCCCCTCCCCCATGTTGCTGACTAGGTGGAGTGATGACATAATTTTTTTTATGTATACCCCCTCCATAATGATGAATACAAAAAACCCCCATGGCACTTTATAAATCAGTGCGAGTACAATATATCACATACAAAAAAATATCAAATAGAAATACGGAAGACACTAGGTTTCACCATAATAGCTCCAAACAATGAGACTATCAACATGTCAAATAAGTCATAACCAATTATGAGAGATGATCTAAAAACAAGGGATCAAAAATGTGTCTTCATAGAAGAAGTCAATGCAATAATAAAGTGGCCTTGATGGAGACATTACACAAACTACAAGTGTGTCAATGTGTCAATGCACAAATTAGAATAGAGCATGTCATAAGCTAATGGAAGAGTGTGACAAATGGAGAAAAAACCCATCATGTATGTAAAAACACACCTAAAATTATCAACTACTAAAAAATGACAACCTATAAAATCACATGCAAAAGACACCAGACTCAGTCGAAAATACAACTAAGATAGTGCAAAGTGCAATAGTGGATGAAGAAATATATCCCCACAAACACATGAATGTGGGATAAACATCTCCAATGAAATAAAACCTAAGTAATCTAAATGGTAGGAAAGTAATATCCTGCACCAACACCCCTATTAAACGTAGCTTAGGTGGGTATAATAAA
Source organism: Torreya grandis (assembly GCA_037957365.1). Taxonomy (NCBI): domain Eukaryota; kingdom Viridiplantae; phylum Streptophyta; class Pinopsida; order Cupressales; family Taxaceae; genus Torreya; species Torreya grandis. Next base: position 24,416 of record JARHVA010007055.1, read on the forward strand.
AGATGTAGTGTGAAGCCACCTGTCCCTATGAACGTCAATCCATCTTGTCGAAGTACATGGATGTCAAGTCATCGTAATCATCCAATAAAAGTATGAATGGTGTTGAATATGAAAATCACTAAACATGAACACTGCACTCCATAATATTGGGTAGAATGATGAACCTGAGGAAGTATTAATTGAACACCTTCCAACAAGATGGTGAGAAGTAATCACAAATATTGGTGTGAATGCCACACTGGTGTCACTGGTGGGGATACCACACAGGTATCACTATAAAAATTATCAAGAAAGCCATGGAAATAAGTAAAAAATCCTCATATGGGTTCAAGAAAACAAAGTTCTTAAATAAGATACCCATGTACAAAGGAGGAATCTAGAAAACACTTAAAAAAGTACAACAAATACATATAACTCTCATAAAGTGGAGAAAAAAGAGAAAACCTATAGGAAACCCTCCCCCCCAGAAAAAAGAGAAAAAAGAAGAGAGAGCTAGAAAACCCTCAAAGATGATGTTGAATTAGTCCGCACTCCTAGTACTCAAAAGTCATAAATGAAATCAATTTGCACGAGTGGTCCAAATCCACTACTCCGCCCATTTAGCATTGGGGGGTGTACATAATATTTTTCTTGTCATCACTTCACCCAGTCAACAATATGGGGGTGTGGTGTAGGTTTTGCTTCTTAGGTGTTGAGTGTTCCTTGCACATGCACTTCTCTTTTGCACTTTTGTTACCACTGATAGTCTTTTTTATTAAAGCTATTCTAGTAAAGCCCAATGTCAGTTTTTTTTATGATCAAGTAGTGGATTTGGACCACTCATGTAGATTGAGTTCCTTTGTGACTTTCGAGTACTTGGAGTGCAGAGTAATTTGACATCATCTTTGAGGGATTTCTAGATCTATCTTCTTATTTTCTCTCCTTTTTGGGGGGTTCCTACAGGCTTTCTCTTTTTTCTAAACTTTGAGAGTTTTATGTATATATTGCACTTTTTTTAGTGTTTTCTAGATTCTTCCTTTGTACATGGGTATCCTATTCAGGCACTTTATTTGCTAGAACCCATATGATAATTTTTTACTCGTCTTCATGTCCTTCTTGGTGGTTCTTATAGTGACCCCAACGTGGTATCCCCACTAGTGAGACAAGTGTGAAAGTCCCACCAATCTTTGTGTTCACTTCTCACCATCTTGTTGGAAGGTGTTCAAACAATACTTCCTTAGGTTCATCATTTTACCAGTATTTTGGAGTGCAGTGTTTATGTTCAATAATCCTCATATTCAACACCATTCTTACTTTCACTTAGAAGCTACAAGGATTCAATATACATGTGCTCTGATAAGATAGATTGACATTTATAGGGACACGTGGCTTCACATTATATCCTTTATTGACCCACCTAAGCTATGCTTAAGGGGGGTGTTGGTGTAGGATATTACTTTCTTACTTTTTAGATTACTTAGGTGTTATTCCATTGGAGATGTTTATCCCACATTCATGAGGGTGATGGTTTTATGTCTTACATATATATAGGGGAAGTTAGTCCCACATGCATGGGATAGTCAGGATTCCTATCTTCTATCTATTTTTACATTTTTATTATAAACTATTTGATAGAGAATAGAATAGAATAACAATTGGTTTGTTCTTGATTGGTTTATTCTTGGTGTGCAAAGCTAAAGCTTTCATGGCTATGATAATGGATTCATAGAGAGATCTTGGTTGAAGAGTCTTCTTAACTCTATCAGGGTCATACATGTATGATATGCTCTTTAATGCCTAACAAGCCATCCATGTTTCTTGTCATGTTTTTATACTTGTCTACCTAATGTGTTATTTTGTTGTATTTATGTGATGTTTATCATGCATTTATTGTGATTTGTCTTCTAATAAATGACCATGATCCATATCATAAACATATTTGGGGCATCTATTGGGGGAAAGAACCCAATACTTGTAATATTTATTGATGTCTTTATGGACTAATGGATTTGTGTTATAACATATCTAGTGATTTGTGTGCTATAATTATTATACCTTGAGCCCACATGTGGAAAAAATATCTTAGCGCATGTTCTCACATGACACATATTTTAGTAATATACTATCTAATGATATGATAAAGTGGTTATATTTCATATTCCAATGAATTCATGATGTAGGAGCATCTTGGCTCACGAACAACATTACATCAACCAAAAACACATGATTAGGTTCTTGTGCATGTTTTTGCATGTGAAATTTTGTTTGTGCGACTAATTGAATGTGATGAAAATATTTTTACAGCAGATGAATATCAACAAAAATATATTTGTAACATATTCAATAGTTCAACATGTTAGAGAGAGAGAGAGAGAGAGAGAGAGAGAGAGAGAGAGAGAGAGAGAGAGAGAGAGAGAGAGAGAGCCTGCAAGAGTGATGAATGTTCATGAAATCCAAACATAAGACTAAGTGTAATGTATTATTTATAGTTGATATGGAGAGGGTGTGTGAATGTGTGTGTGTTCTTGAGAAAGTAAGTGTAGCCCCTGCTAGGGAGTAAGGTAACCATTCATTTGGCCCCCTTATTCCCATCTACATAAATTGGTATCCAAGAAAGGTTTTTCTTGTTAAGATGTGTGTGTGAGGCTATGATAAGTCATTTTTAGGTTGTGAAAGAGAACCATGTTTGTTGAGAAGATATGACAAAGGAAATCTTTTTAGAGGAGGAAGGACACTTAGAGTTGTAGACTTGGTAGAGATGTTGAAAGGAATCCAAGTGAGGTTGTATGCAATGGAGACTGCATAAATAATAGAAAATATTATTGTTGATGCAAGTGATGATGAAGCAACAACAACTCAAGAGATTCAACTGGAAGAGATTGTGGATGAGCTTAAAGATATATTTATTAAAGTTATTGCAAAACATGGGAATAAAACCAAATTTGGATACCCCTTGCTATGGAGGAAGCGTGAGCCCTAAGGATCTTATAGATTGCATCATGAAGATAGAGAAGTATTTTAATTATGAGTCAATGGAGGACTCCAAGAGAGTGAAGTTTGCATATACCAAAATTAATGGACATGCATCCTTATGGTTGAATAATGTGCAGTTAGAAAGGGAGAGAAGACGTAAAAATTGAATCAAAGTTTGGGATAAAAAGTTCATAAAGCTTTAAGGTAAATTCCTTCCTTCTAATTATCAGTTGAGTTTGTTCAAAAAGTTACATAATTTAGTGCAAATGGATTTTAGTGTGAAAGAACTACATAAAGGAGTTCTAAAATCTCACCATAAGACCTAGTTATATTGAAGATGATCAAGAGAAGCTATCAAGGTTTGTTGGTTTTTCATAAGTACTTATTGAAGGAAGAAAATGAGGAGAAGGCATGTTTTACTTTCATTCCTAAACCGATGTGAATTATGATTTCAAACAAAGTGATAGAAATTAATTTTGAAGTACATATTTTGTTGGATGAGTTTGTTGATATTGTTTTAGAAGATTCTTCATCTAGATTTCCCCCTATGAGAAGCATTAATCATCATATTGATCTAATGCTTGAATCAAATTTTCCAAACAAGGAACCATATAGGTTGACACCTATGGAGAACAAATAAGTGAAGAGGTAAGTAAATGCACTATTTGAAAAGGTTTTATTAAGATAAAACTTAATCCTCTGATTAATTCCAACAATATTGGCACCTAAGAAAAGTGGAGGTTAGAGGATGTGTAGGGATTCAAGAGAAATTAACAAGATTATTATCAAGTATAAATTTCCATTGCCAAAGTTGGATGATTTGTTTGATCATTTGAGTAAAGCAAGGTACTTCGTGAAGATTGATTTGAAGAGTGGATATCACGAATTCAAAACTAGAGAAGGTGATGAATGGAAAACCACATTCAAAGTAAAGGATGGGTTGTATGAATGACTTGTTATGTCATTCAAATTATCATATGCACCTAGTACATTATTGAAACTCCTGAATGGAGTGTTGAAACCTTATTTGGATAAGTTTGTTATTTTTTGAGTCATACAAAAGAATAGTATTTTTTGCAACTGAGATTTGTGTTGCAAAGGTTGAAGGAGGAGAAGTTTCTAGTCAACTTGAAGAAGTGTAGCTTCATGAAGGAGGCACTGATTTATTTAGGATTTGTAATCTCACATGAAAAGTTGAAAATTGCCCTAGCAATGGTAAGAGAAATTGTTGAATAAACATCAAATAGAAGCATGTTTGAAGCTAGAATCTTTTATGCATTAGCAAGTTTCATATAAAAATTTCTTAGAAATTTCAATGGTATATGTGCACCTATTATATAAAAAATAAAATTTGACACAAATAAGTTTGAGTAGACTATTACAGTGGAAAATGATTTTCCAATTTTGAATAAAATAGAGACATAATAGCTATTGTTGGCATTTTTAATCTCAAGAAGGTATTTCAGGGTGATTGTGATGCTAGTGGGACAACCATTGGGGTAGTTTTGAGTCAATAAGGTAAGCCCATCGTTTACTTTATTAAAAAGATGAATGAATAAAAGTGTAAGTATTATGTTTATGATCAATAATTTTATGTTATTATATAATCTCTCAAGAATTGAAGGCATTATTTGTTTCCCAAGAAATTTGTGTTGTATACAGATCATCGAGTATTACAATTCATAAATAGCGAAAATAAGCTAAATCAAAAGCATATGAAGTGGGTTGAATTTTTTCAAAATTATTTATATTTTTAAGCATAGACACAATCAATCAAATAAGGTTGTAGATGCTTTGAGTAGAAGAGTTCTTGTATTTAATGATATAAGAGTAGAAGTCATTGGGTTTGACTTAATGAAGGAGTTGTCTGGAGAGGATTTGGATTTTCAAGATGCATGCACATAGATAATGAATCCAACCAACATGGATAAAAATCCATGGCTGAAATATTTGTTGTAGGATGGTGGTTGTTCAAAGGACAACGCTTATGCATACCTCAAAGTTCAACGTGAGAGAATTTGTTGAGAGAATAACATAGTGGAGGCGTAACTAGTCATTTTGGTGTTGAGAAAAAATTAGTGTAGTTAAATGAGAGCTACCATTCAATGAGGATGCATATGGATGCAAATAAATTCATGCAAGGATGCATAATTTGTCAAGACGCTAAGGGGAAAAGTTAGAATTCTAGTTTGTATCAGCGTAAAGAGAAAAGCATGGATTTTGTTCTTAGGATTCTAAAAACTCAAAGAGGTAATGATTCTATTTTTATTTTTGTAGATATATTTATAGGATGACACTTCATAGCATGTAAGGAGATAATTGATTCCACCCATTACAAATTTGTTTTTTAAGGAAATAGTAAGATTACATGGATTGCCAAGCAACACAATATCATATAGAAATACACTATTTGTTGGGCACTATTGGAGGATTTTGTGGAGGAAATTAGGCAAGGTTAGATTTCAGTTCAGCCTATCATACTCAAACGAATGCGGTAAATCAAAATATTGGTAACTTGTTGAGATGCTAGATAGGAAACATGCTGGAACAATGGGATGTGACATTGGCACTCGCTGAGTTTGGATACAATAACTCAGTGAACATGTGCACAACAATGAATCCTTTAAAAATAGTGTATGGTTGTATCCGTAGAGGTGTTTTTTAGTTGAAAAGCATCGCTGATATGAGGAGAAGTGCTGAAATGGAGGACCATGCAACTAGTATGTATGATGTGCATACAAAGGTGAAGAGAAGGTTGGAATAAAGTAGCATGAATCATAGGCAACATGATAATAAGACAAGAAGACAATAGGATTTTCAAGTAGATGACTTGGTTATAAGAAATTAACATTAGGAAAGGTTTCCTAAAGGAACATATAGCAAACTCAAGTGAAAGAAGATTGGGCATTACAAAGTTTTAAGGATATTTTTAGCAAATGCATATGAGGTAGAGATACTCAATGGGATTCACATATCATTGATCTTCAACATAGAAGATTTGTACCTTTACCATGAGGGACAATATTTGATATACATGAATCAATAAGAAGACAAGAGTGAAGTGAGTACAAGGAGTATCTGATCAAGTGGAAAAACATAGTAGATGAAGAGGCAATTTGGATGAGTGCATTTGAGCTTTCCAAGTACATAAAAGCCAAAGCCATCAAAGAGCTCACGGGAGGTTCATGAGAAGGAATACAAAGATAATTTCATTTATCAAGGTGGGTTGCAGGTGTATTTGGGTTCATGAACGATCTTGCATGAACCAAAAGTGCGGAGTTGGGTTCTTGTGCACATGCATTTTTGTTTGTGTGATTTGATGACTATCACGACAACATTGTACATGTGAAGGAAGATCAATATCCAGAGAGTATCATCAAGAGCTCAACATGTCAGAAAATGGATGAAGAGATGGTTTTTCAGTCATCTTGTAGAGGTTAAATTACCCATTTTTAGAATGGTAACAAAACCGCCACTTAATGTAGATAGCGGTTTCAAAATTGTCAGTGTACATTAAGTGACAGTTATGTCACTGCAAATTTGCAGTAACCAACAATTTTTCTTGTAATGAAATAATTGTTAAAGAAACTACACGAGACTGAAAAAACATGATGTATGAAACATTTTCCAAAACAGGGGGAGCTTGAAGAGGCTTATAGAATTTCAATGTCAAAAAATCAAGATTCAAATCAATTTTGAAACAAGAGTTGGATTTAGTTTGGGAGACAAGCAAGTTGGGAAAGATAATTCCAACTCTAGGAGAGCAGAGCATAGAGAGAACTAAGTTTAACTCAGAGAGAGAGAGATGTATGTTCATGAAAAGCAATCATGAGATTGAGTGTCATTTCTTTTTCATAGTTAGTATGGGGAAGGGTGTGTGAATGTGTGTGAGTCAATGTAACATTGTTGATCATTCAATAAAGAGTGTTTGATTTCCATTCTGAGTTTGTGTTTGTCTCCCCTTGCAAGAGTGAATGTAACACCCATTGGGAAGGCACCCATTCACTTGGCCCCCTCATTCCTGTCTGCATCAATTCACTTAGACTATAACCTGACCTTGCGTGGGAAAATATTTTGTTATGATGATATTCATGGCACTACCTTGAAGGGACAATATTTCTTTTTCTTACGACACGATTCATACTATGTTTCATGCACTCCACTCTTAACTTGAGGGGGAATCCATAATCTACATTTTATTAATGATCATTTTTATGTCCTAATATTCAGAGTGATTTTGGAATTGAACCCTGTTACTAAATAATTCTAGGGTTCCAAATTCAATTCCTAAATTCCAAGTAACTTAATGATTTAAATACACTCTAAAATGTAGAGGCTCATTGCCTAACAATGTAGAGGATCCCAACTCATTCCATCCAACTTCATTAAATAGTTACAAGTTTCACATTTAAATTGTTCATTGGTGACTAAAGGAGATAAGTATCTCCCTTAGTAGCTCTCAAAATTTAGTGATGAACTGCGATCATTCTTATTCAGTTTCAATATCCATGAAATTCCCTCTAATTTGTGTGGACTAAGGGATTCCAAAATCTTTAAATACAAGTAAACATTACTTTGTTGGATTTTGGAAAGTTTTGTGCCTTCCATGGATTTCTTTGCTTTTGAAGTGATAATTCCAATAGCACCATTTGAAACTCAGTACAAACAAATGGCTTATGGGGTGTGCTTTTTAACATATTAAAAACTGAAACACATAAAACTGCCTTATTGATGATTGATACATTGTTCTTGTTTTCATGAAAGCAGGAGAGTAATATCACCTGAGCATGTGTTGAAAGTAGCCTGCTCAAATGCATATGAGATTTTGAATACAATTTAGAATAATCATATGAGAGATACATAATTCAAACAACAAATTTTGTTTGTGCTCCTGCATTTGAAGAAGGCATTTTCCATCATACGTTCTCTCATTTGTTCTGGGTATACTGATGAGAGATTAGCAAAAACAAGGGTATGAAGAAATCAGTATGCTTAATCATAAACATATCCCATTCACTAATCAGAAATCAACATACGATAAAGAAACAAGAAATTGTTAAGATCAAATGCCACCTCCATCTATTACTATCAAATAAACAACGAATAAAAAATAATGTTGTGAATTTTATTGGTATTCATCAGTTTTGGAGCTTGAATTTTACCTTAACATGCCCACAACGTTCACAGATTTGAATCGTTTACATTGCAACAAGTACAGGTTTTGTATTATCTCTGGATTTTGTCTTTCCTTTTTTAATATGGTATACGTATATCACCCATTTGAATTCATTAAAAAACTATTCATAACAAACAAAAACTATAAGAAAAAATAAGTATTTTTTAATCTAAATCTAATAAAAGATGATTTAGTATGGCAGGGATCTCGATGTTTATTAAATTCTGATTTGATACCCTGGACACATATTTAAAAGTTATCTCAAATGATTCTATCTGTTTATTATACAAGTACAGAACTTTTTATCTTGGATTTAAATGGTTGGAACTTGCAGGCACCTAGATGGACCCTTTTCTTCCTGGACGTATGATTAGTATACAGAACTTTTAATCTTGGATTTAAATGTTTGGAACTTACAAGCACCCAGATGGACCGTTTCTTCATGGATGTATAATTGGTACAATCAATTTTAGAACTTGTGTCTTTGTTCGTATTATGTGTAGGAAATAACTTTTGAATTGGCCCATATGTAGGAAGTGAATTTTTTACCATGTTTTTAGTAGAGGAAATTCACAAAATATGTTCATTTATAGAATAGGATTTGGTAGGAATTGAATTTAGAGAAGATTTAATATAAATTAATTTAACTTGAATCTCAAAATCATATTATATAATTTGACATATTCGAAAAATCATCACATGTATAAATTTAAAGAGCTAGAAAGTTCCATAATGAATGATTCATAAGACAAAATACTTGTTAAAAACATTAAAAATGGGATCACAAGCTAAGTGGGATTTGATAAAATGTGCTTGAGCCAGAGCATAACTGCGATGGGTGACCTCTCAACGAGAAGTTTTTTCTGAGAAGTCTCAATACTTCACCCTTATAAATATTACGATTGACTCAAAATTACGAAACTGAATCCCAAAATCATATCGCATAAATTTAAGTCATTTAAATAAATGAATAAAACATACATAAATAAAAATCCCAATAAAATTAATATCAAAAGATTTTACTTTTTTTAAATAAATATTATCTACCAATCAAACTTCACATCTTTTTGTGTTAAGCATTTTTTTAATATATTCTCTGCCAGTCAAACTTCACATCCTTTTATGTCAAGCATTTTCTTTATTGGTACCAATAAAATATATTATTTCAAAGTTAATATCATTGACAGTATTTAGAATGCTGTTACCCAGAGAATGATTAATTCTTGATGAACATAAAAGACTACTTTAATTGTCAAGCTTAAAAAAAATCATTTGATAAATGAATAGTTACAGTTCCTTCAATGATTCAACATTACTCAAACATGTGACCCAGCTAAAGAGTAAAGCTTGTTGTCTACAGCTGATCCACAGCCATCAGACTGGAAGAATGTCATATTATACTAATGAAGATTATTCTCTTAATATTTCTTGGCTAATATCTTATGATAACAAAATTTAGAAACTTAAAAAATACTATATACAGTGTTAATACTTAATAGATCTGAAATTGATTGACAATCTTGATTGAAAACAGAGGAAAGTACAATTTTGATATATGGGTAATTATTTGTTTGGTTTTTTGATCTGGCCCTGACCTCCTTTCAATAGTTTGAGATAAATCTGATCACAGCTATCAACAATTGACTAACTGTTCTAGCAACCCCGCACAAGAACAACAGGAAAGTACATCGAATACAAGACTACTAAAGTACTCTGTAATGCGATCCAACTCTGGATCCATAATAATACAAAGAAAGAATAACTGTTTTTTTATTTTTTTTCTCAAACAAATTATTTTCACAGAATCAATTTAATTTCAACAAACACTGCCACCAAGCTATACCATGTACATAGTATAATAATCTGCACTAGCAGTAGGAAATCACCTGGTTATTCATGAATTTATAAAATCCTCGATCTGGGGTGTAGATCTATGAAATTAAGCTCCCCACCCAAGTAAAAGCATGGGCATCTTCTCCTTGATGATGGATCCAGTAGTGGATTTGAAACACGGAACAAAAAACTATTACACAGTCATATCCAGAAACAATCCCACAATGCCAAAAGAAGAACCTGATGCAGAACTAAGAATAGCGCTTTCCATTAAGCGGATCTTGGCCTTGCAGTTGCCCATCGTCGAAATTCTGAGCATAGTTGAAAGAATCATACGTGAATCCCTCGTGTCGGATGGGTTCTTTGCTCACCAATTTCCTGAATTGTGCCCTGATCTTACAGAATGTCTGTCTCACGCTAGATCTACCGTCACCCCCTAGCATAAGGTCTTCCTCGTCAGAGATGGCCATTTTTCTGCAGAGAGTATTCTTCTTTTTGGTGAGCCATCCCCAACCCCACTCCCACCATTTCCTGAGAGATGCAGTGTCTTCTGATGACGATGGCATTGATTGGCTGCGGGAAAAGGACCACGAAGACCCAGATCTAGTAGAATTTTCCTGAGATCTAGGCATGCTGAATGATGAAATCCTCTTCCTGAGGCCGCCTTGTGAATTGGTCTGATCTTGTGCACTGATGGGTAAGTTCCAGTGCTTCTCTCCTCCTCCCATGCTCCACATTCTCTTGGCAGGCAGGATCTCACACAGAGCACTAATTGCCCTGGCCATGGTTTTTCTAGTCAAGGGCTGACAAACTTGTGAAGAAAAATATTATGGGTTTGCCACAGATATAGAGAAGGGAATACCATACAGGCTGGTTTATTGGTAGGGGTATCGGGTGGGCCTACAAAATACTGGAGTGGCGCATAAAGGGCGAGTCTTTTCGTCGTTTTTTGACAGGTGTTTCAAGCGGTGCTTAATTATGAGTAAACAGGGTCTCTGCTGAGGTGATCCTATGCAATTGTACAGGTGGGAAAGCTGCTTCTTGTATTCGTATCTGGACCCTTCGGTTTTTATTAACGAGTGAAGAAAAATTATATATGATTAAAAATACAGCCGACAATATCAGAATACGCGTATTGTCTCCGTTGTTGACTGGTGCAGGTCTATGCCATCTCGATCTCAAATCATCACCCCTCTTCTTCTAGATGATTGTTGTATTTGCACTCGCCCTGGTCCTATGCATGGATCCTTATTTGACTTCGCTTTGCTTTGAAACCTTAATAGTAATTTTGACATAAGATGAATCTTGTAAAATGAGTTAGAAAGATGCGCTGGACAATTTCAACTGCGCTTCGTCGATTGAGTGTTCTTTACATTTTAATATTCCAAAGAAAGTTCAAACTATATGTAGTTCTCTCATTTATGTGTGTTTGTGTATCATTGTGATCAATTTAAAATGCAATACAATGTTTATCGTTCGAAACTTAACAACATGCAATTTTGTCATGTGTTTGTATTAATAGTTGGCTCTACGTTTATTTTTTTGAAGGATTTTCAGATGTGTATACTTTTGTTATAACGCCTCAAGAGAGTGATAGTGGATTTCTTAAGTTTGTTAAGATTTGCCAAGATGAGTATTGAATATTGACCACGTTAGTATGATCTGCGGCTTATTTATATTTATAGATGGGTCTTTGATATTTTCAATTATGATCGACCCATGAAACGTGTATAGGTCGATCTAATGGAGACATCATAATTTGAAAAGTAGCTATTGAGTGTCCCTGGACACTACCGGTAGAGATGGATACCTACAACAACACTGCAACTCTTCGACTATTACCGATATTGCTCTGGGAGTACAAATCAATCTACTTAGGATTATGAAAGGGTCTTGCATAGATTAGGGTGATCATGAATATGTATATTAGTAAATTAGGTTAGACAAGAAAATAAGTGGGTGCACTGATAAGAAAATAGGTGGGGGCACTGATAGGGAAATGTGTACACAAGAATCAAATGTATACTCAAAAGTCTAAGTATGACAAAGTGTATCAAAGTTGTTGTTGTCAGGAGTCTAATACCAAATGTAGTGTCTAAAAATGCCCCCCTCTTAATCTTTTATTGAAAATTCCAGATTAAAAAAATAAAAACAAATTTGGTACATGTTATTATTCACACTTGTTGTTGATACGTATGCTCCAAATGCTCCATTTGCACCATACATAACTTGTAAGGAAACATGTATAAATCAATGTCCACTCATGATAGAAAATTTGAAATAATTAATATCATTAAAATATTTGATATTGAAAAGTCAAGGAACGAATACACTTGAGTGTATGCGAACCAAGCTATCACTCGTTGAGTTCATTTGGAGAATGCCATGGGGTGATTATGCCCCAAGGAGATACAACCATTAAAATTGTGAGTTGAGGAGTATAAATGCCTTAATCCCCATTGGAGATGAAGAAGTGCTAGAAATTGAGTGTTGCTAGAAACCTTAACTCCACTACTCTAAATATCACCATAACTCTTTTTTGTGGAACTTTGTAACAAGTTCATATGGAAAGGAGGAACCTCGAAATAATTTCATATGTAAAGTTAAAAACCCGAAATAAGTTTGTATGTAAATTGAAATTCAGATTCAACCTCTACAAATGGATTTCAAATCTAAAGTAGTTACGTAGTACTATTATTCCCTTTCAATACACAACTAGAAATATAAAAATTTACATGAACAACATTCATGCCCAAAATATGATCCATATTTATAACATGTCATAATTTGTCTATCATTATGTCATAGAATGTTTGTCCACTTGTTCAATTTGATAAATCTAATTAAATATGCTCAATCTAACCCATATAATTTGTCTCAAAATATCATAGAATATCTCAACTATTCCTCACAATCATGTAAAATACCTCACATATATATCAATCTATCCAATATGTCCCATTTGAATGACATAATCTGACCCAATTTGCTCAATTTGTCGCATCCAGATCACATAATTTGTCTCATCATGTGAACTAGTTTTTTGTCATTACATGAAAATCTAAAACAACGTTTTATTTTGATATCAGGGATGAAATTTGTGAATCACTCATCTCAAAAGAAAGAGCTATATGCATTGTGTGTTATATAGAAAAAATAATCATGTAAAGTATGTGTGTATAAACATGATATATTCTATAAAGAAATGATCGTTCAATCCCTTATGAAACATTTAATCCAAGGCAATAGTCATATACGTGTCATGTCAAGTACATATATAAATTAGGCATGCAACAATAAACAACACAAGGGATGCATGATATAAACCATGGCACTACACACAATAGAAAAGTCTGTGATAAAAATCATGATACTAAACTCAACAATAGTCATATATGTATTCACACACCACATACACACACAATATCATGATTATGAAGCACACATCACATACACACAAAATCATGATTATGAAGCACACACGCATTTAGGATATGATTCAACTCTAACTTGACACAAACACAACATGGTTATGGCATGGACTAGATGATCCTCAGAGACAAAAGACACACGACATGACATGACACAATCAACACACTCATGGAACATGTAATATAACACACATTAATGATCTCACAATGTAATAAACATCAACATCAAGCATATATTGAATAATCCATGTTAGTCTACATAATCAATTCATAGTCATCATTCAATATAACAAAGCACAATATCCATAAGAAATAACACTCTATAAAGTATGAGAAAGAGCAAGTGATGTTTAGCAATCTATTATGATTAGTGGATAAATATAAAAATATATACTCTGATAAGTATGCAATGATGCCCCTAGTGTAGGCATTCCTTCAATGTAGAAAGGTAGTCCATAGATATAAATAATGTCAGACATTTGTACATCCATGTATCATATGTAATATGTATGTCTTGCATCCCATTCATGTACACCATAAAAATTATGTGCATATAAAATAGAGATATAATTCACTGCGTGTATGATAAATTACATCAATCAATCATGAATACTAGAGAAACATTTCATGTATAATTTTTTTTTTGTAATTGTTTATAGTCCTAATATTACATGTAATGGATGTCTAAATGCAAACCTATAATTTGGTAATAGAGGTTTATGTCTGAATGTAGAATTGTATCAAATGTCCACATGTTATCATCATTACAGACATCACATATAGATATGTCTATCATCTTTCCCTTTTCATTTTCAATGTGTTTATGTATGCAAATTGCATTTCTCTCAGCGCTATGTGAAGGATCAAATATCATTTTATTAAGCAATTCCACTTCACTTGTTCTTGAATCTTTGATATTTTGGTGCTCATTCATTCCATCATGATGAAATTTTATTGTATTATTTCAAATTTTTTATTTTAGACACTTATTTGGAGCATCAAAAGTAGCTTATATTTGTTTTAACCAATATTGACAAAGTGTAGCTTGTAATTGTTCTCTAGGGTGCATTTAAAATATCAACATGTCACAAACTTTGGTCCATAAGTGATTGGTAATGTAATATGGCCTATTGATTTGTTGCAATGTATGATTTGTTTTAATTCATTTACTCTATGTCCCAACTGTTGTAGATATGAAATGTTGTATGTATTGGCCCCCTCTTCTTCATCAACTTGAACTTCTTGTTGATAATCACCCCCAATGAATACTTGAATAGTCAATGGGTCTTTCATGGATGCTTGTATACTCTACACAATCTATTCATGTATTGGATCTTGTTGGAAACTAACATTGGTATATCCATATTAGGTGGCTTTTTATGTACCTATATTATCATAAAAACATCTTCATCCTCAAACTTATAAAGCTTTTGTTGTAATGCTTCACAATTGTTTGTTTCGTGTCCAATTATTCTATGAAAATATGGTTTGCCTTCCTAATGTGATAGTCGAACCCCATACCGATGTTTAGTGGAAATTTGAATGATTAAATTGTTTTCAAGTAATAATTATAATATAACACTCGGTTTGTCTTATACACTAGTTACTTGCAAAGTTGTATCATGATATGTGGAAGGCTATGTATCTATGAATTCTACATTGTTGACTGAATTTCACACAAACAATGGATATTCAAAGTTGATATATTATGCGATGTGCAGTGCCTCTTATGATCAAGTCATTCTAGATTTCATAAAATGTTCTCAATGGAGCACTTATTATGAGAGAGTCATGTTGTGAATTAATATTACAACAATCATTTAAATTTATATCCCCATCGCTGCTTGGAAGGGGTGAGTTCCCATTATCTAACCTAGTTGTGCATGAAGAAGACCTTGTATTGTATCAATACTCACCATGTTTCAATAATCTTGACACTCTCTTGGGCCTATGGGTGTAAAATTTAGATGAGATAAAGAATCATTTATGTCCATGGGAATTTTTCTATCATCTTCCATAAATATTATGTCAAAATCTTTTCTCTTTACCAACAAAATAAGATTTGGTATCTTTTCCAATTGTATTTTAGTGTAGATACTAAAATATGATTTATGTATTACCTCAGTCTTGTACATTTAAAAAATACTTATCATGGTTTTACCTTCTAGTTCTAGACCTACCCGTTGTTGAAAAGCTTGCATTCACTATATCTTTGATCTTAATTGCTTATCTTTTAGTATAACCATTGTTATTTTAAGGACTAGGCCTTCTATACTGTGTAAAAATATCTAACACTAATTATCCTTCACTGCAATTTTCAGACTTGTACCTATTTTTTAGCTTCCTAAAAACTTGCATCCCAGATAGATTCCTATGTTGACACAAGTGTCCACTTTTCGTATAAAATGTCTAGTGCCCAAAATTCATTCAATTTGTAAAAGAAATGTATCCTAAATGTCAGCTTAAGTGCTTTAGTGTGAGATATTTATAAAAGGGATTGGTATATATACAAGATAAAATCTCATTCATTTGTCATCTAGAAAACACTTGGAACTCACAAGGAAACATACCAAGAAACACTCAACCAAGCATTCAAGTGAGCAAACCTACCATATTCATCCTTATTTCTATATCAGTCATAGGAGTAGTATTTCCATAGGTTTGAAGCATTTGAAGAGTAGTTCATAAGCCATATTTGTCAAGTTACAAGTTAGGTCACTGTATATATTTACTTATCAAACATTGTGTATTTTTTCACACACAAAACAACATGTAGGGGATAACTACATAAGTCTAAGACCTTCTTTGGAGTATTGGCTATGTAGGCAATGACCATTGACATAGGAGTCTTTGGAATATCTCGACATCGTGAGTCCACTAACCATTTTTTCTACAATCACTCCAAGAATAAAGAGCTAGGGTTTGATCATTTGATAAAGAGTGATAACCTATGTGTACAATATGAAGACATCATAAGAAAGATGACATAAAATTTAGAAGGTTCTAGTTGGTCGCATCTAAATCCAATCAATATTTTGTACATGACACTTACATCAAAGTTAGACATCTGCATCAATGCAACTATCCAAATTCAACACAAACATTTGAGGCTATAGAAAAAATATTCCCATAATCTAATGATTGTTCCAAGATCATCTTCTAGTCCACTTATAGAATGTTCCAAATCAGACTTACATATGCACATTAAACTAGATAAGTATCATTTGTTTCCAATTTATTGTAATATCTATCAATAGTTGTATTTTATTAGTTTTAGTAATTTTAGTTGTATAAATTCATAATACTATTTGTTTGAGTTTTAGATTAATTAGGCTACTCATTAGGTTAGTTTACCATCCTTGTGTAAAAGCTAATGTAATCTCCTTAACCCTGGATAACCCATTTTATCTAAATTTAGGTTAAAATTTTTGGTGAACTCAAAATTTGGTCTCCAAACCTTAGATTGACCTAGGGTTTTATGTTTTGATTACTATAATTTATTGTTTCAAATTTTATTTTTTTTAATTTATAAGCAAAGGAAAATTTTAATAAAAAAATCACTTTCAAATGGAAGATAAAGAAGCATTAGTCACTGATCTCAATAACAATAAAGACTTAGTGGATGCATTTTTGTATGTTATAAGAGATGAAAATAATAAACATGTCAATGAAGTAAGGAATCCTCCTCTAGTGATGGTGAATCCTTAGGTGGTGATACAACTAATTCCATACAAATAAAACTCTCCTTAATCACATCATCACTTCATACATCTAATGGGGGCATGGGTTATGTGTTTACACCATTATTTCCTAAAATAAATCTTACTATTGCTCTATCCTCCAGGGAAGTTGGCACTTTAATTCAATTATCAGTTTTAATACCTATATCAACTTAAACCATGGTTACACCTCCTTTGGTGACTTCTCAAATTTAAAATCTTAGTGATCAAATTGTGAAATATCTTGTCCAAACTATAAAAAAAAAATCAAGTTAAGGTTACAAATATTGATCAAAATTCTATGAAGTCATCTTATGCTATTGATTCTCAAGAGATGTTGCATAACCCTCTTGCACCTGAAGTATCTTTGCACTCCTTTCCAACTGGTTGTGTTGCACATTTTATGATAACAGGGGTGATCCTAAATAACATCTCCTATCTTTCTATGCAACATGCCTTGATTATACCTCCAACGATAAAACTTTGACTAAACTACTTATAAGGAGCTTCAAGGACTATGCTCTAAAGTGGTTTTATGATTTACCAATCCAATCTATAAATGTATTCAAATATCTTATGGATAATTTTTTGGCATACTTCTCTATCAACATTACTGAAAAAGTATCATATGTCCAAATTGCAAAAATCAAACAAGGAACCAATGAACCTATCAATGAATATGTCTTGATATACAAGTCATTGTTAGCCAAAATCACAAACCAAATGGAAGATAAAGATCTTCAAGAAATCTTCAAGCAAATTTTATTTTTCCCATTACATGAGTCTATTATTTTCAAAAATTTCAAATCCTTTGATTACTTATGCTATATTGTGAGAGATCATGAAATGAAACTTATTTCATTGAACAATCTTAAATATGTAGCAAGCACACTAGATATATTCAATACCAAGTTTCATATCAAACCAAGTTACAAGGTGAAACTACATAACCCAAAAACGAAATAGCTATAACTATTAATGTAGTATCACAACCTAATCGACTTGTTTTATTCAATGCACCAATGAGACAATTTACATGATTACCTAAGTCTCCATCTTCTCTACTTAAAAATCTTATAGATTGTCATCTCATATCTCTCCTTCCTCCCATAGAGGTTGATTTGAGTAAACCTCTATGTAATAGCCCTGTTATTAAATTTCATGCAAATACACTCACAAAGTAATAACCCAAACTCAACACTTATATAAAAGTACTCAAATCTGAAATATTTCTCCAAATCACACACATGCATTAACATGCACACGCTTTAAAATGACATGAATGATCTTAAAACAACTCAAAGTTTACATGCACGAAAAATAACACACCAAATTGATATCTTTGATTTATGCTTATGAAAGATACAATCATATGATGGATAAATTATGAGTTTATAGTAATAGATGTCATAATGAACTTTGAAATACACACTTACACCCTACTACGCTTGTCTTAACAAAATGACACTACAACATACTAAACCACTGTTGAAAGCTGAATAGATCTTTGACATGCAAATGCAAACTCAAAAATACTACAAACACATACATGCATTGAACACACTGAATCTACAACTTCATGAAGATCAAATACAACATCTAAAATGTGATCACCCTAACGAACCAAAGGGTTTTTGTCCTCAGATTCAGCAACCAATGGGTTTTCATCCACTGATCACCAAGAAACCAAGGCGTTTGATCCTCAAATCCTATTTTTAAAGCACAGGTATACCGATTTATATAAATTGATTGTGATGGCAAAAGATGCTAAACTGATAAGGCCGCTTGTATTAAATAAGATTGGGCCACAAATCCAAACATCCCAAATAGAATATTTCCATATCCCATCTCTGTCATAAGCAATGGAGAGTTTCATTTTTATACATTTCTAATTTTACCCATAAAGATTCTCCACTCCTTGATTTGGGGAGACATGAGTTGGAAAAAACAATAGTTTCCATCTTATTCCACCTGCCATAATTCACTTAACTCCTTTTTTCTTCTTTAGTTTCTATTCTCAAACTTTTTCAAATTTGACCCTCTTATAAAATAGCAAGTTTCCTTGGAAACCCCCATCAATATCCTCTCCTAGAAAGCAATACTCCATTTGGAAAGTTTCCTTAGAAGCTCAAAATTAACTCCACCTAGAAAACCATGCCCCACTTGTGCAATAAAATAATAATATTTAATATTTAGTGGCCCATTTAAAAAAATATGAATTATGGTGGACCACACAATATTAAATAGTTATTTTTTAATTATTTAATTAGTTCTCCAGAATTATGGGAATGGAGCAATTTGGCCACCCTTTAGATTTTTTGGAAATGGAACATGACACTCTACCTCATGGATATGATGCCAATGATTATTATGACTATCACCAAGGCCCTGAGCATTCTAATAACCATTGTTATACCTTTAATCATAATATTCAATACCTTCTCAATAACAAACAAATTATATTTGATGATACTCCCAAAGATTCAAGGTCACAACCTAGTGACCATCAAAATCAAAATATGTTTAGTGATCCATTACAATATCATTCTCAAAAGTATTTAAAAGTGAAAATGGCATAAAATGCACATCCTCCTCCATCACATTATGGGCACCTATTAGATTAGATTATTGGTACCTATACATGGCACATATCTAATATCATTTAAATACTGCATATTACTTTCGATGACAGTGAGATTATAGATGATGACTTAGATCTTAATACATTATTCATTCATGCCTACCTTTATCACCAACCTATTCATAGTGTTATGATTGATAATGGTGCTAGAGAAAATGTTTTAACCATGACATTACTTTCACAATTGGGATATATATATGATGATTTGCACCATTTGACCAAAGTGATCAGAGCATTCGATGGAACCTCACCATAGGTTCTTGGTGAGATTGATTTATCTTTACAGGTTGGCCCAACATATGTGGTCACTACCTTCTCAATTATACCATACACGAGAGTATTTAATAAATTATTGAGATGACTTTGGATACATAAACTTTATGCATTACCTTTCACATTATATGGGGTATTAAATACATTCATACCAACAGAGTAGACATAGTTCTTAGAATTCCATATGAACATCCACTTGAACAAAAAATAAATTATTCCAATGCAACTAATTATAAAACCTACTAAAGTTAATTCTGTATGAAAGGGTGAGAAACAAGCAATCTCTTTTCCTAAGTGGCCCATACTTGAGAGACCATTACACCAGAAATACATAATGGATTCCATAATATCCTCATCTATTACTACGTAACATATTCAGTTGTAAAAAGCACCTAAATATGTTCCTATTATTTCTATTTCAAATGTAATGTTGAGCACAAAATGATAGGTTCCACGAACCCATACTTTTTCTATCACATTTTTTAGACACAAAGTCCTATGACATGTACATAAAGCCTACTACATGAGATTTTACACTTACACATGTTTCTCGACAGTACCACTAATTTGATATACCATATTTAGTGTGAAAATCACTTTGAGATGAACATCCATTAAATGGGATAATTGGCTAAACTTTGCCTTTTCTAAAAAAATTCAAAAAAATCATTTTTTTCAAAAATACAAAAACATTCAAAAAAAAAACACACAAAAAAAATTTAAAATGCTTCTAGTGGTACTACTTATTAGACATATGTTATTTGTTTCATGTCAGTATATAGAATACCATTCCTTTCTACATACATGTGTTTCACGCTTCATTTGAATTTGATACATGTATACCTAAATACATAATATATTCACATACAAATATTGGTTGCCTATTTCCTTATTTGTTATTATCTTGCATTGTATTGCTTGTTTGAGCATTTGAATATGCTCCATTGATTATGGCCCCTATGCCATGATTTTCTATTTAGACATTTGAATATGTCACTTTATGTTGTATGTGGGCATTTTAATATGACATTTCTATGCTTTGTGGACATTTGACTAAGTCGTGTCCTTTTGATTGTGTGGTGTTTGAACATGCCCCTTGTATGAGGTCCCCTTGGACCATTTCATTTTGCATTACTTTTGAGTGCTCTTGTGTATGTGCTTGATTTTTTGTTGAACTTGTATTGTTACTCTCTAGACATTTTTATGATTTATATCATGCTTCTTAAGACTTGATGTGATCACATACTACATGCTTCAATTCTATATCTACCTAGACATGTTATCCATATATGCTACATGATCCATACATAAATTATACAATTATCTTATCCTTTTGAGGTAAGGTAACTACTAGATTTAATTTCTCCTAACTTCAAAAGGTAGGGCACATTAGTGGGTGCATGTCATAGAGGCATGACTTCCATATTTTCATAATTTTAGAATTTTAGTGGGGGCATGACCTCTACACTTATTCAATATTCAACATCTCTAGATTATAGTGGAAGCATGTTATTCACATTTACTCTAGTTCTTAGATTTAGCGGAGGCATATCCTCCACACTTGCACTGATTTTAAATTCACCAACAATTATCATATTTTTCAAATTTAGTGGGGGCATGTCCTCCACACTTTCACCAATTTCATATTCACCAAATTTCATAGTTATATGATTTAGATACACATTTATGACAACATTCTATACATTGGTATTGTTATTATCCTAGATTTTAGCTTGAGACATATATGAGGTGCATATGTCATGTAAAGGGCACCTAAAATTATAAAATTAGATTAATTTTTAGATTTCAAATACTATTATGCATTGTTATTATACTCAAGATGGAATGTTATGGATTATTATCAAGCCAAGCTACTATAGTAGTTGGTTCACCTTTGGAAGGTTGAATTGATTAAATTACTCAATATTACCAACTTTATAAGTTAGATTTGATTAAATCGTATAAATTTACCAGACCTATATGATAGATTTGATCAAATCATCAACCCTCACCAAATATATATTGTGATTTGATTAAATCATTCACACTCACTAGATTATACACATATTTGGGTTGCACGATTAAGATGAAACAAGCTCAATGGTTGTGTTTCAACTCACCCTTACACCAAGATTAAGGGAATTTGTTCTCTATATGCATTTGAAAGTTCATAATTATACTAATATTAGATTTAATGCTTCATAATGATGCATCCTTTCAAATCAAATTGCCAAAAGGAAAGATGATTGCATTGACACACATAGGTACTCCTAACCTTGTTCTTTATAATTTCAAGCATTTCAAATTCTTTCAATTTCAAATTTCATTCACTGATTATATACTATAACATGATCTTAGTTGTAATTCAATCACTAAATAAGCACTCAAGTTTAGCTCATGTAAATATAAGGTGTGTTAAACACACGCAGGTATGCATTTATTTCCTTTAAACTAAAAATTTCTTTACTAGATTAAGGAAGGGAGAATGTAGATACTAAAATATGATTTATGAAGTACCTCAGTCTTGTACACTTAACAAATATGTATTATGATTGTAATTTTTAGTTTTAGACCTACCTATTACATAAAGGCTCATATTCACCATTTCTTTATGCCTAATTTCTTATCTCTTAGTCTGACGATTGTTATTATGATGACTAAGCCTTTTATACTATTTAAAAATCTCTAAACCTGATCATTATCCTTCATTACCAGTTATGGACATGTAATTATTTTCAAATTTCATGGATAATTGCATCCTAGACACCTACACAGACATAAGTGTCCACTTTTCATACGAAGTGTATAATGCCCAAAAGTCATTCAATGTGCAAAAGAAATGTATCATAAAAGTAATCCTAAGTGCTTTAGTGTGATATATTTTAAAAAGGGATTGGTATATATAAAATATCAAACTTCATTCGTTTGTCACCTAACAAATACCTAGAACTTATAAGGAAACATACCATGAAACACAATCAAGCATTCAAGTGATAAAACCTATCCTATTCATTCTTATTTATATATAAGTCATAGGAACACTACTTACATAGGTCTGAAGCATTCAAAGAGTAGTTCATGAGCCATATTTTCTAAGTTACAAGATATGTCACTACATCTATTTGTTTATCACACATTTCATCCTTGTGCACACATAAGCCAACACATAGGGGAAAACTACATAAGTTTGAGGCCATATTTAGAGTATTGACTATGGATGTATCACCCATTGACATAGATGTCCTTGGGGTAGCTCGACACCATAATCCCACTAAACCATTTTTACCATAATCACTTCAAGGGTAAAGAGCTAGTGTTTGATCCTTTGAAAAATAGAGATAACTTGTGCACACAATATGAAGACATTAGAAGAAAAGCAATTAAAAATCCAAAAGACTCTAGTTGGTCACTTTTAAATATAGTTAGCATTTCTTACATGACACCTACATCAAATTCAAATACCTACATTAACACAACTATACAGATCTTATGCAAACATCTAAGGTCACAAAAACAATATTCCCAGTATCTAATGACTATTCCAAGTCATATTCTACTCTATTTCTAGCATGTTCTAGATCATACCTACATGTGCACAATAAACCAACTAAGTATCATTTATTTCTAATTCATTAAAATATCTATTAATAGTTTTACTTTACTATTTTTATCAATCTTGATTGTATAAATTTAGAATACTATTTGTCTTAGTTTTATATTAATTGGCTTGCTCATTAGGTTAATTCACCATCCTTATGTAAAAGTTAATCTAATTCCCTTATCCCTAGATAACCTCATTTATCTAAATTTAAGGTTAACATTTGGTAAATAGAAAAAATCTTGATAGAATAGATAAATGGGGTTATCTAGGGTTAAGGGGGTTATATTAACTTTTACACAAGGATGGTGAACTAACCTAATGAGAAGTAAATTAATAAAAAACTTAGATAAATAGTATTTTGAATTTATTTAATTGAAATTGTTAAAAATAGTATTATATAGTTATTGATAGATATTTCAATGAATTAGAAATAAATACTACTTATTTGTTTTATTGTGCACATGTAGGTTTGATATAGAACATGAAGAAAGTGGACTGGAAGATGATTCTAGAATAATCATCAGATTTTGAGAATATTCTTTCTATGGTATTAGACACTTGTGTCAGATCTGGATAATGTTGTGGATATAAGTGTCTGATTTTGACATACGTGTTCTGTAAAAAATATTTACTAGATCTAGATGCAACCAACTAGCACCTTATGGGTTTTTTATTGTCTTTCTTCTGATGTATTGAGATCATGTGCATAGATTATCACTTTTGTAAAATGATCAAACCCTAACTCTTCACCTTTGGATTGATTATGAGAAAAATTAGTTAGTTCACTTATGATGTTGAGTTGACCCTAAATACCCCCTGTCAATGTGCATTGCTTACATATCTATTACTATAACGAGGACCTCAAATTGATGTAGTTCTCCCTTGTTTATTGGTTTGTGTGTGCACAAAGGTGCAATGTGTTACAATCAAGTACCTATAATGCCCTGACTTGAAACTTAGAAATTATGGTTTATGGGATGCTCTTTGAATTCTTTAGACCTATATAAATATTGATCCTATGATTGATACTGAAATAAGAATAAATAAGGTATATTTTCTCACTTAAATGCTTGATTGAGTGCTTATTGGTATATTTCCTTGTGATTTGTATGTTTAAATGAGGGTTGACCTTGTATATATACCAATCCCATTTGGAAGTATATCACATAAAATAACTTAGGTTGACCTTTTGGATATGTTTATTTTGTAAATTGGATGACTTTTGGGCATTTGACACTTTGTATAAAAATGGTTAGTTGCATCAGTGCTTGTGTCCACCTACAATGTAAGTGTCTAGGGAGATATAAAATAGGTACATGTCCAAAACTGAAAATGCATGATAAACATCATATAAGGAATGGGCCATCATTATAACAATGGATAGACTAAGAGATAATAAATATGACACAACGAGATAGTGAACGCGAGCCTTTTGGTAGTGTGTAAGTCTATAACTAAAAATTACAACTATGATAAGTACTTTTAAAGTGTACAAGATTGAGGTAATACATAAATTAGATTTTAGTATCTACATTTATCCCCCTTAATTGTAGTAATGAAATTGCTAGTTTAAAAGAAAGAAATGAATAATCTAGTGTGTATAACACACCTTGTCTTTATGTGAGCCTGACTTGAGTACTTTACTTGTGACTGACCTGCAACCAAAAGCATGTTACAATATATAATTAGTGTAAAAAATCTAAAATTAAAATAATTTGAAATACTTAAAATTATAAAGAGTAAGGTTAAGATCACACCTGTGTGTTGATGGAACCATATTGCATTTTGACAATTTGATTTGAAAGGATGCCTCATTATGAAGTATGAGATTAGGATAAATTTGAACCTTTATATATATATATATATATATATATATATATATATATATATATATATATATATATATATATATATATATATATATATATATATATATATATATATATATATATATACAGAGAGAGAGAGAGAGAGAGAGAGAGAGAGAGAGAGAGAGAGAGAGAGAGAGGACACATGCCCCTAATTTTGGTATAAGTGTGAGTTGTAACATGATCACTGAGTTTGTTTCATCTCAATTGTGCAACCCAAATATGTGCATAATCTAGTGAGTATGAGTGATTTAATCAACTCAAAATATATATTTGGTGAGGGTGATTGATTTAATCAAATCCAATCTATAATTATGGTAAATTTAGATAATTTAATCAAATCTAACTTATAAGTTTGGTAAGATTGAGCGATCTAATCAACTAAACTTCCAAAGTTGAACCAACTACTATAGTAGATTAGCTCGATAAAAATCCATAGTAGTCAATCTTAGGTATAATAAGAGTCCATAATAGTATTTGAAACCTTGAAATTAATTTGATTTTTTAATTTTAAGGTGCTCTTTGCATGGCATATGCACCTCATATATGTTTCAAGCTAAAATTTGGGTATAATAATAGTACCAATGTATAAAATGCTACCATAAATGTGTATATGCATCATATAACTACAAAATTTGGTCAATTTGAAATCAGTGCAAGTGTAGTAGACATGTTTTTAGTCCAATCCCAAACTAAATCTAGGAAATATAATAACTGATGTAAATGTGGAGAATATGTTTCCATAACATGCCCCCACTATAATCTGGAGATGTTGAGTACCAAAAACATGTGGAGGCATGCCCCCATTGAAATATGAAACTATGAAAATATGGAAGTCACACCTTTATGACACGGATCCACTGATATGCCCCCCTTTTGAGGTGAGGGGAGGTAGGATTTTACAGTTACCTTGCCTCAAAAGGATAAGATAATTGTATAAGTTGTGTATGGATCATGTAGCATTTAGTGATAACATGTTTAGGTAGATATAACATTGAAGTATGTATTATGTGATTACATCAAGTCCTAAGAAGCATGATATATCATGGCAACACTTAAAGAGTAACAATACTAGCTCAAGAATCAATTAAGCACACACACAAGAACAATCAAAAGTAATATAAAAGAAAATGGTGCAAGGGGACTTCATATAAGGGGCATGTTCAAATGTCATACAATCAAAGGGACATGAATTATTCAAATGTCCACAAAGTATTTTATGACATATTTAAATGGCTACATACAACAAAAAAATGACATTCAAATGTCCAAATAATCAATAAAAGGCACGGGGGCCATAGTTAATGAAACATTCAAATGCTCAAAAATGAAATACAATAAAAAGCAAGGAAACACACTTCAAGGAATTGCTAAAATGGAAAATTAGGATTAATATAAGTGACAAGCATGAACATAAAATACTACCTCCTAAACATATGTGTTTGCAAAATGTTAAGTACATACCATATAAAGTACATTTTGAAAGGTATAGGCATGGATATAGGTATGTGTAAGTATATAAGCTCAAACATGATAATGGAAAGTGATAATATAATAATGTAACCTAAGTGAATCATGGTTAAAGAGGTAGATTCTCCGATTATACTTAGGACATGAGTGGAGGGAAGGCACAACATCTGTATGTGCGTATATCATGTATCTGGGTATGCATATATCACACTAAAATGAATCATGAAACATGTGTATATAGAAAGGAATGATATGCTATATAATAACATGGAGCAAACAACATATGTATAAGAAATATTACAAATAGAAACATATTGATTTTTGTTGTAGTTTTAGGGATATTAGATGATTTCAACCTTAAGTTGGATCATTTACATTATTTGGATCATGGTTAGATAGGTGAAAATGATGCATAGCCTATACCTCCTCATGATTTAATTATGAAGTATAAGAAATATTACCATCATGTGGTCTATGGATCCATTTTACCTCATGGGAAAAGGAAATACCTTGCTAATTTTTATCAATTTTATTCTCCATCTAATATAACCAAAGGGTTCTCATTGTGAATGAATATTGATATTTTAGTGACATAACCCAAAATATTGTTTTAATTATTTTAGGACTATAATAAATATGTATTATTAAATTTCCCAAGGAGTCTTTCCAACCTCCATTTTGTTTTAAGTATTTTAGACCAAAGCCAAGTTGTTGAAAACATCTTACATTACAAGTTATTTTTGTTTGTATATGATCAACATGGTTATGCCAAAAAAAAGCACCACCCATGAATAATGTGATTGTTATATATTTTTGGTGTGGATGCTTTTTGATTTGTTCAAATTGAGGTGTTTATTTTGAATATGTATCATATACCATTTAAACTTATGGATCTTTATTAGAATGATCTTGTAAAAGTTTATACTGATTCTAGTGGTCACTAAGTTGTGGACTTGAAAATTTGAGAGGATCATCAAATGTAAGCTATTGGTTATCAATAAGATCTTGTATTTAATGCCTTAAGGTGTAACATATATTTGTAGAGTGTCCAAGGCCTTGGTGATAATCACAATATCTAGTAGTATCATATCCTTTTAGTAGAGGTTGACTCATATCAACCTATATGGGGGGGAAGAGATACCAGATGACACTCCATAATTTGCTGAAATAAAGAAAATAGAGACCTATGTATTTGTGTAAATCATATTTTAGATGCATTAGATAAGATGAGTCGGTTAGGTTGTTATGATATTGTATCATTTGGCGTTTTGGATTATGTTATAACCTTTGCATCATTTTTTGAATGAACAAGTATGTTAATAGATACAAGAAAATTAGGTTCATTAGTATGTGGGTATGGTAAACCCTTTTGTCCAAGAGAAATATTATGGTTGGTCCCTTTGATCATGTTCAACACAAAGGCAAAATATAGTGGTTCTACATTACTTGGCAAGGCTGTCATATGTAATGTTCTCGAAAGAATACCCTTGTATGGTGGTGACTTGTGTAACAAGTCAAAAAGTGAAAATTTATCAATAACATCATTGGAGTGATTTTCAATATTATATGTCATTAATATTTTTTTCATATCCTCCTTTTGGTTTCCTTTATTGTGAAGATTAACTTTCATTGATAGAGGTAATTACTAATCAATGATATAATTTTAGGGCAAATATTTGTAATCAAATGAAATAAGATTTGCATTATGGATTTATCTTGCATAATATCTGCAAAAGAAGCCAATGTTTTGTCACTTGGTACCTAGGTTTTAAATAATGTCTCTTAAAATATATCCTTATAATTAATTGATTGTTTCACAAGGTCAAAAAGTGGGATCCTGGTATGCCTATTACTTGATTTCTCACCATGATTGGGCACAATAAGAATTTGATGCATAGGTTTCATATCGTTACAATAAGAATTGTAAAAAGAAGTTTTATGCTTTCCCATTTTGTTACTTTTCTTGAGTATATTTTTGATTGGTTTGGAAATGTATGGGGTACAACCAAAAAGATTTACTATGACATATTTAAAAAGGAAATAAATGATATATGCATCAATGATTAATTCCTTGAAATTAAATGGAAATCTAATTTTAAAATATTTGTAGTTTAGAAATTAAAAAATAGATAAATATAGAAAACCCTAGGTCAATCTCAGGTTTGGAAACTAAAGGTTGAGTTCACAAAATATTTAACCTTAAATTTAGATAAACAGGGTTACCTAGGGTTAATGGGTATTAGATTAGCTTTTACACAAGGGTGGTGATCTAAACTCATGAGCAGGCCAATTAATAGAAAACTCAAACAAATAATATTCTTAATTTATACAAGTGATATTGATAAAAATAGTAAAATATAGCTATTGATAGATATTACAATGAATTGGAAATAAATTTTACTGAGTTTGTTTACTGTGTGCATGCATGTATGATCATGAGTAGAATGAAAGTGGATTGGAATATGATTCTAGAATAATTGTTAGATTGTAAGAATATTACTTTTTTAGCCTCAAACACTTACATCAGAACTGGATAGTTACATCAATGTAGGTGTTTGACTTTGACATAACTATCCTATATGAAATACTAACTTGATTTATATGCGACCAACTTTAGCCTTCTGGGTTTTCTATCATCTTTCTTTTGATGTCTTTAGACCACATGCATAGGATATCACTTTTTTCAAATGATCAAATGCTAACTCTTCACCCTTGGAATGTATATGGTAAAAATGAGTTAGTGGGCTCACCATGTTGAGCTACCCCAATGAGCCCTATGTCAATAAGCACTACCTACATAGCCAATACTCTAAAGAAGGCCTCAAACTTATGTATTTCTCCCCTATGTATTGAATTATGTGTGCACAAGGATGTAATGTGTGATAATCAAAAACATGAAGTGACTTAAAAAACATGTGAAACTCACAAGGAAACATACCAAGAAGCACTCAATCAAGTATTCAAGTGAGAAAACTTGTCTTATTCATCCCTATTTCTATATCAGTCATAGGATCAATATTATAGAAAATATGGTGTGTTTTAGATGTATCTAGTGACTCTTTTATTGTATCTTGATTAAGTATATATTGAGATTGACTCAGTTTCATTAGATTTGATGGGTTGTCTGACTTCATATGTATGCATTCATTCTACTAGTATGACCTGCATGGAGGTATTATAAAAGAGTGAGAATTATCAGATTGTGGTATACATCCATCACTAGGTTCTACTATTTTGTAATATTTAAAAGGTTGATTATCCGTAGGACATGTATGCAGACATCCCTCATGCAAAAAATTTAATCATCAATGTAAGATGGATGGTATAACTTCCATAATGTAAATCCAAGGTCTACCTAAGAATAGGTTGTAATGCAAATGATTTGGCATTACTTGATATATAGTATTCAATGTTTTAAGGCCCATTGTCACATCCAAAGTAATCATTCCTAGAAATTGGTGGGGTATATTATTGAAAATTCTTATATTATTATTTTATTTATGAATAAATTATATATTGATACCAAGTGTTTATAGATATGTGATACTTGAGATGTTCAATATCAATCCATTGTCTACAAGCACCCAATTCAACATCTTTACTTGAATAAAAAGTGGTTGATTATGATCTATAATATAATGAGTAGGAAAATATCCTTTTTCAAAATAAATGGTACCTTAGATAATTATGATTTCACATATAGATAACTTCTTTATGTTGCTCGCCCTCAGTCATGTGTGTCGATCTCTATTATCCTATTATTTTATTTGAAACCTTAATTTTACTTTTGACATGATGATTTAAAAATGGATTATAAGATAGGATGGATAGTCCCAATCACTCCCCATTGAATTACTAAGTGTTACCTACATTCTAATACTTTGAAGAGGTCTTGAACTACATGTGTTTATCGCATCTAGGTATATGTGTATAATTTTGATCAATCTAGAATGCAATGTAATGATTAGATTTTGACACTTGAAAACATTTAAATTTGACATGTGTTTGTATTAAATGTTGGATCTAGGGATGATCCTTTGAGGGGTTTTAATATGTGTATGATTTTTTGATAATGACTCAAGAAAGTGCCAATGGATTTCTCAAGTTTTTTAAGGCTTGCCAAGATGAATGCTAGACAGTGACCTAGTGAGTATGACCTTAGACTTGATTTGTATTTATATACAGCTCTTTGATATTTCCCACTATGACTAATCCATGAAAAATGCTTAGGCTGATATAATGGAGATGTACCAATTTGAAAAGTAGTTATTGAATGTTCTTAGACACTACCAACAGAGATAGATACGTATGATAGAACTACAACTATCTAACTATTTTTTGTACTATCTTGAGAGTAAAATCAATGATTTTAGATATGGAGACAATATACTTAGGATATATAAGTTCTTTCAAAAATCAAGGTGATCTAAAATATGTATATTGGTAAACTAGGTTAGCCAAGACAATAGTGTAGACACCTAAATTTTATATTAGATATCTAGAAACTTTATTTTTTACCTATCTTTGACTCATGACTTGTGCATACACATTTGAATATTGACCACATTCTCCCTTATATGTTTATCTATCTATGTACTTGGCTAACCCAATTTTTCATAATTAATACCTAGTTCCTCCTAGTTTATGCCATAATCTCTATTGTCCTAAGCAAATTGTTTCCATATTCCACACCAATGTTTCCACCTCTTTGGATAGTGTCAGAAATAATCAAATGTTGTTGGTTATTAGTAGTTTCTGCCTTGTCCAACAATGTCCTAGAGCTCCCAATGATTATTGTTTAAGTTCAAGTCCCTCTATTGGGTCAACCTATACAAATTTCACATGTTGATTATGAGGGGAATTTACCCAAAGAGTCATCTATAAATACATATCAATCCTAAGGCCATTCCCAACTAGACTTATCTGACATTCACTTGGAAACATTTGATAAATATATTTACACACCCTTGAGGAATTATCCAAAAGCATATAAATATGAAAACTCTTAAATTCAAGTCTAAAGATAAAACACAAGGCAAATGTTGTGTTAGAATTCAAAAAGTTGCATTGCATTTTATAGGAACATTATTAAGCAACATACACATATGTGGGAGAACCATGTGTGGTTTGGGCCATCTTCAAAGTATTGGAATGTAGGCAATGCTCAACCACTTAGTGGGGAGTGGTTAGGGATATCCAACACATATTTTATCTCCCTTATTTCAAGTCAAGTAATTATTAAAGTTGGAGGCAGGGTTTCAAGGCAAAGAAAGACAAAATAAATATCTATGAATAAGACCAACATAAAAAAATTACACAAATATATCTAGATAGGTAGGTACACTGATCTATGATATAATAGACTGAAAAATTACATAGGGAAAATTCATGCAAACATTGGATGCGACCAATTATCACATGTGTTTGAGCATTAGCTGATAATGTCCTAGCATATTTTGATTTTTTTTTTAATGAGCCAAGTAGCCACATAGATTAACATAATATTTTAGGTAGATGTACATGTGTGAGAAACAAAAAATAGAATATTAATTAAGTTCCTCCCTTGGTCATTTCAATATTTAGTAAGTAAAATTAATATTTATTAAGGAATTGAAATTTGTGTGTGGAATGCCCTATTTATGCAATATAAATTTTAATGTTTTTAGCCTATTTAGATCTCCTAATTATAAAATAAGTTAAAACATTTTGGTGAACCTAATTATTCTTTTGGACACAACAAACCCTAGGTATTATCCCTTAAATTTCATTTTTCATTAAATTAGGGTTTTATATTTCTCCTACATTAGGGTTTGGATTGGATTTATAATTATTATTTATGTTCACATAATCATAATGGAAAATATAATTGATGGGGATGCTAATGAGATAAATGAATATAGTGATTTTCATGATATATTTGATGATATATATCAAAGCAAATTAGTTGAATATCTTAGAATGAATCCACACATGGTTGATACATTATCACATGTAACAAAAAATGAAATTGTAATATCCCTTTCATGGTATATTTGATGATATATATCAAATCAAATTAGTTGAATATCTTAGAATGAATCCACACATGGTTGATACATTATCACATGTAAAAAAAAATGAAATTGTAATATACCTTTCCAAGCATAAGACAAGGGCATAGCCATTAAGGAGGGTGAAAAAATTAGAATCACCCCTCTTGAGGGGAGTGACACATTTGGTTAAAAAATAAAACTTATATAGGTAGGCCAACCCACCTAAACAACAAGGGATACCACTCTTTGGGACATCGCCTCTCTTGGGAAAATACATTTGGAAGAAACACATCTTTCGATGGAAGGTGATGAAGTATTTATAGTCATTCATTGGTATGGAATGAATTCATTCAATAATGTATTAAAAATATATAACCATATACAAGAATTATTCTTTTTCAACTACTTTTAAGAACGGAATCCCTTAATCATATAATTTGATTGCAAGGACGAAAACCCTTGTAATCATTATATCCCAAGGATGAAATCCCTTGAGGATTTATATTTTATTATTAATAAAATTATATTTTTTATTTTAAATATTATTATTAGTACAAGTTACATTTATAAAATATTATTTTAAAAGGAATTTTAAGGAATTTAAATTATCAAATAATATTCTGATTAGGGATATTACAGTGGTATTAAAGCAATTGTTCCTACCAGCCTGTGAAAATGGATTTTGGATTTGATGCATAGTATATAAATCATGGAGTTAATAAGAAAATATGATTTGAAAATAAATATTTATAGATTGGAAGGAACTTAAGCATCCACATTATTCAAAAAATGTTTTGCTCAATGTTTTGAAGGAAGTTTCTAACTGTTTGTCCTCGATAAGGTAATCAGATTCTAAGTCTATGTTTTGGGCAATGAATCCTTTGGTAACTCATCTATCTAAGTCCAAGATATTTAAATATCCATATCCAAATGTGAGACTTGTGTTTATCACTAGTATTAGTGAAATTACAAGGATAACAACACTAGAATCACCATACATTGACAACACCATGAAGGAAATATTTTGGCTAATGGTGGAATGTTTTGAGGGTCTAGATGACATCACAAGTTATTCTTTTGATAAGAGGGTCAAAATCCTTGACATTATGGAAAGTATTAGATCTTGTGTGCTAATGTTAGATCTAGGATGTGATGATCTGATTCTTCACATGTTTGAATATTTCTTTGCTACTATCCATAAAAAGCATACAAAAAATGTAATAGAGTTAATGCATTCCATTATGACATTGGTATTGAATGAAAGTGATGATATTTTGTAAGATTTTTTATCCATACTAATGGCTGGTATTGAACAGGAATCATCACCAGTGGCACATACACTAGCTAAAAGTATTGTTGCTCAATGTTAAGAGAAACTAAAACTATTTGTGATAATTGAGGGGCACAAAGATACATTGATAGATAAAGAACCATGAAAAGTATTAGATTTAGCAGAATCTCCAAAAAAAGAAAAATAAATCATGGAGAATGAACTAAGGAATGAAAAAAAATAAGGTGTAAGATTGTGAACATAAATTAGTGGTGCAAGCAAAATTTCCAGATGATTTTAGTAATGTTTAGCTTGATGGAAATTTTAGAACAACCAACTACATGAAGAAAGTAGATTATGAAAGGGTTTCATACATGTATCAGATAGATAAAATCAAAAATAAAATACAAAGGTATAATAATACAAATGATTGGGATAGCAATAATGGACCTTGAAAGTGCATGACATAAAGCTCGATGTAGGAATTTTGGATCAGCCAAAGTACATCAAAAGTTTGAGCTTGTGTTGGCAAGAGATCTCTCATTTGACATGGACTAGATCAAGGCTTTGGAAGAACTACATCATGTTTTATCTCTTAAACATGGTACTTGGGCATGAGGGCTTATAAGTGCTTGAGGACAAGCAATTTTGGGAAAGGAGGACTGCAATATCCCTTTCTAAGCATAAGACAAGGGAATAGAAATTAAGGAGGGCACACCAATTATAATCACCCCTCTTTAAGGGAATGCCACATTTAATAAAAAAATAAAACTTATATAGGCAGGTTGACCCATCTAAACACCAAGGGATGGCACCCTTTGGGACATCGCCTCCCTTGGGAAAAGACATTTGGAAGAGACACATCTTTTGATGGAAGGTGATGAAGTATTTATAGTCATTAATTGGTATGGAAATAATTCATTCAATCATATATTAAAAATATATAACCATGTAAACACATTATGCTTTACAACCACTTTTAAGGATGGAATCCCTTAATCATGTAATTTGATTACAAGGATGAAAACCTTTGTAATCATTATATCCCAGGGACAAAATCCCTTGAGGATTTATATTTTATTATTAATACAATTATATTTTTTATTTTAATATCATTATTAATACAAGTTACATTTATAAACTATTATTTTAAAAGGAATTCCAAAGAATCCAAATTATCAAATAATATTTCGATTAGGGATATTCCATAAAACCTAAATTTGATGATTGACTCTTCAATGATAATAATTTAACTTTAAGAGTCACATATTCTATAATAGGTTTTCATATTGCTACTCCTAATTCTACTATTTATATGTCTACACCTATGGCTACATGCATGATACCCACACATGGTGTGGGGGAACTTAAGTTAATTCTTATATTTATATGTTATTTGTGTGTAAAATGTTTTGTCATTTAGGGTTTCTAATTTTATGACATCATCTATTGATACATAATATTCTATGCTTATTGCTTAAAAACCTAGTGAAAACTATTATTGATCTTCAAGCTAAGGTTTTACAATCGAAATAAGGTTCTTATAGATTGGGCCATATGACTAATTCTCAAAAATTATTATGTAGAATAAAATGCCTCGATCCAAGTGAATACAAATTATATTAAATTTACATGGTTCTAAATGTCAAAAACCAAACATTGCAACATTGAGTCACTCATCGAGGAGTAGTTGGGGCTATTCAACTCAAAATTAACCTATTTTCCAAGGTTCATCTCATGTGAGAAGTGAAATTATGGTTTCAAAGGAAGGATAAATAATATAGGGAACAATGCATATGACTAGAGGTGAGCACACACAAAGGTTAAATATACATGCATAGGAACAATAATCTAAGGTATCACATACTTGCATAATCAACCAGGACATTGTTTACAAATTTTGGATAGTACTTATTTCTGTAAGGGTTTGAGTTTTACCAGTAGCATTTACACATGGTTTGAGCTCCTATATACTAATCTAAGTGATCACATAGTAGACGCAAAATTTTTCATGGATAGTGAAAAATACAATGAGCAACATAAATCTAAAATAAGCTAACTGCCTCTCCTCCATCTTGCCTTTTCAATTCCTAATATTTTAAGTGAAATATCAATCTACCATTTTAAATTCACATTTATGTGATTATTTACTTATTTTAAATAATATAAATATTTATATTTTTACTTCATTTAAGTCACATTAGTTATAAAATAATTAAAACATATCACTTCTCTTAGGTTTCATGCAAGATGAGAGAGTCCAAGCATGAACCGATGGTAACAATTTGCTAAACCCAAGAAGCTTCTGAGTTATGTAAGTGTTGTTTGTGTTGGACATTGCCTAATAATTATGATCTTCTCTAGTTCAATGTTTATACCATCCTTTTATATGATGTATCTTAGATATTGTATAATTTTAATATCAAAAGAACACTTATCCTTGTTAGCACATAGATTGTGACTACATAGGGTTTTTTAACTTGTTAAACCTACTCTAGATGCTTCTAACATGTATTTCTAAAAATAAGGATGTCATCCAATTAAATAACCCCAAATGAATAAATTAATGGTTTTAATTCATCATTCATCATCAACATAAATTCTCCAAGTGCATTTATCAAGTCAATGTGCATGAATAACCATTAAAATAGCCTTATTTGCACTTAAATGATGTCTTCCAAACATCAAATGCCTTAATGGGTACTTGATGTTACCTTGAATTCATATAAATATTTGTGAATAAATTTTATCCCATGAGATGGTCTAGGAGGTATTCAATGCATGCGAGTGGATACTTGTTCTTAGAGAGATCTTGTTAATGGCCATGTAGTCAATACAAAGTTACTGCATCCCATCCTTGTTTTGAGCTAACATGATAAAGCTTCCACAAGGTGACATGTTAGGCCAACTATGACCTTTATAAATAAAATCCTAGATCTATCACTTTATCTCTTTATTTTTGAATACTAATCACTTGTATATTGATCTATTTGGAAAGGATGTCCCAAGAATCAAGTTGATGGGATGTGTCACCTAGAAGTATAAGGGAAGAAAAGAATGTGATGAATCCATATAAGTATTCTATTAATATTTTATCATATGTTGTTGATACACAATTTGATTATGTATGGTGGCCTACATGGTTGAAATGACTTGTTGAGTGATCTCTGGCCTAATAAACATTAACACATACTTCCTAGTGTGACCAATCACATTCCTATAATGCTTTACACTAATCAAGCCTCCTATATTTTTAGGAGGAACCTCATGGATCATGTAAGATTTCCTTCCTAATGTGATGATTGTTATCACTTGAATTTTCACCCTTTGAGGAGATGGCAAAGCTCTCCTCATCCAAGTGGCATAATGGAAACACCTCTAGGCTTGTGGGTAACCTAAGGATGAGGCGAATCTCTAGGAAGGGCTAACTCCCTTGATGTACCACTTTGGATGGCAGCTAAAACTAAAATTTAGGGGGGAAAGGGAGAGAGATAACTGAAATCAAAATATTATAAGGGAGGTGATACACAAGCTAAGATGATGACTTCCAACTAGCTACTTGTTACACATGAAATTGAGGGATAAACTAAACATACACTTCTCTAATTTGCATCTTCTCACACCAATGCTACATTATGAGGTTATGAATGAATGTGAAAAGCTAGGAGGACTAGACAAAAGGCATTGAATGACACTAATGAATAGAATAACTCACTAAATCCTTGACATTTCCTAGAACACTTCACATGCCCTACAAGAAGAAGCTTTCCAAATGCAAATAAGATGCAAGAATGAGTGAACATGCTAAGGAATCCATAGTATTCACTAAGAAAGATACAAAATTTAAGTAAAAAACATTAAGAAAAGTCATGAAGAGGTAAAAATAAATAGTATTATTGATCAAATGGTATGCAAATGAGTAGGGATTTGCCATACTCAGGTGGAGCATAAGTTACAATGGCCAAAATGGCTAGTTCTTACTTGAGAGAGAGTGAAGAAGAGAGAAGTCCAAGGGTCATAAGGACACTTATAAATCTAAGAGAATTCATTACTTGTGAATGAGAAGAGGATATGGGATTAACCATACAAGGTTAGGAAGCCTAAGTTTCCATCCAAGTCATCAAATTCTTGTAAAGTGGCCTAAAATCCTCTTAACTATCTCAAAAAACTACCTTCATGATCAACCCAATTTGAACATCCACAAACTGATGAGGGATAGGTATAATGATTGAAATGAAGGGGAAGGGTTTTATACATGCCTCTCCATGCATTGGTTGCATGATTGGTCCTTTGTAATCATCTAGAAGCAACTATCATCATTTGTAGTCCAAAAAACTCCTCATTCATGCATCCTAAACACTTGGCTCCCAAAAAGGCATCAGTTTTACATGAAATTATATGGGAGAGAGTGGAAGAAAATTTTCAAGACCTTCTATATCCTTAGAAGCATCAGGGATACCTTAAAATCAACTAACATGAAGTTTTCCACCCTTCTCACTAGCTTGTCCACTATGCTAGTTTTGACTGGCTAAGATGAGAGCTATTGTTTGGAAACTTAGGAGTTATTTATTGGAATTAAATTACCATATGGAGTTAGTATAATTCCTTAGATTCCATCCAAACTAGTTTTTTTGTATCTTACACAATGCACAAAATTATCAATAAAATCATGTTTTGTACCCTGTCCCTACAAGTCCGTATAGCTAAAAATTATGGTAGGGGTCCTAAGTGAGTCCTATATAATGTAAAATAACTTTAATGATCAAACTATTACACTATAATGCATCTCTAGCTTTATTTCCCCAATCAGGTCTTGACAGAGGGTTTACAAGGGTTTTAGACTTGTTTTCACTCTTAAGTTTTATTCATAAATCTTTGACATCCAAATTGAAAAAAAATTCCACAAGGATGATTTTTAAGGACCTTTATAACACTTTTAAACTCATTTGGCATCCATGCAAGGCCTCATGAAAGATATGAGCATTTGAATTTGACCTATTGAGCTTGTTCTCTTATTCTTTGCAGGTCTGAGTTGGTTTCTGAGCCAAAAGGGACCTTATTGATGATTTATTTTTGATTTTAAAGCTTTAACATACTTTTATTGAACATATTAACATATTTTAATAGGTTATATATCTCATCTCATGCTATTAGTGTGGAAGACCCCCCATTTGGACACTAGGCCTAATGTTGGTCTTGTAGCCTGTCTGCAACTTTTAGTGTTTTAAAACATCTTGTTTGATTTAATTGAATTAAATAAGATTATAAATATCTTATATGGAAATAATAAAATTATCCCATTATTTCGAAATCACACTTATGTCTAAAATTTAAAGTGACCTCTTGTTTGGATTCTAGGCATAACCATGCCTCATGAGCCTGTTTGCACTTTTGAAGGTGTAGAACCTTTCTATGGTATTATTCCCTCTTTGATTGGTTTAAAATATTTTTTAAACTGTCATAAATCCTCATAAACATCTTATAAAAATCCATCAGCTATTGAAGAGTCCCTTTGTCACCTTTTTCCCAAAACTGTCAGAGTTTGCATTGAGGGGAGTGCCCTTTGTGTGAAACAAACTAGAGGGTACTCCCCTATTTTCCTAGAAAAAAATAAATGATTTAGTGTATTTTAAAGGTTTTAAGGGTGTCATACACAAATTTTTAACTCTATCTTAGGCCATTTAACCCTCCAAAGGCCTCAAGTTCTAAGATAGACCAGTCAGGGTTTGGACTGTGTATAAGAAATCTACTTTAGACTATGTTTTGCATGGTTAGAACCCTTTCCCATATTCTAAATTCACCATGAAAACTCAATAAGACTATTCAAGTCATTATTAAATTGTTTTTATCTCAAAAAATCACTTCAAATTTCCTAAACCTTTTCCTTACACTTGACCAGTCAAGATTGAGTGTGCCTTTTGATTGAGTTTTATGTCTTAGAAAGAGACCTGTAGGCGTTGTTTGCTTGTTTGGGATTGAAGGCAATGTTTATAAGCTTCCATATAATCCCATAGGACCATTTTTTAGCTTTATTAATTAATTTTTCCATCTAATATGCTAAACCTTCATTAAAAAGCCTCAATTTTGCTCTCTACCCCTCACAGTCAACTACAGTTGACTGTGAGGGGTCTTGTAGGTATAGGATGATTAGTTTAGACTTCATACAATGAATAAAATATTATGTGTCCAATTAATATCATTTTATACTTTTATTCATTCATTTTACTCACTTGTATGCACTCTTCACATTCAAAGACACTACTTCTCTGTCCACTGTTCTTCACAATCATCCACAGTGGTTTTAAGTGCATACTTTCAAATGAGGGACCCCTGTATATGGAGATTAATTTCGGAAATATTTCACATCATGCATAAATATATTGACACACTTTTAGTCATCTCCTATTTATCAATTCTTGTGTTCCATGCTTAAGTCCTTGTTGGTGATAATGTTAGAACCTACCCTTTAGCTGAAGGTGGATGTTTTCAAGTGAAGAAACCCCTATAGGTGCTAATGGGGGTCAAAAAATTGTATATAAACCTAATATTCATGATATTTATGATCCTTAGTGTATCTTTCACTCACTAAGGCCATTAAAAACATGTAAATCACCTTGAAGAGCTAAGGTCACTTTGTAGTTCAAAACCTATATCTAGCACTGCTTGTATTTAGTCTCTTTATAGGTAACTTTGGTCTCTTAATCACCGCTCTCCCCTAACCCTCTATCCTCCAAACTTTACAAGGTTATTTTACCATGATAGGGCTGATAGATAAACATATATTTAAGCTTTCAACCACTTGATAAACCTATTTTAAGATATCCATAGAAAGGCTTGGAACTCTATTTTGCATTTTTAGGGGAAAAGAGTCTTAAAACACACAATCATCATGTTTAAGGTGGTTTATCCTTCCATTTTATAGTTTAGCCTTCCTCATGAGTCTTCCATGATTAACCAATGCATTATAATCATTAATGAGGGTTTCAACACTTGCTTTGACATCTTCAAGTGGCTATTTAACCCTCTATCAATGTCACATGTAGGTATACATGGTCAAGTGCAGTTAGTCAGTATGAACATCTTCAAACAACATGTGATGTATGGACCTTTGATCATTCACACTCCTTATATAATCTTTGAATTAATTTTTTGCAAACATGGGGGTCTCTAAATAGGTCTTAAAACCTTTACTCTCAACATGAGAATCCTCTTCCAAGCACTTATAGGTACACTTCTATGGTAGACAATGAGTATAAGTATAAGCAATGTGCATTACCATATATTTTTTCCCACTATTTAAAATCTCAATTCACTATTTCATGTTATAATAGGATATACCACAAATATTAATCCTTCATCACACTTCTACAAATGTTCTCCGAACCTTTACAAGCCATGACTAAGGCTGAAGAGTAGATGGGAGTTGACTGAGTATGACTATGGATTGAAAGTTAAATCCAAGCATGATGTTATGAAACTAATCATGAAGGAAAGGTGATAAAAATATAATGAAGACATGATGATTGACCTATCATAACCCTCTGAAACCAAGAACAAGCATGCAGTTCTTGAAAATGTTGAAAATTCCTTGTAACTCAGAAAGGTGTATCCTCTTGCAACCTTGAGCTATTTGACTCATACAAACATCATGAAAATTTAAACCAAGAATGGAGAGAAGATAAGGATGAATCAAACATCATATATAACCAATATTATCGA
This sequence comes from Torreya grandis, assembly GCA_037957365.1. Taxonomy (NCBI): domain Eukaryota; kingdom Viridiplantae; phylum Streptophyta; class Pinopsida; order Cupressales; family Taxaceae; genus Torreya; species Torreya grandis. Next base: position 66,401 of record JARHVA010007055.1, read on the forward strand.
TTGGATTGTATGGAAATTCTCAAACCAAATCAAACCTATAGGGTACACATATTAGCATGTAGAAAAACATAGTCAAATTTAAGAGGATGGTTCATGAAGCACATGCCATCATTATTCATAAAATTTATATGGAAATTAAGTTATGTGAGTTTAATTTAACCTCCCCAAATAATTTTATCTCAAATCTCCTCTTATGGCTATACCAAGTACAAACGTAAAGACTACTTTTGCTTGCCAAGAAGGGTGAAAAAGGAACAAAATGGGGAAATTAATAGACATACCATGATCTTCTCCCATGTGGCATACTTTCCCATGAGCCATACAAGTGACAAAATCACCTTTTTACTAAGAAAACTACCATTTCTTCTGAATAACCTACCACCTTTCAGTTATGTCAATTGATTAAGACCTATTTGGACACATGGAATGTGAAATCATATTTTGTAACCTTCACACTTTAGATAAATCTATACAACTAATTAAATGCCCCTTTATTGACCTCAAAAGGACTAAAATGACTAAAATGACTAAGGATATTATAACATTAAATGACATTAATTAACCTATAAACACCTTGTGACATATGTATTAGACACCTAAAACACCTAAAAGTCATGTTTTTACATAGGGGTGCCCTAATTTGACCTAAAAGTCAAATTTGGTCAACAAAATGGTGACTCATAGGAGTAGTATTCCTGCTATACTAACTAGATCAGTAGCCTTATCAGTCCATTAGGCTTAGGGAGTCATCTAAAATCCGAGACAAAATAAGGAGACCTTTGACCATTGACAACAAGCTTGACCAAGACAAGATAACTAATTGACTACCTCAACCACACAAAGTAAAGGACACACAAAACAAAGAAAACAAACTAACAAGACACAAATGTGCTCAAAAGACTTAGGAAAAATAGGAGGCAAAGACCTATATACATCTTAAAAACTAAGCATACCTCCCTTTCTAGGATCAAAAAGAAATTTTCTTGCATCATCTCCTTCATGAGATGAAACATGGTGAAAATCATGTTGCTCTTTAGATTGAACACTTAATGGATCATGCCTATTTATTGTCACTTCAATTTCCATTATCTCAAGTATAACATATTCAAATATGTCTAAAATGTAAAATTATTCCTCTTGCATCCAAATAGCCTCAACCTTTTCATATGGCTCCTCATTTACAAACTCAAATGGCGATTCAACAAGGCATACCTTCTTGACTTCCATAGTGCTCTCAATAAGTTTCAAGCTCTTCTATCTTATTAAGGAGATTTGTATATTCTTACCAATCTTGGTCATTATCCTCCATGGAATCCTCTTTCTTCACCTTTCCATGTACTTGATTCTCACCTTGGCAAAACTCTTCATGTCCTTGAAAGAACTCCATTTGTAGTTATCAATCATCCTTATCGTCTTTATCATCTAAAACCACTACCTATTCAATATTATCTTATTGATATGTTATGTCATCAATCTGATGTTATTCAATTTATAATGCATCTAATGGTGATTCAAGATCAGGCTGAGGTATTGGGTCATCTTCAAGAACAACATTTTGCACATTGGTCTCAAGAAAGTTTTCTAGGGCTGCAACCTCTTTAGGAAAGACTTGAAATTGTTCTCCATCCATAATAGCACATTCATATTCATACTTTAGATGATCATCCACAACCTTTTGATCATATGTAGAGTCTTATTCAAGGGCTGAAATATCCTCCATCTCCTTCTCCTTCGTGGTGATGCCAAGGCTAGGCATCTTGAAATCATGTGACCTAGCCCAATGAGGCTGCCAAGGAGGTATGTCTTATTCAAAAAATAATTATGAACTTTTATCAACCAATTTATCCTCTTTAGGTTCCCATACCATAGGTTCATCAAGACAAAGGGTGATGAGGTAAGGACAATATGAACTAGTTGGTGGAGGTGGCACATAGAACTCAAAATCAAATTGAGAGTGAAATATAGGGGCTATTTTGGAAGCTCTTGGGGAAGGGGAGGCAAATATTAGGCAAAAAAACTTGATTTTCCTCCTTCCACTTGAAAATCACTTCATTCACATCTAATTTATCTCGAGGACTCTCTTGAGGAAGGGTGGATGGGGTGTGTTTAGGCATAGGATCTTCTTTTGGGTCTAAACCTTCCATCACACCTTGACTTAACAATTTCATCTTTGCCTCTAACTCTTTAATCTATTTGGCTATATTCTCTTGGAAAATTTACTCTTGGAATTCATAGGCATCATCATAATGATGAGGAGTAAAATAGGGATGACATGGAGAATAAGAGGTCTTTTGAGGAAGGGTGGGAGGGACTTGCATAGGATCAAGTTTTTCTTCAACTTCACACTCTTTATCTAGGCTTTTCTCCTCCTTCTTTCCCCATGATTACACTATTTTACTCCATCTCAGGATGTTGGGATTAGGAGCATTTTCTTGAGGTGGTGATGTAACTTTATGAGTGGATGAAGTATTCAAGAAACTTATAATCTCCTTAGGCTTGGATTCTCCACCTTGTCTCCAATTAGGAATCTCATATATAGGGGTCACTCTTTGAGATGGGGATGAAATGTGAGAGGGAAATGAGGACTTGAAATCCACTTCCTTTGTTGTTAACATGGAATACTACATATGCATATTTGCTAACTCAATTTGTCTATCAAGATTAGCTTTAAAAGCAAGGTTTATCCTTTCAAATCTCTCTTGCAAATGATGGAGAAAAGGATGACTTTGATAAGCTTGATTGGGTTCATGAGTAGGGGTCAAATAGGACTAGTATAAATATTTTGGAAGTGGAACATAAGGCTAATAGGTTTGGTAAGGTTACCTTTCATGAATTCTTAGCCTATCCTCTAAGGATGAAACTAAGCCACTCACATCTAGCATCTTGCTTGTGAGCCTTTAAAAATTAGCTCTCTCAAGAGGTGCCCACTCTATTTTGACAAACTCTAATGAATCTCTCACCTTATGAATAATATGAATAGGAACCTCTTGACCACATCCCTTTAGAGTTTCTAGCTCTAACATATACCTTTCATAGCCCAAAAGTGTTTGTTTGAAGGTGGAAATGGATTAAATTGAGAAGTGGCTAGGTTGACTAGGAGAAACAAGATATTGGGGAGGCTAGCTATAGGATTGAAAAAATTCATGTTGGATCTAGTACACTTTATGTTGAATTTGATACACTCCATTACAGGGCTGATTAAGAACTTGCTCTTGTTGATAGGGATTGTCACAAGCTTGAAATGTCTCACCAACTTGTGTAAAAATATACTCAACACAAAAATTAGCGATGAAACCTCACTAAAAGAAAGAACACAAAGAAATATATTACTAAAAATCTTCAAAAATAAAACTAGGTTGCTTGACCAACTAATGTATCTCTAGAGTCACCATTGATGCTTTGATAGATGCCTTCAAAGGCTGATTATTGAAAGACAACATAAAAAATATTTCAACTTCTTGGAGCAAGAGTCCCACCAGGCATGAAAAAAACTATTGTCACTTATATTTTCACCCTTTGATGAGATGGTAAATCTCTCCTCATCCAAGTGGCACAATGGAAACCCTCTAGGCTTGTGGGTAGCCTAAGGATGAGGTGAATCTATAGATAGGGCTAGCTCCCTTGATGTACCATTTTGGATCAGAACTAAACTTAAACTTTTTTTGGGGGGGGGAAGGGAGAGAGATAACTGAAATCAAACTATTATAAAGGAGGTGATACACAAAATAAGATGATGACTTATAACTAGTTTAATGTTACACATGAAATCAAAGGATGAATTGAATATACACTTCTCTAATTTGCATCTTCTCACATCAATATTACATTATGAGGTTATGGATGAATGTGCAAATCTAGGAGGACTAGACAAGAGGACTTGAATTGAAATAATAAATATAATAACTCACTTAATCCTTGAAATTTCATATAACACTTCATATGCCCTACAAAAAGAAGGTTTCCAACTACAAATAGGATGCAAGAATGAGACGACATGCTAAGGAATCTATAGTCTTCACTAAGAAAGATAAAAAATTCAAGTAAAACACACTAATAATAATAATGAATAGGTAAAAATCAATATTATTATTAATAAAATGGTATGAAAATGAGTATGGCTTCACCATACTCAAGTGGAGCATAAGTTACAATGGCCAAAATGGCTAGTTCTTATAGAACTTGATAGAGAGAGAGAAGAAAAGAGAAGTCCAAGGGTCACAAAGACACTTGTAAAGATAATAAAATTAGTTACTTGTGCATGATAATAGGATATGGGATGAAAAAGTGTTTTGACTCTTAAACTTGAAAAAAAATTACACAAGGATTATGTTAAATGACCTTGATAATACCTCCAAAATATTTTGGCATCCATGTAAGGCCTCATGAAATATATGAGCATTTGAATTTGACCTAAACAGCTTGTTCTTTTATTATTTACAAGTTTGAGTTGGTTTCTGAGACAAAAGTGACCTTCTCAATGATTTATTTGGAATGTTAAAGATTTAAAATAATTTAAATAACCATATGAACATGTTTCAATGGGTTATATATCTCATCTCATGTTATACGTGTGGAAGACCCCCCCATTTGGACACTAGGCCTAATGTTGGTCTATAGCATGTCTGCAAATTTTGGTGTTTTAGACCTTCCTATTTGATTTACTTGCATTAAATATACTTATAAATATATTATATGACACCAAAAACATGATCCCATTAGTTTTAAATCCCACTTAGGTCTAAAAGTGAAAGCGATCTCTTGTTTGGATTCTAGGCATAACCATGCCTCATAAGCCTATATACACTTTTGAAGGTCTAGATCCTTTTTGTTGGTACCTTTCCCTCTTTTAATAGTTTAAAATATTTTTTTTAGGTGTCATATATCCTCATAAACCTCCTATAAATATCCATCAGCTCCTAAAGAGTCCCTTTGTCACCTTTTTCCCAAAACTGTTAGAGGTTGCATTGAAGGGAGTGCCCTCTATCTAAGACAAAATAGAGGGCACTCAACTATTTTACCAGAAAAAAGTGAATGATTGAGTGTATTTTAAAAGTTGTAAGGGTGTTATACACAAATTTTCAACTCTCTCCTATGTCATTGGACCCTCCAAAGGCCTCAAGTTCTAAGACAAACCAGTCAAGCAAGGACTGTGTGTAGGAAATCTACTTTAGGCTATGTTTTGCATGGTTAGAACCCTTTACCCTATTCTAAATTCACCATGATAGATCCATAAGACTATTAAATTCATGATGAAAATTTTTTTATCTTGAAAAATCACTTCAAATTTCCTAAACATTCTCCTCACACTTGACCAGTCAAGGCTGAGTGTGCCTTTTGACTGAGTTTTATGTCTTATAAAGAGACCTATAGGTGTTTTTTGCTTGTTTGGGATTGAAGGAAGTGTTTATAAACTTCCCTATGACCATTTTTTACCTTTTTTAATTAATTTTTTCATATGATATGCTAAACCTTCATAAAAAATCCTCAATTTTGCTCTCTGCCCCTCACAGTCAACTAGAGATGACTGTGAGGGATCCTATAGGTATAGACTACTTAGTTTAGACTTGATAAAACATATAAAACCTTATATGTCCCATTAATATCATTTTATACTTATCTTAATTCATTTATATCACCTTTATGCACTCTTCACATTCAAAGACACTACTTCTCTGTCCACTGTTCTTCACAATCATCCACAGTGGCTGTAAGTGTATACTTTCAAATGAGGGACCCTTGTATATGGATATTAATTTTGTACAGGTTTAAAATCACCCATAAATATCTTGACACACTTTGAATCATCTCCCATATATCAATGTATGTGTTCTATGCTTAATTCCTTGTTGGTGATAATGTGAGAACCTGCCCTTTGGCTGTAGGTGGATGTTCTCATGTGAAGAGACCCTTGTAGGTGCTAATGGGGGTCAAAAATTTATATATCAACCAAATATTTATGATATTTATGTTGATGAGTGAATATTTCACTCACTAAGGCCATTAAAAACATGTAAGTATGCTTTGTTATCACCTTGAAGAGCTAAGGTTACTTTGTAGGTCAACCCCTATAGCTATCACTACTTGTGTTCAGTGTCTTTATAAGTAACTTCCAGCCTCTTAATCACCACTCTCCCCTATCCCTCTATCCTCTAAACTTTAAAAGGTTATTTTACCATGATAGGGTTGATAGATAAACATATTTAAAATCATCCAACCTCTTGATAACCCTCTTTTAAGATATGCATAAAAAGGCTTGGAACTATGTTTTGCATTTTTAGGGGAAAAGAGTCCTGAAACACATAGTCATCATGTTTAAGGTGGTCTATCCTTCCATTTTACAATTTATCCTTCCTCATGAGTCTACCACGATACCCCAATGCATTAGAACCATTAATGAGGGTTTCAATACCTACTTTGACATCTTCAAGTGGGTATTTAATCCTCTATCAATATCACCTATAGGTATACATGGTCAAGTACAGGCAGTCAGTATGAACATTTTAAAACAACATATGATTTTTGGAATTTTGTTCAGTCCCACTCATTCTATTCTCTTCCAATACATTGTTTTCAAACATTGGTCTCTAAACAGGTCTCAAAACCTTTACTCTCAATGTGATAATCCTCTTCCAAGCACTTGTAAGTGCACTTCCATGGCATATAGTGAGTAAAGTATGAGAAATGCACATTACCATAGCATTTTTTACACTATTTGAAATATCAATTCACTATTTAATGTTCTAAGATGATATAAAAAAACTATTAAACCTTAATCACACTTTTATAGATGTTCTCAAAACCTTTACAAGCTATGACTAACACTGAAGAGTAGATGGGAACTGATTGAGTATGACTATAGATTGAAAGTTAGATCAAAGCATGATGTTATGAGACTAATAATGAATGAATGTGATAAAAATACCATGGAGACATGATGATGGACCTATCAAAACCCCATAAAACCATGAACAATCATGAAGTTCCTAAAAAAGGTGAAAATTGCTTGTAACTCAGAAAGATGTATCCTCTTGCAACCTTGAGCTAATTGAATCATAAAAACATCATGAAACTTGAAATAAAGAATGGAGATGATCAAAATATTAATATAAAATAATATGGAACCAATATGATCAAATTTATTGCATGAAAATGCTCAAACTAAGGCAAAAGCTATAGGGTACATAGATTAGTAGGCAGAAAAATATAGTCAACTTCAAGAGGATGGTTCATGGATAAAAAGCTATAATTATTCAAAATATTTATATGATAATGAATTTATATGAGTTTAATTTCATCTCCTCAAAGCGTTTGATCTGAAACCTCCTTTGTTGGCCGTACCAAATACAAACCTGAAGACTGCTTTTACTTGCCAAGAAGGGTGAAAAAGGATCAGAACAATTTTGGGCCAAAAATGGAACTTATAGAGAATTTAAAATGTTTATTTTGAGCTTGGGGAAGCTGAAGAGACATACCATTATATTATCCCACATGTCACACTTCGCCATGATTCGTATAAGTTCCAAACTCACCTTTTTCCCCAAGAAAACTGCGCTTTCTTCTAAAGAGCCTGCCACCTTTAAATTATGTCAATTGATTAAGACCTCTTGGGACACATGAACCATGAATTCATATTTTTTAACCTTCACACTTCCAAATAAATTTTTAAAAATCATTAAATTCCCCTTTCTTGACCTCAAAATGACTCAAAATGACTAAAATAACTAAGGACCAAGGCTAGTATAACATTAAATGAAATTAATTAACCTATAAAACACATTTTTACATATTTATTAGACCCCTTAAACACCTAAAATTCATTTTTTTACCTAGGGGTGCCCCAATTTAACCTTAAAGTCAAATTTGGTCTGCAATGATGACACTACGAGTCTCAAATTAATATAATCCATTTCATTTCCACATTTTAGATACAAAAATATTGTATTAGATGCTTGAAAATGTCAATTTTGACCTACCTTCACCCTATATGAGTTGTTCATATATATATATATATATTTCTAATCCACCATTATGTCACATCCACATTCTATCTATAGGTCCAATCCTTCTTATTTTTGTTAGTCACCCACATGAATTCCCCTATTCTATGCTAAACAAGTAAACTATCATGTTCAGACATATCTAGATCATCATATCAATATTCATGTCTATTGGATAATAATTCCAAACTCATAACATAATGTCTTATGATACCACTTGAGTCTAATGGTTTCATACTTCACCAAACAACATTCATATTTCAAAATAAAATCACTCCTATGTGTCGGCCCATCTACCTAATGTATTGGTGGCATGAAAAATTACCAAAAGAGTCACTTATGAACACAAAATAAGTTTAGGCTTATTGGGGGATCTATAAATCATCTTACAAGAATACTAAAACACGTAGCATTCAAAGGAACTACCCTATTATTCCTAATTTGAAAATCAATCACAAGAAGTAGGTCTTAGCCAAATCTAAATCACCTCAAAGCCAAGTAAAATTTTTCATTTTCCACATGTTGAATTTTAGATCACTTGTTACATACATTCAAGGATCACCAATGCCACAAATACACCTAACCAAGAGAACTAAAATCAATTTGACTTCCCTCTTCAAAGTATTGGATATGTAGGTAGTGATCAACCATTCAAAGGGGAGTGGTTGGGGTTATCTCAACTCACTTTTATTCCTATTTTACAAGCCTAATTTTATCATTGCAAGTGGACCTATGGATCACAAACACACTAATAATAGAAATAGTCACACCGAACTATACTTGAACAGAAGGTCAAAATTTACATAGATAGAACCTTTAAATTTTGAACGTAGTTGATGTAAGTAGACCTCATCTAGGTCTTTTACACTAGGTCTTCTTTGATGTAATTTTGTCTATTGATTACTATTTTAACTTTCAAAACTTGTTTCTACCTTCAAAATAATGATTCCAATCTGATGGAATTAGATTTAATTATGATCCTAGAATAATCATCATATTCTATAAATGGTCTTTTTATAGCCTTAGATGCTTCCATCAAATCTAGATAGTTGCATCGAAGCAGGAGTCTAACTCTTATGTAGGTGTCCTATATGGAATATAGATTGGATATAGACATAAACAATTAGAGCCTTATGGGTTTTTTTTACCTTTCTTATAATGTCTTTAGATCATGCACACAAGTTGTCACTCTTTGTCAGATGATCAAAAGTTAGCTCTTCACCCTTAGAGTGACCGTGGAAAAATGGGTTAGTGGACTCATGGTGTCGAGATAACCCCAAATAGCCATGTTAATGGATGTTGGCTACATAATTTCTAATTCAAAGAGGGCCTCAGACTAATATAGTTATCCCCTAATGTGGGTTTGTGTCTACATAAGGGTGCAATGTGTAATAAGCAAAGACATGTAATGGCTTAGTTTATAATTTGACAAATATGTCTCATGGATTTCTCTTTTAATGTTTTGGACCTATATAAAGACTGATTATATGACTGATATGGAAATAAGGATAAAGAGGGTAAATTTACAACTTGATTACTTGATTGAGTGTTTTTTGGTGTATTGCCTTATGAGTTGTATGTGATTTTTAGGTGAGGAATGAATGAGGGTTGACCTTATATATTTACCAATCCATTTTGGAAGTATCACACATTAAATCTCTAAGTCTGACCTTTAGGATACATTTTTTTGAAAATTGGATGACTTTTGGGCACTAGACACTTTTTATAAAAATGGATAGTTGTGTCGATGCATGTGTCCACTTGGGACACAAGTGTCTGGGGAAGTAGAAAATAGGTATAAGTCCAAAACTGATAGTAAAGGATAAACGTTAGGTTTAGAACATGTTGCATAACATAAAAGGCTTGGGTCATCAAAATAACAAAGGTTATGAAATAAGTAATTTGGCATAAAGAGGTAGTGAACATGAGCCTTTCGACAACAAGAATGTCTAGAATTGTAAGGTACATCCATGATAGGTATTTACCAAGTGTACAAGATTGAATTACTATATAAATCAAATTTTCATATCTACAGAACCAAAAAGGGAGTTGTGCGAGGAAGATATTAATGATGCAAAGGATGATGAACCTAAAGATGGATCTCAAACTTCAATCTTGAGAAGATCAGATCAACCTACAAGGAAACCATAAAGGTATGTTTGACTTGATTTTTGTTCTACATATTTTTTATCTTTATTATCTATTATTGATGAATATCTTAGGACTATAAGGTATTCCCTTGAATCAAAAGAAAATAAATTTTGGAAGAAGGCCATGGATTAAGAAATAGAGTCCTTAGATAAAAACATGGGATGGGACTTGGTGAGATTTCAATAACACTAGAAAGCTTGTTGCATGTAAATGGGTGTTCAAGAGGGAGTATAATGTAGAAGGAAAAAATGAAGAAGTATAAAGCTTGTTTGGTAGTAAAGGGATTTTACTAGGTGGAGAGAATTTATTTTGGTGAGTTTTTTTCTCCTTTTATTATACTAACTTCCTATTAGATTTATTTTGGATTTCAATATTGAAGTAAAACAGATGGATTTGAAGACAACATTTCTACATGGTGATCTTGAAGAAGAGATCTATGTGGTGTAACCAAAATATTTAAGGCTAAAGAGATGATTTCATGTGCAGGGTCAAGAAGTCACTTTATGGCTCAAAGAAATCACTAATTATGTGGAATTAGAAGTTTAATAGTTTTGTGATGGGACTTGGGTTTGTATAAAGGAAACCTAATCACTATGTGTATTTAAAATAGCTTATGATAAATTTGTTATCATAACTATATATGTGGATGATATGTTGTTAATTGGTAACAACAAGGAAATGATCGATTAGGTTGAATATCAAGTGTCATCCCATTTTTATATGAAGTATTTACGTGCTAAAATATCTTTTTGAAATTAAGATGGATTAAACAAATAAGAAGTTGTGATTGAAATTAACTAAGTATGCTGAGATGATTTGAAAAGGTTTAGAATGCAGGAATGTAAACCTATAAATTCACCCTTTATTGTAAGTACATACTTGGTCTCTTGTTGTGTGTTAAGGAGTGAATAGTCTCATTAGCTGTAACAATTCCATCCAAAATATGCTTCCCTATTACAAAGCTACTCTACTCCTCAAATATTATTTTCTCCAAATATTTTTTTAATCTTCTAACAAGGACCTTGGTTACTATTTTGTAGATAGTATTACATAAGGCTATTAATCTATAAGCATCACATAATCTAGCATCCTATTTTTTTGGAATAAGAGCTAAAAAGATTGAATTCTACTCTTTATATATAATTCCTCCTACAATCTTTGACAACCTTTCAAACATCTTTGCCTACACTATGTCAAAATTTATGTAAGAATCTAACTTGAAAACCATTTATACCAAGATATTTATGTCTAGACTTTGAGTATATAACATGAAAAGTCTCTTCCTTTTAAATTGGATTCATGAGATCTTCATTATCCTCTTCAGATATCGATTTTAGGATATTTACAAGCAGATGCTTTTGTACTATAATATTGCCATTTTATTCCCTATAGAGAAAATCTGGAAAGAACTTTACCCCCATCTCCTTGATATTTTCCCACCATTTTTCCATATAGAAGAAAAATATTTATATCATTTTTATATTTCTTTTGACCATCATTGACATATGAAAACAATTAGCATTTTTGTTTATCTTTTTACCGATTAACTGTGAATTTTTTCTTCTAATAAATTTCCTCCACTTAGAGGATTTGCTAAAGCTTTATCATTAATTCCTTTTCTTTCACAAGTAATTCCTCAATAACCCCAACTTACATTATCTCCTTTTGTACAACTCTTAACTTTTCAGAGAGTTTTTTTTCTTAATATTTTTTGTTCATTTTAATTCCTTAGATCTACTTTAACAATTTTCAATTTCTTTGCCAAAAGAGACATTTTACACCCTTCTCCTTTATTGTCCACAATTTTTTCAAATTATCATCGAAGGATGGGTATTGGAACCACATAGATTCCATTTCAATAGAGTCCATTCATGTTTTTTAATCCAACAATAGTTCTAATTTAGGTAGCTAGTGATTAGATTTGGAAAATTATCAAATCTCATAACTAAACCTAACTTTCTCCAGTCCCCATTTAGGGCTAAGAAGAGACATACCTAGCCTTTCAAAAAATGAAAGGATGGAATCCCCTTTTTTTTCCCTTTGCATTTAGAGTAACATTGAAGTCCCCTTCAACCATTGACACCTTGAGAAAGGGTTTGGTTTACATGCTTTCACATTTTTTCTAGAGCTTGGTTACTTTGTGAGGCACATGTACTGTGATAGGGGCTTACCCCTATGGTGAGCTTATATTTGTTACAACTAATTGTCTACTTTTGAACTAGTAGTTAGGTTTGATTTTAAGGTTGCATGTTTTTCTCTTTGTTAGATTGAATTAATATTTTGAGCTTAGCTTTGGCATTAATTATAAACCCTAACTCTAGTTGTTCTGTGAAATGCTAAGTTTTTAGAGATGGTGATATTCATATATGCTTGTGTTGATGGATGGATTTAGATGAAAAATAAAATGGCCAAAGGGTTTAATGAGACAATCAATTAAAAAAGGTTAAAGGAAGGATAAGAAACTTAATCTTCATAAGGATTATAAGACAAGTTCTATCTAAAACTACAACATCCCTAGTCCATGAGGAGAATACTAAAAGAGAGTTTTATTAACCATGGATCATGTTTTAAATAATGGCCATGTTAATCTTTAGGATTGGAAAAGCAAAATAGAGAAAACCCTTTGGTCATTCCTTGCACCACTTCCATCTAAATACTATAAGGAATTGATAGGGAATTTTAACTCAACTCGTAAGCATACTCTCAAATAAAATTTTGTGAGTAAAGTAACCAAAATGTATATTGCTCAAGCCATTTACAAGTATTATCAAATTCAAAAAAGACAATTATATATGACTAATAATCTTCAGGAGAGAAACATTACCTCATGAATGAATTTTGAAATGAAAAATTGATATTGGTAAAAGGAGGGGTTTGAAAGGGGCCCTTTCCTTTTGACATCACTTTTGATCAGAGCTATGAATTAGTTCTGGGGCACAAACTAGAGGCCCAATCCCACAAGAGTAAAAAATAACCCAACTGAATAGAGAATAGAAAACACATAAATCAACCTGGACCACATTAAAAAAAACAACTTCACAAACCAAAAATAAAATAACAATAAAAATCATCTTACATTACATAATAGCAATGTTAAAAAAAAAACAAAAAAACAAAACAACAAAAATCAGCAAGCAGACAACATAAAAAAAACATGAATAGAACCAAAGGGAGAAACAATAACATCGAAGAACAAAGTATCACAAACTCAAGATATAAAATTAATCACATGCAGAGGCTAATCTTCTCCCTTATTGGGAAAGGAGATCCTCCATCGTCCATTGAATTGCATCTTTCACAATTTCTTTTGTTTCCTCTCTCAGCCTTTCTACCTTTGATCTATGACCTTTCCTTTTGGTCGTAGAGACTCCATTAGATTTTGGTATCTTCAATAGAGAAGGGGAAGAGACATTCTCAATTGGTTGAAGGTATAATGATAATGGAATAAGGATTGACATACGATTTAAAGACTCTTTTTGAGGAGAAACCCCAAGATCCTCTAGTGTTGAGAGAGTTTGAGAGGGAGTTAAGTGAGGGTAGAACTTGTGGTTCAACGATAAGAAGTCTTGATTAGGGATCCCATAATTATTTTTATAAACTAGTTAAGTGCGAGTTGAAGCTATCCCATGAACCTTAATAGGGCACCCAATTGTACAATGCCCAAAAGAATTACAACAAAAACAATAAAAAGGGAGACCTTCAGAATTGATTTTTTTATTGAAACCAAACAAGTAAAAAATTACAAATAAAATGCTATGTATCTAGGGACATGATATATTAATGTATATGGGTTGATGGAGATTTATAAATGTGTCACACATCCCCCTTAGTTATATGGGTCCAATATATTAGGATAATGGAGTAATTTGTGGAGTTAGTGTATTGGGCAATGGTCAACCTACATTGGGATTAATAAGTTACCCATCCATTTTTAGTTAGATATAGGTATATATATAAAGGAGATTATTATCATTGTAAAGGTATCAAGTAAGCATTACATCTTCTATTGCATGAGGATATTGGAGGTTGTCCCCTCGAAGAGACATTGTGGAGTTATTCCTTCCTAAAGGAGTATTGTATGGTGTTATCCTACCTTAAGGGTATTCTATTTATTCATATATTTATTATTTGGATATCTTGGTCAACCCATATATATATTTTTATGTTGATCTACATTATATTATGCATATTTTTCAATTATTATAAGTGTGGATCATAACAAGTAGTATCAGACCTTCGATTTGGGAAATTTGTGTGGAGTGAAACCTTAGTTTTTTGGAATCATCAATATCTTTCAATATGTTGCAATTTTTTGCACAATGTTTTTACTAGATATGAATAATATTTCAAGGAAGTCTCAGTAAAAAAATCAAGCCTTTTTGATCTGTTTTGAGGGCGTTATTCATATTTTAGGGTTTGTATTCATTTCATCACATCTTATGAAATATAAGGAATTTTTTGGTGAAATTTTTATTTATGTTGTATAATAATATAGGAAAGATAAAAAAAATATTTTTTTATATATTTTTTGGAGTGAGTTTTTGTAATTCTAGGGTTTTTAATATATTCACTCCATAGATCAAAATTTGTGGAATTTTTCACAAAATTTTTATTGGAGTTTCACTATCATAAGATGAACTACTTAAAAAATTTGGGACTATTATGATCCATTTTGAATGAGTTATAGAAATTTTAGGGTTTCATGAACCCTAGTTTTTTTTTGGATCATGAAGTTACAAGTATTTTTAGGGGAGGATGATATTGGTGCGAGAGAATGGTGGCTCCTTTTTAGGGAGAATAACACTCAAATTTTTTTGTGGCAAACACAATTATATCTTTCTTTGTCTGGGCCTACACAAGATTGGTTTAATCAGTTGAGCTTTGCACAAAAGTATTCTTCATGGGAAAAAATGGAATAGGACTTCCTAGATCAATGAGATATAAAAGAAAAAGAGGATGAAGAAGAGGAAGAAAATAATGATGGTAATGAAGATTCTAAAAAAGAAGAAATAGTGGAAAAAAATGATGACACTAAGGAAAAACATGCAAGTGAAGAAGAAGAAGAAGAATTGGATGATAAGGATTCAAATAATTTGGCTCTAAAAAAATTTGATTCAATTTTTCAATTTCATGGATGCATTCAAAAGAAGCAGGTTATTGTGCCATAAACCCTACCAGAAAATATAAATTTATCGACATGAATGTGGCCAAGCATCTACATGTTCAAGCAAAGAATATCAAGGAAGTTCAAGTAGATGGTAATAATATTCGAGTGTTTGAAGATTTGAAACTTATTATGGAAAAATATATTTTGCATTCATATTTTTATGCTTTGGATATGGATGATGTGGATATGGTTCTTAGATATCCATGGTTAGAAACTTTGGGAATAAACAATATTAATGTTTAGAATAAGTTCATGAAATTTTGGTATAGGAAAAATGTCACTTTACAGGATATCAAAGGCACCAATAATAGTCAAGGTAGATCATGAGGATGAGATTGAAATAGGTGATGAAGATCATGTGAAAGATTCATATGAAGACATAGATGAAGAAATAATACAATAAAAAAAAAACACTTCATCTACTCAAGAGACAAAGGAACCACCAAAGCAAAAGGTGGAAGAGGTAGAAGAAAAGGTTGATAAGGTCAAAGTATCATAAAAATTTGAGGTATATAGACACCCACATCATCATGAGAGGAAACAATCATGGAGTCATGTGAGGGAGTGTCATAATAACAAGCACTTTGGCTATATAATTAATCAGAGTTCCCATAACTAACGCTATGCTAGAAGCCAAAGAATACCTACTATGGTCATGGATGGAATCAAAGTAGTACAACGGAATATGGTACATGGAATCACAAGAGAAATAATTATGGATGGACACCAAAGCAGTACAATTATGATCATGAATGGAATCAGAAGAGCACAAGGGAATTTGGAAACAAGCTTGGAGAGCTATCACCTACCATGATCACATATGGATGGTTAGATGATTGAGATTGGAGACAAGTGTGCAATGATTTGAAACACACTCATTATTTAGTTTCTTCCTATGTTTTGGGGAGGAAACATGTCAAGGAGGGAAGTAATGATATGTATTTAGGGACATGATATATTAATGTATATGGGTTGATGGAGATGATGACATGTGGCACACATCCCCCTTAGTTAGTTATATGGGTCTAATATATTAATATAATGGAGTAACTTGTGGAATTAGTGTATTAGGTAATGGCTGGCTTACATTGGGATTAATAGGTTACCCATCCATAGTTAGATAGAGGTCTATTTAAGGGAGATGATTATCATTGTAAAGGTATCTAGTAAGCATCGAGTCTTCTATTGTAAGAGGATATTGGAGGTTGTCCCCTTGAAGAGACATTGTGGAGTTATTCCTTCTTAAAGGAGTATTGTATGGTGTTGCCCTACCTTAAGGGTATTTTATTTGTACATATATTGATTATTTGGACATCTTGGTTCACCCATATATATTGTGTTGAGTTGATCTACATTATATTATGCATTATTTTTGGATATTATAAGTGTGGATCATACCATAAAAAACAACCAAAAGGTTGCTAAAAAATAGACAGTCATAAAGCTACAATAGTACAAAACAACTTAGTGTTGTTGTGAGGACAATAGCCTCTTAGAAAACCTACCATAATAATACAAAACGACAACATTACATTCTGAATTTCAACATACTTTGTAACTGTTTGGAACATAATGTGTCTTTTTCATGTAACTGTAGCATTTGATAATCTTATCAAGATGATTGTTGATCTTCACTTTTTCTTTGGGCACCCCTTGTAATTGAGAACATAAAACAACAATTTGGAAAATGATATTAGAGTAAATCTTTAACATTTCATCTTCCTGATGAACATTTATTTTTTCAAAGATTGACAAACATCTACTCTTCCAAATATTAAGTAAAATTGTATGTCTCATAGAATCTGTGATAACATTATTTTGAATGCCAAATCCCAATAAAGTTGTTTTCCAACTTAATCTATGTTTGAAAATCATAGGAAGGAATTTAGTAATAACATCCCATTTCCTTTTAGCTCATGAGCAGTCCCAAAAAATGTGTTTTAGACTTTCATTATGTTGATAGAAAGAAATTTTAACCACCTGAACCAACATACATTTCAACCTGTCACCAATTGGTAACTTGAAATGTAAAACTTTCCAAACCAATATTTGAGCATTAGCCTCTGCTTTTGACCTCCAAATTTGAGCACTCAATCATCGCCAAGTCTTTTCATTCAAATTACAATTCCATTTTTGATTAAGCCTTGGATTTAAGGGCATAAGAGGAAGAAGGCCAAGATAGACCTTTTTAAAGGGAAAACAACCAAACTGGACTTTGGACAGCCACCACCAATCTTTAAGAAAGTTGTTTTGCAAGGGAGTACACAGCTTTATAAAAAGATCCATGGGAACCAAGGCTTTCACAAAGATTAAAAAAACCTTGAAACTTATTATTTAAACCAAATTTATTCTGAATGGTATGCCACACAACCTAGTCAAAAGCATTGAAATCCCATAAATATCCAAATTGATGAATCCCTTTATGAAAAAGGTGATGAACATGTATAGGAAAGGCAACAACAAGGGGTTGTCCTTGGTATTGAACCAATATATTCCACCAAATAGATGATGCACCAAAACTGAACCCATGTTGCAGGGATGCACTTTTAAGATTTTTACATGTATAAATATGTTTTCATGTTTTCCATATAGACTGCAAAGGAAATGAAGATTTGTGCTGAAAAAAGGGAGCAAGCAAAATTTTATCAAACCATCGAACTGCCTACCATTTCTTTTTAATAGAGGCCTGCATAATTAACAAACAAAAATCTTCCATGGTTCATCACTAGAACCACTCTAACAATCCATTTAGCAACCAAACACACTCCTTGAGTTTTGGGGTCTAATAGGCCCAACCCACCTTTAGATTTAGGTTGGATGCAATGCATCCAGGAAGTTGAATTGAAACCAACATCACCGTTCTAATTAGACCACAAAAAATGTTTAATGATTTTGATTAAATCTTCATAGCTTTTCTATGAAGGCATCCAATAAGATGAGTAATACACATGGGAAGCCAAGAAAATACAATTCACAACTTGAATTTTTCTAGCTAAGGACAAAAATTTATTCCCCCATGAGCAAAGTGTATTTTTTAGCTTGTTAAGAAACCACTTCCATGTATCATAAAGAGTAACACCTAGCCCAAAGGGAATGCCCAAGTAGCGATAAATTTATCCATGTTTAATCTAATTCCATTCCTTTGGTATCCAATCAAGTTTAGGATCAGAATTCATCATGAGAAATTCAGTTTTATGATGAGCTAATTTAGAACCAGAAGCAACACAATAAAGTTTAAGTGCTCCCATTACGTTCTGAATCTCCTTTTCAGAATTTTGAAGAAAGAGACTGCTATCATCAAAAAAATGAGATTTAAGAACCACTGCATCATTGGGTAAAAAAACACCCCTTATTAAATTCATTTGATTATGCTTTTGTAACAAATATCCAAGAGCATCAGCAGCAAGAACATAAAGAAATGAAGATAATGGGCAACCCTATTTGATTGAGCGTTGCAAGGGAAAGGTACTAGATAACTCTTTGTTTACCACCAGTGGAGTAGTAGCATCATTAAAAAACATTTGTACATGTTTACAAATTTTAGAACCAAATTCCAGCCACTGAAGAATTTTAAGAATAAAGCTCCATTGCATTCTATCATAGGCCTTATCAAAATCAAGCTTCACTAATAAGAAATTTTATTCTGATTGTTGAGCCCATTCCATAGTTTCCCATGCAAGGATCAAATTATCAAGGATAAATCTCCCTCCAAGGAACCTAGTTTGTTCTGGCTAATAATCTCCTTCACCATTGGTTTAATTCTAGTAGTAATAACTTTAGCAATAATTTTGTAGGATGTGTTAAGTAGGGTGATAGGATGCCAACTAGAAATGGATTCTTCATTCTTCCCTTTAGGAAGGAGTTTAATAACACCCCTATTGATAATAGGGCCCTAAGATCCATGTGTAAAAGCCTCTAAGTAAAACAAATAGAAATCGTCTTTAATATGCTGCCACATAGTTTGATAAATTCCACTAGGAGCCCTTTAATTCCTGGGCTTTTGTGTGGAGACATTGAAAAAACATGTTGTAAATCTTCCATAGAAAGTTCTCGATCTATATACTGACTATACTTAGTATCCACCTTTTTGGGGATGATGTCTTCCAGAACTGATTGAGTGTCTTGCCAATGAGAGTCTTCCTTAAAAAGCTTCTCATAATTTTTTTGAAATAAACCCTTGACCTCTTCAGGATTGGTATGCACATTACCAAACTCATCTTGAATGGCTCCATAATATTCCTTCTTATGTTTGTAGTTTAGACATTTGAAAAAGTATTTAGAGCCTTTGTTACCCTCCTTAGTCCAATGAAGTCTTGCTCTTATTTTGGCTCCTTGTCTCCTATACGAATCAATTTTTTGAAGATGTGTTTCTAGAGAGGCTATAGTAGATTGTAAAGCAATATTGTTAGGATTAGCATTGAGTAATCTCCTATGGTGTTCAAGTTTCCCTTGTAAAGATTTCTCCTTACGCTTACATTGCCAGGCCTGCCTCTTACCAAAAGCTCAAAGGAACTTTGTGCATTTAGAAATGGCCAAATGCCACCAATCCCTATAAGACCCCCCTTCACTTGGTTTAGGTATAGAGTTCCAAATGCCAACCAAAGTAGCGACACAAGATGGTTTTTTGAGATGAAAAGTATCCAGTTTATATGGAAGATTTGTCTCTATGTTGCTATTATCATTTCCAGAAATTGAGCAAAAAATAGGAAAGTGATCAAAGAGGGTAGTAGAATAATCCACTCTTACACTACATCCGAAAAAATCAAGGATGACATGAAGATTAAAAGAAATATAAAATCTGTCAAGTCTACTCAACTTTCTATGATCCCCAAATTTGTCAAGTCTCCTACTGCCCGTAAGACAAAGTTGGATACTGGTAATCAAACTCTGTCTACTAGACAAAGATCAAGTTCACCATCCCCTAATTTCTATCTCGGACACTCTTGAGCACTCTATCGTCATTACTAACCGTTATGATGATTTGCCATAAGAGGAAGTCCCACCCCTCTCCTCTTCATCATGAATTATAACATTATGTCTTGGAATGTAAGAGGATTTCTCTCCCTCACCGTAATATGGAGTAAACGATGTGATTGCTAAGTGGAACCCTGATATTGTGTTCTTCAAGAAGTTAAGCTTGCTGGTCCCCGCCTTGCTTATTCTCTATCCAACATAAATGCTCATTTTCTCTATACATTGCATAGAGAAGGTGGGGGGGAGCAGTTATTGGTTTAGCTTCTTGGATTCATAAGTTTGTCATTGATAAAGGGAATGACCCGTCACATAGTTGTATTTGGGCTTTTATCAATGGCCAACCAATTGAGTTTTGCTCAGTTTATGCCCCTAATTTAGCAAAAGACAGAAGTGAGTTATGGGATTGGATGACCACTAACTTCACTAATGTCGATTAGATTGTAGGGGAAATTTAATATTGTTGAATTCCATAATGATCGAAGTTGGCAAAGTCATATCAAGTTAGACAATGAAAAATTTGATAAATGACTATCTTATCACAATTCTATGAGATGATTGACCCTCTATCATAATTGAAAAATTGAATCCATAATTTATAAAAAAAAAGAAAGATTAATCGAATTCAATTTTTTTTCAAAAAGATCAAAGATATCACAATCACAAATATGTATCTCCAAAAATCCTTTCTATTTTCATAAAGGAGCCCACTTTTGAAATGAATTCCCTAACCACCAAGGAAGCTATTGTTTTCCCCTGATTAGCCATTAAAAAAAATGCTTCTTCCACTACCATAGGGCCATAAAAAGAGAGTATATGTGGCACAAGGAAGGAGGAATGTATGCGAAATAAAACCCCACGAGAGGACCCGCAAGATTTTATTTTATTGATTTGCACGCCGACAACGTATGGTTGACATGTAATTTTCAAGGAATATTCTATTAATATGTTGAGATGGGGATTGGACAAATTAAGGCAATTATGTTCTTACTTTATCCCCTAGATTTTATTCTATTATTCCTCCAATTGATGGGAGAATAAAATGAATATATAATAAAGTGGATTTTATGTCGAATGCCAATATTCTTATTTTTTATTTATAAAATTAAATATATTACAAATGTTATGAATGAGGAAGATTTTCTCTTATTCTTTAGGTATGACGATTAAGGAAGTGGAAATTAAAACTCAACTTATGTGATGTCAATACACATTTTACCTTATTTTGTATTTATACTTTTAAAAAAAAAAAAAAATCAACCCACATTCTTTTTATATGACACCATTTTATTTATAAATTTAATATAAATAGACTTTAAAAAAAAAAATTGTTAAAATGATGGACGTTTAAGTGAGTTTAGGTAGCAATACTTTCAACTATACTATTCTCACAAAAGCGTTCATTTACACACACTGCGTGTTCAAGGCCATTTTTATATTGCATGTGGACAACATTTCAAAAAGTACGACTCTTTTATTATTGAAGTATAAATTCACTTTTCTAAGTTGGTAAATGAGAATTTAATATATGGTCATCATAAATATTTAGTAGTAAAGGAAGGAATGGTTGAACGCAATTCATTATTTTAATATTTTTATTCCTCGTATTTTTTTGTCATTGACAAGTGATGAGTGTAATGTCTAATAAATCCTCTTTATCACAAAATTGTTATAAACGTAAGATTAACCCAATCCCGACCCAATCATATATTTCAATGTTAAATTGAAGACTAATTCTGTCACAACTTTCAACTTAACATTAAAATATTAGATTGGATTGTAATTGGGTTAATCTTACATTGATAATAATTATAAGATAAAGGTAATTTATTAGGTACTACACATCAAAAGTTTTGTTAATAAAAAAAAAGACTAGAGAATGAAAAGCCGAATTCTTCTCCTTTGTGATTATTATTAAAAATATATGAAAAAAATATCATTTTAATAATAAATATTTATGTAGATCATTTAAATATTAAATTAAATATATATAAATTTTTTACAAAAAATAATATTTAATTTATTTAATTAAAATATTATTTTATAAAGATTGAAGAGAAAATTTATTTTTAAGGTTTCAAAATCATGATTTTTTTAAATGAATACTTGTCACTTAAAAAATATAACCCTAATGAAATAAAAAATATAACTTTACTCTTAGTGAAATAAGAGCTAAACAAAGAATACGTCTACTTTGTATCTATGTGGTGGTAAAAATAGAGTGGCAAATACATCATGGAATTTACTCTTTACAATGACATTAGGATAAATAGATGTTTATTAAATAGCAATATAAATATTTAATTAGCATATATATATAAAATATAATTAATTAATTTTAAATTTAGAAGTAGAAAAAATACACAAGATTTAAGTTTATTTAATTTTTAGAAATTATTTGATGATAGTTGCTAGGATATGAGAGTAGAAATACAAGCCCAACAATAATATAAACTTGATTCAAAAATTTGGTAATGAATGAAATTTTTTCTAGTAATGTTTTATAATTTCTTGATGGTGTATAGAAAAAATGTAGATTGGTCCAAAATAAATTTACGATTATAACAACATCAATAAAGTCACTCCAACAAGGATTTGTGATCAGTGCACATTTATCCTCTATGTCCTCCTTAGATTTCTTAAAGTGGGTCTCACACCATTGTTGGATATGTGGTTCAAATTTTAGTAGATAAAATGTTATTTCCTCTAAACTTGATAAAGTGTTCATAGAAAAATATAACTATAATTTTGTCATCTAATTTTCAATGGAATCCACTTATATTTTAGTTTCAAATATTAGGATATCAAAATTTACTCGTACATTAAAGGGTGTGGGACCTCAAAAGGGCCTCCTTTCAGGAGCCAACAGTATGTTTCCCAACATTTCCTAGAGAATCCACAAGAATTGGGTCATCATTTCAGCCCTTTAATTTTATAGAGCTTCTTCAAGCATTTCTTTTAATTGACTAGATGAGTTCATTATTCCTTTTCTTGTGTCCATTTGTGGCCACTTTCATCTATCATGAAGATAGTCAAATGGATCTATAGTCTCCAAGATGAAATTTTGATATCTTGACTTTGTTCGATGGGATATAAATGATCTAACTTGATCTAATACAACAAATCCAGTTGGAGGAATCAATGTAGGGGATAACGCATTGATTGTTAGAAACTAGTGTGTTATTATTTTATCTATTTTTGTATTAATACAACCCTAATAGGATACAACTAATAGAATATTCAGAATACTTAATATGTATAATAATGAAAAAAAAATAAGTGTAACTATCCTAATATAGTAACTTGTTATTTATAGAAAACACTAGAGGAATGAAGTACTTAGCTTGTTTTGGGTTTATGCAGGTCTGTGACATGATACAATCGTTAATAACAGTCTAAAAGGCATGTGAGTGCTCGAATTTGGAAATAAAGTATTTTTGTGAGCTTGGAAAAGTTTGTGCTTCTTAGACGCCTGCACAATGTGACACTACCTGATAAGGTGAAAAGTTATCCTGGATGCCAATGTTGATCTATGATATTTATGATTATTGTGCTTGCATCTAATAAGGGTTCATGTGCTTTATATTCTTCAATGTCGCATAAATGTCTATGTTATCCTTCTCCTTACTTCGAACCCTGGTTGTGCACCAAAGAACAACTATAAAATAGGGACACTAGGTGAAAGGGAAGAATTGAGCCAACCTTATCCACCCACTATGGCTAAGTGTTTCCTACATATTTAATACTTTGAAGAGGGAAGTCAAAGCAAATGTAGTTATCCCACATAACTAATTGTGTGTGATCCTGTATAATACTATCATGTCGTACAATCATATGTTATGGATTTCAACATTTGATAACTTGTAACTTGACCTTAAAATGATATTTAGACTTAGATCAAGGACTTCTTCTTTGAGGGTTTAATATTTGGAAACTTGAGGGTAGTTTCTCTCAAGGTGTAGAGTGATTTATAATGATAGATAGATAAAGGCTTAGGATTGATTTTATTATATAGTTGACTCTTTAGGTAATTTACTCTAAACCAACATACAAAATGTACATGTTGAACCATATAAAAAATTTAAATTTGGTAAAATCGCTATGAAATGGCATAGAGATAGGCCTGACCTAAGTGGACAGGTCCGCGGTGGCAAAACTACTTGACTAGGTGCAAAACTTTCAAGAAGGGAAGAAAAATGATATGATATCAAGAGACAAGTAAGGTCTTGTGTAGTAATAATGATAATTTGTATGGGTCCAAACTATAGATGAATAAATGACTAAGGAAGAATGTGAACAAGAGTCATGTATGCAAGCATAATTCAAGTATGTTAAGGTTTGGTCAATACACATTTTCAAGTATCTAATACCAAATATGAGTGCATACATTTACCTCTTGTTATTATAATAATGTAATTTATAAATTAAAAGGATATAGGGTGATACTTGAGGATAACCATGACGGGTGTGCTCAAATATGTATTATATATTGTGCCTCACTACAGACAAACCTACATTGAAACATGTAATTTTAAAAAAAAATTATGATATAAAATTTGAAATTAGAAGCATTGAACATATGTGAAACAAAATATCAATTAAGCAATACACCTATATGCACATGAACTAAGATATATTTTTTAGACTTATCTTTTGGAAATAATGGAGAAATTGGGTGAGTAGGGCCCTTGGAGATGCTAGTCTAAAACCATGTTGAGCTGAATATGCCCCAACCCTCATTGAAAATGGAGAATTTCCTAGAATTTTATGTCATTATAGATACATAAATATAGTCATAGGTGCTTTGCAATGTTAATTCTTGGCATTCCATAAACCACATGATTTGTGCCCAAATACAAGACTCTTATCCACCATTTATTTAAGTCATTTACTTATATTATATGTGGGCTTGACACTTTTTTTACATCATTAATATTTAGATATTCCCATGTCAAATGTTCAAACTAATTTATATTATCCTTAGACTATCTCCATCCAAGGACAACTATCCCTTATTTCATGGGATAGGTCCAGGCTAGGTAGATATGGCCATTATCATGGGCCTATCCACCTAGAGTAGTCATGTCATGTGCCAAATTACATTTGGTTTCCAAATATATAATTAATATTTAGGGTCTTTTTGCATGTTTCAAAAGGTCATATAAAGGAACTTATCAAAATGTTTTGATATAAATACACATAAAGGGTCATTTATTATCCCTACTTGGTATAGCTTACACACTATTTCACATTGAAAAAATGCACTATTTTTTTCAAATTAAAAACCACTCACAAGAAGAAAACATAATCCAAGTCTAAATCATCTCAAAGCAAGTAAAAAACCATCATTATCAAGTATCAAATCCACATGTCTAACTGTATACACATAGTCAAAGAGCACAATTGCACAATCAATTTAGCTAGGAGAACTATATGGGCTTGATTTCCCCCTTTGGAGTTTTGGATAAGTAGGTAGTGGTCAATCATTAAGGGGGTGATTGGGGCTAGATTAGCCTATTACATTCCTATCTCTTTTTTTAAGTTTCAAGCTTTCAAGATACCCTTAGGGTTTCAAATAAAAAAGAATAAAAATAATTTTTTTTGCATGGAATAAAAATATTCATGATATCTCAGCCTACTCAAAATACACATGCGTAAAAGGCACAATAGTTATATTTTTTACACACTCAACATAGAAAAGTATGCAATAAGTGGACATGAGTAACTTGCACTAATGTCCATAGAGTGTAGACCTGTCTAGGAATTTTATTAGATTCCACTTCTAGCTCTGTCTCTATGAAAGTTCTAATTTTCATTCTTTTTCTTGTCAGTCGTCAGTCACATTTAACTAGGACAAGTCCATAGTCAATAAACACAACCACCCTATGTTATTGTTTAGTGAGTGTAGACATGTATAGGAATAATTTCATATTTTGTTCTTAGTTATAAGCATGCACAACCACATCTTTTTCTGATTTCCACTTTTAGATGTTTAAAACAATCAACAAAAATCTTGATTTGAGCTAAGTACATTTACTCTTAGTGTTTTATAAAAAGATCATATTCCATATTTATCAAGCTGTAATAAGAATTCATAGTAATTGTATATCTTTAACATTTTTATATCTATCAAGTTTTATACATATTAGTACAACACATCTTTAGTGTTCTATAAAAAAGGGTTAAAACATATTGGTGAACATATACATTTTCAAGCATTATTTTTTATATTTTTATCTTAGGGTTTTAAATTAATTTTTGATTTATATACACAAAAATATTATTTTCTGATTTGGTTTTCAATTTCAATTTCAAATATAATTTTTTTCTTTCTTTCTTTGTTTTCCTAGAAATTATGTTCTGGTAGTTTCCAAACTCATAACATCTATCATTCTAGATAAAGCAGGCTTTAGTTCTACCTGAGCCATGTTGTGAAGGGTACTACCCTAATGCTCATTCCAATATATATATATATATATATATATATATATATATATATATATATATATATATATGGATTTTAGCTTCCATGTACCTTAAGGTATATAATAAACATTTAGATTTTATTTTTCAGCTGTAGGGAGCCTTTGACACTTTGTTCATGTAGTGCATAGGTAAGTGGTTATCCTTAAGAAGTTACTCTCAATGTACCCTAGAGATGGGATAATGTGTCTATGAGATGATGTAATCCTCTATAGTTAGTGCCCTTTGGGCCATGTTCACTACTTTATGTCTAGGATCAGTATATTTGAGAGTCTAAAAAGCAAACACACATTGTCTAGTAACACCCATTTATCTTTTTATTTTACACCTTTACATGCCACTCAATAAAGTTAACTCATCTATTCCTTTAAGGTGTGGTATTATATTAAGTGGAATCCCTATAGAGAATAATCATATTCATTTGGTCTCTTCTAAAATTGATAATATAGACACTTTTGATCAATATGATAATGCAACTCTTCAAAATTATGTACACATTGAAGATGATGTTAGTGATGAACATGATCATCAATATAATGAAACTATGTAACATAACCTTGATATCTCTAATAGAATTGATCCCAATGAGTTTAATGAGGTAAATCCTAATAAATTCAAAGAATTATATAGTTTTGTCAAGGAATTTTTCAATGTTCCAAATAAATGGACAAGGTTATCCAATTACTCGTGACATCTAATACTACATATCAAACAAATATTACATCATCTCAAGCACAAAAAGGTACCTTTTAGAGTTGTTAATCATCCAATTTCAAGTGTTCCCATTTACACTATTGCTTCAATTCCTATATAACATCCTTAGTTACATATGTGTGATCATCCTTAGGTATGGGGGCATCACATGGTTTCAAAAATATTCATATTCCTATTTATACACAAACATCATACACACCTCATTTGATTACTATGCATGGTCCACCACTAAAGACACCTAATGCATAATTTATTAAATGAAATGTTATAGCCTTACATGATAAAGTGATGTAATTGTAGTATGGTGTTTCTAGAGTTAGTCACTCAATGGACTCCCATACACAACTTCATAATCCTTTGGCACTTGATATAGAATATTACCCATTACCAATAAAATTTTATCTCCTAAGCTACCACTCTATGAAGGTAAAGGTGATCATGAGGAACATCTTTGATCATTCCTTGCAACAGGCTTGGATTATGCTTACAATGGCAAACTACTAACCAAGATCTTTCCAAGAACCCTCAAAGATTATGCTTTACAATGGTTTTATAGTCTCCCACTCTAATCACTTAGAGAATTGAAACCTTTCTAAAATAAATTTATAGTACACTTATCTATCAACATTGGTGAAAAGATAAATTATGCACAAATTGTAAAACTCAAACAAGGATCAAATGAGCCAATTAGTAATATGTTCTTCTGAACAAAATTATACTAGCTACGATGAAAAATTATATGGTAGAGAATGAATAACAATATATCCTCACACATAGACTTCTAACACCATTCCATGAGTCTATCACATTCAAAAATTCAAATCTTTTGATGAGTTATGCCATACAATCAAAGAATGAGAAGTCAAACTCATAGCTTTGAACAAGCTAAAATATCTACCAAGTGCTTCATCTACTTTAAATATCAAGTTTAAAAAAAAACAAAACTACAAGGTCAAATCTAATAATATCAAACATGAAATAAATGTAATAGTCAATGTATTATAAAAACCAACAAATAATCTTCAATTGATAGCTCTACCAAGGTCACAATTTACAAGGTTATCGCAATCTCCTCATTTCTTGTTACAAACAATACTTAATTGCAATCTCATATCTCTCACTCCACCATTAGAGGTTGATATGACCAAGCCTCAACATAAGGTATTCAATAGTAATGCATATTTTGACTATCAAATATATATTAGGCATTCTAAAAATAAAAGTTTTTAGATAAGGTATAAATACAATATCTTATCGATGTTAATATAATTGAGATAAGCACACTCATCGGGAAATATAGACAACAACACAATGACACTGGAAAGCTAAAAATATTTATTAATTAATTTTAAAACCATGATACAATATAAAATATAGATAATTCATAGGTACATCATGTGTAACATGTGCATCCTCATCTTGAAACATAAGGCCATCCAATATATGGAACTATTAGTACATTTATAGAAACATCAACAATATGACCTATGATCACAATCGATGATAGTGAAATTGATGATGATGATTTAGATAGACATGCACTCTTTATTCAATCTTATATCAACATATAAACTATATATAGTGTCATGATTGATAATGGGTCAAGTGAAAATGCATGTACAATGAACTTATTTGTAGTCTTGGATACACAAAGCAAGATTTACAAGCTACATAAAAAATAGTCAAAGCATTCAATAGTCATACAAAAAATAATCTTGGGCAGATAGTGTAGACACTATAAATTTACACCATTTTATTATGAATAAATGTGTCTTACCCTTTCCCCACCCTTTTTACACTAGTTAATGTAGTTTTACCATTTACCATCTTACGTTATGTAATTAATCTTATTAATTACCATTTTACATAATTAACTAGATAACCATCCATAAAATCTAATAAAATATCCCTAAGCTTATTTAGAGGTAAGTTATTATAACTCAAATAACTTTTCCATAATCAAGCCTCATTAAAACAACCTTAGACTAAGTTTAATCTCATGATTTGGAGTTGTTGGAGCCAATAGGTTAAACTTGTATTAGATCGATACCGATCCCCATAATCATCATCAATTTATAGTCAGTCCATTCTCATATTGAAGGATCCTGAATTTGCACACCAAAATGCTAAAGAAATTACCCTGGAGTACTATGGAAGAATGTTACCCTTGTTTCATCCCATCCACACTTAGTCCAAGGTTTAGCACATCTCTGTCAATGAGATATGTTTTACAGCACATGATGTATTTTTAGAGGTAAGTATGATATCTATTTGAATGAATTATGATTACTATATTGCACGCTTATATTCTATTTACTGTTGTAAGTCTATTTAGATAAATTAGTAACCAATACCTAAGCTGTTTAGAATCTATTAAAGTCCTTCATTAGGCCCCATCCTAAGTTTTCTAGCACCCATTGTAAGGATCGATGATGATTATTATAGATCAACAATGATTACATAATTGATACTAATTCTAAGATAATCAACATCAATCCCTATGTTTTTATTTATGTTTACAATCCAAGACTAGTTTAGTAGTCTTAAGTGTTTCCAATTTACTACTTACAAGTCTTGAGATCATGAATTACTGTCTGTAGATGACCTTACCTGACATCATACATGACATGGTTTCAATTCATAACTTACCCATAGTTCCTCACCCATTATTCGCTGATCAATGTGACATCTCTTTTGAGTTAGGACTTTGTACAATCATCTTTACCCCAACTCTAGAGGCCATCACTGAGCAATTAGAAGTAATTCAAGAACAAGAAGACTTATCTATAGCATATTGGAATGAACACTTTGATAATATCCCTGAGGTAGATTGATTTATTTCATTTTAGTTTCATATATTATCACATGCTTTATTATAATTTATCTCATTAGATTATCTATTTAATTGCATAAAATAATGGATTGACATCCCTCTGAGGAAGTGTACCACTTCTTGGAACTGATCTTGTATTAGGCAATCTACTCATTTATCTTATTAATCCTATCTTGTCAGAGTTGTCTCTTGTGTGCAGGTAGTCCTTCCTTGCCAAAAATGATCTCCCACCTCGCTGGATCAACAATGCGCATCCCCCATCACAAGCATTCTTATTTAAACCCTATATCATTTATATTTTTAGTAAGTTTATTTTATTAAATAAAAATGAACCAAAAAATACTAAAACATTCTAGCACACCTAGTGAGACCCCTAAGGTCTCATTGTTCTTGTTATTTTCATTATGAAATCGTTCATTAGTTGTATTTTATTGATTTTTTAATTTCATTTAATAAAAAAAGAAAAATCCAAAAATTCTTACTTTCCTTTTTAATGTTTAAAAATAATTGCATTTGTCCTTTGCTTGTTTAGATAATTCACATAGGTTAATCTAGGTAGATCAATATATCGTAATGATCACACTTTATCACACATGACCAAACCACAATAATCTTAAAACAAGCATCAAAACATTTTTCTACCCAAGGTGGACCCACTTGGATTTCATCACCAAGAGGAGAATCAACTTAGTTTACTAGTTGAGTATAACAATTCTGACAAGAAGTATAAAGGCTAAACACTTGACACCCTTATCACTGTGGTGTGTGAAGTGAGGGGGTAGGCCCTAATATCAAGCCACATAATTTATTATAACATGGAATCAAGGCTTAATGTGCCTTCATGTATATAGAGGTTCCCATCCTTAAACAAAACTTGGAACCATCTTTAGATTACCATTTCTTAGTACCCTCGTTAACCCATCTCCCCATCACATTCTAAATTTAGTTTTCTTAAAAGGTAAAATATTTTAAGTATGTTTAGTAGTGTGCACATTTGCTTTCACCAAAATGAGATAGTCAAAATAATATTGTGCATTTTTCCATTTCATTTATTTATTTATTTTTGGTGCCACATGGTTTTGACGTGACAATAATCATTGAAACAAACTGAATTTCCTACCTCATCTTCATTCATGGAGAACACCCTGAGTAATCCCACCTCTCCTAAGTCTATGGGGAAAGGCATTCCATATTTATATACATAGGGATATCCAAGATTCACTAGTATATGCATAGTAGTCCAATTACCCTTAATCATTACCTTAGTACTAGATCCATATGTATTCTAGTTTCCCCTTGCACCAAATCTTTTGGGAATGTTTTTGGCATGCTTCTAGAGGGATGCAAATGGCTTATTATATCTATGGTTTCCTCTCTCAACAATCCTCCCCCAATAGGTTATGATACTAATATATTATAACCTTGAACAATCCACCCCCAATAGTATCTAGTAGTCCATCTCTAACCATCACCCAAGCCCAAAATGTTACTACACCTCAACTTATGTTTATTCCTCCTCCCATTACTTCAACCTAGAACTTAGTAATTTCAATCCTTGCAACTCTCCCACCCATCCAAACTAGCATAGATTCAAATCCTTAAACCCAACCTTTACAACAAGTTCTCCTAACTCAACCTTTTTAGCAGTACATCCCATTGACTACTCAATACATAGCTCCCTCACAAACCCTTGGATCCACTTACGTTCACTTATCCTCACAAAAACATATACGCTTACAAGTCCCATAGTATGTGGCTGCATCCCAACCTATCATGACCACTTTTGTTGGTTATCCCTTGTCACAACCCTTTGCCACTCCATTCCCTACCTATCAACACCCACGACAAAATGTCTTACAGGATATTCCTCAATATAATACCCAACTTGACCTTATGACCATCCTTATGAATAGGATAGAAAATCTATAAGCCTCTACCTCTAGGTAGAAAAGTATGCTCACATATGAGAAAATTTGTAATTAACCCATTAATCCAGCCATCCCTATTAGGTCATACCCCTCATAAAGGTAACTTCCAAAATTTATGAAATTTCAAAATAAGGAATATCCTTATCAATGCATTAGAGCATTTAGAAAAGCTTATAATCTCATAGCTCAAGAAAATGTTCTCCTCCTAAGAATGTTTCCCATGTCTTTAGTTGGACTAGCCTTAGACTAGTACATTTCTATCCCTCAACGCTCCTTGTTCTCTTTTGGGTAACTAGCCCAACTATTTTTAGAACATTTTTACATTAACATCATAAAGCGAGTGACCATAATTGACCTCATGAAATTAGACAATTCAATAATGAATCTATTAATGATTTCATCGCTAGATGGTGAAGTTTTATAAACCAACTTAATTTCTCCCTTCCTCAACTAGAATTAATTAAATTATTTATAATATCATGCGTTAAGCTTATCTCATCAACATAACGAGTTCAATCATTTAAGACTTTTGATGAATCCTTTTCCATGTCTTGTAAACTAGAAATCCAATATTTAGAGGATAGAAAGGTAAAATTACGTATTAATAAATTCAAACTCGATCCCTCCAAAGGGACTAACAATACCAAAACTAAAGGCACTACTAATGTTGTGGTCATAAAATCAGCACTTTTGTAGAAAAAAATCTAATCCAAACCCTCTAGCTCCCAAACACAACCAAAAAAACCTTTAACACAGTTTCCTCCTCAGTATACACACACTTAGGGGAGTCGTATGCTTCCATTTTAGACAAGCTGTTAAAATATTCTATTATCAAACTTCCTTTGGTTAGACCCCTTAATGATTCTTACCCCAAACCTAGTTGCTTCAAGGAAAATAACTTCTACAATTATCATTGTGTACTAGGTCATGATGTCAATAGGTGTTGATACTTCAAAGGTCTAATTCAAAACCTTATTGGCCAATGGGAGTTATAGTTAGATCATCCTAATGTTCCTCCTAATCAATCCATATATATATATTTAGGATACCATTCCCCAACCATCCTTCTATATCTAATTAATTATAGGTAAACTCAAGATGCACCTCAGATCATGAGACCTATGTGATAAGTACAATCCATGATCAACTTTTACCTAAACAAGTTGGTAGTGATTCCAAATCACCTTTTGAAAAAACTAGAATCCTAAATATCCTTATAAGAGATAATTTTAAACCATCCGAATTGGATAGATCTATTCCTAATATTCACTCAAGTTTTTTGGATCACATTATTTGGGTTCCTCTTGAGGAAATATTACCTAAGCCTGTTCAAGGAAATCAACCAAAAATAAGGGATGAAAAAGCTATCATGGATGATACTTGTTTGGATATCCTAGAAGATACCCACATTATTCCTTTAGTCACTTTTACACCTTCACATAACATACCCATTCCTTCTAGCTTACTCCCTCTTGAGATTTCTACTACATTACATTGACCAACTCCAAAACCAGCTTCCCTTATAGCTCAAACTGAGCCAAATATTATAAAAGAGAAATTAGGGGAAATGTTTTAGGAAGTGGAAACAAAAACCTTGGCATGTCACAAGGTAAATCCTTACAACATACACCAATAAGATTGAACTCCTTAAAGAGGATATCCCTACTACTTTTGACCAGATTTAAAAAGGGAATATGGTTATGCCACCAATTTAGACTAGAGCATCCATATTGGGACCTCATCCTTCAGTGAGACCAAAAACCACCATTATGGAATCCTCTTCTAAGAAGCATATACCAATACAAAGGGATCTTCCCATAGTAATAATGCCAATACATAATCCCTTAAATCCTTATTACCCTCAGAATATTGATGTAAGGTTTGATTCCAAACATAAAGTACCCTTTGTGGGAAATATTCAAACAATCAATGCAAGGAATCAAGACATGAAATCAAATGCAACCTCCGTGCCAATGACTCCGAAGGTCAAAAAACCCAACCAAGATCCATTATGGGGTTCTTACTCCAATATTATTGATCAACTCCTTCAAACCTCCCTTATCACACAACCACCTATAAAATCTATTAACCCCCATATTCAAAAACCAACATGGTATCAAGAAAGGAAGAAATGCACTTACCATCAAATAATAGGACATGATAATTTGGTCATGATTATCCTCATAGTCAAACTAATAGAGTAATGACCACTCTGAGAACTAGTATATTACCAAGGGGGTATAAAAAGCTTCAAAAAAAGATAGGACCTTTGATAAAACTTAGTATCAACCCTTATTAAACCCTATAGACTTGAATGATTTTGGGAACATGGCAAACCCACCATTGTTTCAAAAAAATGCAATACACATATCCACTCGATCCCATACCTAGGGTCATAAAACCCAAAATCCCAATAAAGCCAAGGTGACTATCACAAAATTTCCCACTTCTACCATAGACAATCCTACAAAGCCTATCCCAAAACATAAAATTTCTATTCTAGGGAAAGAAAATAATAACAATTCCTTAGAGTTGTTATAGATATCGATTCTAAAATAACATCATCAACTTCCCATCAAGATGTCTTTATATGAACTTATCCAAAATTCTATATAACATTGTGAAGATATGATAGAGGCCTTACAACCCATTTGGATATAATTAGATGAACCTCAGCCTCTATCAGCATTTATTGCATCTTTACAAAAGTCATCATCTATCACATTTCATGATTCCAAAATATCCCCATTGCAACCTAATGATCAAGACCCACCATTATTTATCATTTCCTAATTTAATCAAACATAAATCAAAAGAGTTATGATTGATAATGGAGCCAATATAAATATTATCTCCTCACATGTTTTTAGGCAACTCCAATTACCTGAAACTATTATAGCCCAATCTCTAGCCATTTTATGAGTGTTTAATGATAGTATTGCCCCCACATTAGGTACAGTGATCCTCCCCATCCAAGTAGGTATATGTACCCTCCTCGAGTTATTTTACGTAATAGAGGGGGAATTTCAATATAAAATCCTACTAGGACATCCTTGGATATGTGATATGTGTTGCATTCCCTCTAATTTGCACCAATGTCTTAAATTTGAACATAAATGTAAGATCCATATTGTTCTAGTAGATCCACATCTGTTCAAGACATGCAACTTGAATTATCAACCAAATGATGTCTTGGTCCCCCTAAATAACTTGAGTCTATTATATTTAGGGGAAAATTTTACTAGGTCTACTCTACCCTCATCCCATATCCCTGATGTAAATGCTTTTGACTTGGCATTCTAACAAATCTCTATAAGGGAAATTTGGTTGTTAACTCTTAGCTCTTTATCAATCCCTTAGGAATATGGACACCCTGACTAACAATGTAATTACCAACCCAACATAAGAGATATTATCTCCTTAGGACCTCCTCACCTCCAAACACACTTAACCTATGGAGGAATACGTCAATCCCCTTTATATAGGGAAAGTCAAATGCATGCCAAACTATTCACGTATGACTTCTCCTTTCTTGACAAACCACACTTCACACAAACCTATCTACAATGATTTGATTAGAAAGGCTTTGGCCTAGGATGTTATGAACAAGGACCCCATGAGGTTATGATAAATGACCTTAGAAAATTTCATGAAAAACATGGCCTCAGTTTCAAGAATTTTTTTGAAGCTAATGATGATCACGCTTTGATTTCCCACATCCCTATGGATGTGGATGATGAAACTAACTCATCCCCTATCAGTTCCCCTATGGAAATTGATGATACCATTTCCATCCCACTAAATTTTTTTTGGATTAGAACCATTTTCTTGGAATTGCTAACCTATCAAAGCAATAATAAAACCAGATCCCTTCCTTTAGTTTTTCTAACTTAATAGATGAAGATTCTTGCTCAGTCCATGTAATGAAGTGTCAAGACGATGACTAAATTTTAATGTATTTAGGGGTAGGAGATTCATATATAAATAATATCATACCATCCAAGTCTCATATTATTTTAAATGAGGTTACAACTGATATTAACATAGGGACTCTCAAGGTCCCACAAAATATCAAAGTGAGCCAATCTTAAGATTCTCAGGAACATTGAGATTTTATAGCATTCCTTGCTAATCATAGCCAATATTTTGCTTTGTCTTATAGTGATATGACCATAATTGACCCTAATATAGTCATCCATAACATTTTTACCATTCTTGAAGCCAAACTAGTAAAGCAAAAACTTGTAAAATGTATCCTCACGTAGTACTTCTTGTCAAAGAAGAATTTCAATAGTTATTATCTATCAAATTTATCCAACCCATTAGTTATCCTCAATGGGTATATAAAATAGTACTTGTCACAAATCCTAGAGGGGGACTACACCTTTGTATCAAATTTCATAGCCTTAACATTATTTGTCCAAAAGATGATTTTCCCCTTCCTAATATCAACTAGCTCGTGGATCTCACTTCAGGACATGAGATGTTGTCACTCATGGACAATTTTTTTTGTTATAATCAGATCCTTTTCACCCCAAAGGATCATCATAAAACCTCTTTTATTACCCCATGGGGGATTTTTTATTATAGGGTCATGCCTTTTGGTTTAAGGAATGCAGGAGCAACTTACCAACATGTCATGACCTATATTTTCCATGATTTAATTCACAAAATAGTTAAAGATTATTTAGATGATCTCCTTGGTAAATCTAGTTATTTTATAGATCACTTATTCATCTTTAGCAAATCTTTACTTGTTTTATCCAATATTAGGTTCGTCTTAACCCCAAAAAGTGTGTCTTTGGAGTTTTATCAGGTAAGCTTTTAGGTTTTATCATTTCCCTTCAAGGAATCAAGGTCAATCTTGCCAAGATTAAATCTATTATCGATATGTCACCTCCTTACAACCTCAAGTAAATTCATAGTTTACAAGTGAAATTATAGTCTATTCATCACTTTATTTCACAATCATCTGACTGATGTCAACCCTTCCATCACCTTCTTAAGAAAGACACCCAGTTTGTATGGGATTCAAATTGTTAAGTAACCTTTGATAATATTAAAAAGTATATCTTATCTCCCCCTGTCCTCATTCTAATAAGAGAGGATAAACATTTTTACTTGTATATCTCAGCTATAGAGTATGATTTAGGTGCCATGCTTACCCATTGAGATGAGCAACATAGAGAACAAGTAGTTTATTATATAAGTCATACTTTGGTTGAGTATGAGACTTGTTACA
Organism: Torreya grandis; assembly: GCA_037957365.1. Lineage (NCBI taxonomy): Eukaryota > Viridiplantae > Streptophyta > Pinopsida > Cupressales > Taxaceae > Torreya > Torreya grandis. Next base: position 103,887 of record JARHVA010007055.1, read on the forward strand.
TGCATGTTGAAAGATTATGCTTAGACTTAGTATTTGTAGCTTCCAAGCTTCACCAATATTTGATTAATCACAAGACATATGTGATTACCAATAAATATCCTCTTAAGTTAATGCATTCAAAACCCTATCAGAATCAATAAATGAAAAGATGGTTGATGTTGCTCATTGAGTTTCATCTCAAATTCTGTAACCAAAAATAAATTAAGAGGTAGATCATCACCAATCAATTTTCTAAAGCACCCCTTGATGATAATCTACCATCTAACTATGAATTCCTTAATGAATCTATAGCCTTTACATCTTAAGAAGATGTTGAATATCAGATGACTTTGTTCTTTAATGGATCTAAATGTGAACACATAGGTGGAGTAGGGATTATTTTAATACCACCTAAAGGCATTCCCATACCCCTATATTTTAAGATTGATTTTAATTGTACTAATAATATGGAAAAATATTAAGCCCTAATTATGTCTCTCCAAACAACTTTTACTCTAGGTGTTAAGTCACTTCACATTTTTTAGGACTCCCATCTGGTAGTCAATCAAATAATTGGCACATATCAGTGTCAAAATGACATCCTTTAAAGGTATAAGATGTTAGTAGAGTAGTTTTTAGCCACCCTTAACCATTATGTCATCTAGAACACTTCTAAATCAACCAATAAGTTTGTTGATACCATGGCTTCCTTGGCCTCCTTTATCCCATCCTCCTCCTAGGAGTCTAAATTGTTTGTCTTTATTCACAAGGTCAATCAACCTTCCTATATGAAAACTAATATTCCTTCTATCCATATTATAGAGAAAAAACTTTTGGATCTGTGGAACACAAAAATATTCAATTATTTGTCTAAAGGTATCATTCCTTTACATTTATCCAAAAATGCTAAACGTGCTTTTCAACAATGAAATTATCGGTATGTAATACTAGGGGGTGTGCTTTATAAGTGAAGGTTCGATGGTATTATCCTCCATTATCTCAATAATTCTAAAGCAAGTCTCGTAATCAAATAAACTCATTATGGAATCTATGGTGGCCATTTTGGTGGGTTAACTATTGTTAAGAAAATTGTGTGATTAGGATACTATTGGCCCATTATGAATCAATATTGTTGTGAGTATGTTAGTAAATGTGTGAAGTGTCAACAACACGCCAACTTATCCCATATCCCTAGTCATGAATTACAAGTAGCCAAGGATTTTTGGCTTTTCTTCCAATGGGGTTTAAAATTTATAGGGCAGATTAATCCTAAATCTTCCAAGTGACATTACTTTATCATTAATGCTACTAAGTATTTCACTAAATGGGTGGAAGCCATTCCACTTATTTTGACCAAGGAAGATAAGATTTTTGATTTCATTAATCATCACATCATATGTCATTTTGGTGTCCTACATAAAATCATTACAAATAATGGGAAATATTTTAAAAATAAGCAAGTCCAAAAGTTATGTGATTCCTTTGGCATTAAGCTGAGACTCTCATTGTCTTATTATCCACAAGCCAATGGACAAGCTAAAGCATCGAACAAAACCCTTCATGTTAAGATGTTAACCAAAATGGTCAATGAATCTAGAAAGGATTGACATCTTTGCATGCCTTTTGCTTTATGGGCTTATTGAACTAGTATTCAAACACCTATAGGGGTTACCCCTTTTTATTTGGTCTAGGGTACCAAAGAAATTCTCCCCTTAGAAGTCTAAATCCCTTCCCTTTTTATCTGTCTTAAGGATAGCATTTCTAAAGAAGTTTATCATCAAGACTGATTAACACAACTGGAAATTTTAGATGAGCATTGAGCAATAACCCTTGATTACCTTCATGAATATCAAGAATGAATAAAATGTGCATATAATCAAAATTTAAAAGAACAATAATTTAATATCAATGACCTTGTCCTTATAGAAAATCAACATGTCAAAAATATGGAAAGTAGTAAATAAAGAAAGTTTACTCCAAATTGGCTTGGACCCTATATTATCACTCATAAATATGGGTTTGGGGCATATCATTTAGCCTCCCTTGAAATAAAACTTGAACATGAGCCTCTTAATGCTTTGCATATGTGTTCTTTCTATTGTTAATAATCCTATTACAAACTTGAGTTAGCATAAGTTCTCCTAAAATCATATCCCCTATCTCTAAACATACCCCATAAATGATCAAGAATCATGTGGATTTTTGGTAGTATACCAGTTTTATCCTTAAATATGGACACCTTAGCTCTGTTCATAACATGTTCTCATGGATTATCTCCACTCAAAATAGAGTAGAGTCTTAGATCATTATTTCCTAAAAATCCTACATCATAAAAGCTTATTCGAAAGGAGTAACACATGGCCTTGTTCCATGGATTATGAAAACAACCTAGGTTGCCTCAAGTTTAATCCATGGAAAAAAGGTTAATTTATGATATCAAAATCAAGAAAAGATCAAAGTGACAGACTAATCCCTCAAAGGATAGTTTTTATCAAAATCAAGAAAATAGAAAAATTTCATATTGATCCCTCAAAGGACAACTGTTAAGATACATATAGCTAAACATGTAGACCACCCCCTTGAAGGATGTCTATGTGCCTATGATTTAGGAAACTTACCATATTGATCATTTTCCTATGAAAAGCAAATCATGTAAAGATATATAAAATCAAAATTATATCCCTTGAAAGCTCCCCTCATTGATCAACTTTCATTAAATTTGTAGACTTCCTACATTGATCAGTCTACATATATCCATTGATTAGCTTAAGGTTCAAAAAAACATGGAAACATAAAACAACATGTGCATTCATAGAGAATTAAAATTCCCCCCATTCCTATATGAAAATCCCTTTTTAAAAACCAAAGATTTATGAATTTAGTTGACAACATATTGTTAAGGATTTTCATTAACATCATATAAAAGGGCGTATATGCAAAAGCAACAGGAGGCCTAGTGTTGGTTAGGGTCCAAACCAATTATGAGTCATGCATCCTTGGTCAGTTAATACAAAATCCATTATTTTTGTATAACATTTAAACTCATAACATAATCTATAATCAAACATGATATAAAATACCATCCATATAATCTAATGAGTATAATAAAAAACAAAAAGCCATATGAACAACATCCACGTAATTAACATCCATAGAAAAATATGTCATAAATCCATGATACATCATAAATTATCACATAAATTATAAATTATAAATTATAATCCTTATAAATCCATTAAAAACATATACACATAAATCCATAATCAATATAAAAGCAACATCACATAATCTAAACATCATAATCCATGTAAAAGTTGTATAAACAATATAATCCATGATATAAATAAAATCAAATGCCATATAAACATAATCCACATAATCTAAATCCATAATCACATATCTCAAAATCATGTAATAAATGTGTGTAATGTATACTCATGAATATATATCTAAAAATCAAATGCACGTCATACAAATGTCATAATATGAAATATTTACAAAGCCAATCCATATAATTAGCCATAAATATGACTACTTAGTGAACTATATCTAGTTCAAGCAGATATCTAATTTACCTCCTATGCTATCCCCTTTATAACTTCCACATCCATCCTATCTCTCCCTTTAGGTATACTCCCCATGCTATCTATAGTAATCTATTCCCTTCATGGAGTCTGACCCTACATGGTTATGTGGTTGGCATATCTAGGAACCTCTGGTAATCACTCTATAACAATCTGCTCATAATATTGGAGGTCTAACACCATGTCCTAATACATATCCATGCTTATATTACCTATAATCCCCATCCTCCTACCCTATCCCCCTCCTCCTATGGTGGTTTTTGATACTTCTCCCCATACAACCCCTGCTAGTACTTGGAGCCTCTCACGCTAATTGTGATACCTATCCCACACTCGACATACCTCATCATAACTCTACTAGAATGCATCATAGTGTCCTTGTAGCTATATCAACCTCACCTATAGATGGTCCCACTAAAAAATAAATCTAATATATTGTGCTCAGGCCACATCCCTCTCTGCCATTGTCACCTGTATGTCTCCATCCCCCTTCCCATCTCCTTTTATGGCCTATACATCTAACATCTCCACATGCCCCATATCCCATCTCTATCAAACCACCCTCTCTTTTCCCCCTTTATGATGATCCACCCACCATAATAAGTATGCCTTTGTCACTCTGGCATCATCTACATCTACTCTCTCTATCTCCTCCTTCGATAAAAGCTCCAACTCTATAACCTGTGGCTTGAGCAACCCCCCATCCAAGTCATCCCTCTTGTATACCTAGGGTGCCTTAAGAATATCTTAACATAACCCAAAATATCACCATATGTGACCAAATTAAAATAACTTCACATGCTCTATATGTCTCCCCCACGACCACCTTGCTCACTATCCTACCATTAGCTCCACCTCCATCCCTAGCCATGTTAGAAACTTGACGTATGGCCTCCATATCACCTCATCATCTTCCAACTTCTCCAAAAATATGTCTATAGTAATATAAATCCTAAACTCTCCCATATCCATGTGTATAGGAAAAATCATCCCTCCATCACAAAAAACTAACATTGAAGGCAAATTGGTGCCATCCCATTCATGGTATCCCTAGTGGCTACACTACTCAGATGTGCTCATATTCCCAACACTATAAAACATAGATGACATCTAATCCATAGTGTCACTGTGTCCTCCATCCCCATAATTCTATATATATCTATGAAAGTAATGTCAGAGCCCATGAAAATACTATTCGATGCTCCCACATGTGTATGAGTACCCCTGTTAAGATCCATGAGAGCCTCCCTCCACTAGAGTTAGGCTATATATAGCAAGATATGGCTAGCATCATCATAGTGATAACATGTCTCCCATCCTGATCTTGATCATATTAAACCTCAAAATTGAAGCCTCCTAATGTAAACCTAATATCCATGGCATTATCCCCATATAAACATATCAATGTTGCTACCCATACTATCTCATTCACTAGTGTGATTTCTTCTCCCTATACTAACAATTATAATATCCTATAGATATCCTCTAAAGTCAGAGTTATTTCTCCTATCGATAGATAAAAGGTCCTCAAATATAGATTTCATCACTCTAATGCCACTATTCAACTCTAATATTGATGTACTAGGTGATAGTGGCATATTCATCTTAAACCTACTTCCTCAAGATGATCCCAATATGCATCTCTCATCACCTCTCATAAACACTCCAATAATGGCAGAACTCAATCTTGCATGGTCAATAGTGTATGTTCATGTAATCCCATAATACCCCATATTTATTTAGTTTCCTAGACATTAATCATATCCCCTAAGATTTATTTACCTCTAAGAATTAGCATTAACCCTTAAGGGATCAACATCGATTGGTCCCTGATCATTGATAATCAACCAGTTAGTATCGATCCATCACCAATCGATGGTCGATCAGTAGGGAGTCAGTATCGATCCACTATGGATCGATGTTGACTATTGATAAGCCCTAATAATGTAAAACCCTAATTTTACTAGATAAAAATGCAAAAAATTAAAAAAAACATAAAAACATAATAACACCAAAAATGTTTAACCCTTACCTCATCGTGTGATAGTTGTGATCATCACCCACTCCTACCAGCCTTGATCATGTATATGTCACTCAAATGTGCTAGAAGGTGTCAATTTTCTAGCTTTGGCTCACATATTCTCATTTAAAAAATAAGATCCAAATCCATTTAATGACCTATTTATATCCCTTTAAGATTGATGTTGATTCTTATGTGATCGATGTCGATTCTCCCCGAATCGATATCGATCTATTGGATCGATGTTTATTTGGTCTATTTTTGGTTTCGTTTTACTACTCGTAATTTTTTTTGCATCCTTCTATCTTTATTCTAAGGCCATTCAAGCAATCCATTATTATAACTATCCTAACCTTTATTTATTAGTATTACTAGTTTGTGGACATAGACCCCCTAATGGTCCCATAACCTTTGAGAGTTCTACATTCATTTTAGTGTTTATCCCATATGGATCTTGAAAATGTACCTTATCTTGAGAGTAAGTGTCCCTAGGTAGCGCACACGTACTAAGCACACCAGATGCTTTGGTCAACACATCCTATCCTTTTCCCTCTTAATTATTTTTGATAGAGCATGCATGTTCATAGTCATAATAATCCATTCCTTGTTTGCCTTAGGGCATTCCTATTTGAATATCTTATATCTTGTTAGTGCAACATTATACTTCATTCTTATCCTTACTTTTTTTATGCTTATTTGTTATCTACCCTATCCATTACCACCTAATTTTCAAACCCATATCCACCTCATTATCCATTTTTGGCTCTTAGTTTGAGGGGAGATACCTCCTAACATTAAACCTAGGGCATTAGAGCCATCCTAGTTTTAGTCTCATTGTAGGTTATCACAAACTACTCAACAAAAAGGGGAAAATGTAGACACTATAAATTTACATGATTTTATTATGAATAAATGTGTCCTACCCCTTCCCCACCCTTTTTAAGCTAGTTAATGTAGTTTTACCATTTACCATCTTATATTATGTAATTAATATTATTAATTACCATTTTACCTAAGTAACTATTTAACCATCCCTAAAATCTAGTAAAATATCCTTAAGTTTATTTGGAGGTAAGTTGTCTTAAATCCATAACAACTTCTCCATATTGAACCCTCATTGAAACAACCCTAGAATAAGTTTAATCTTGTGATTTGGAGTTATTGGAACCAATATGTTAAACTTAGACTGGATCGATACTGATCCCTGTGATCAATGTCAATCCTATTAGGATCGACGTCGATTTATAGTTAGTCCATCTTCATGCTGAAGGATCCAAAATTCTCACACTAGAACATTGAAGAAATTCCCCTAGAGTACTATGGAAGAACTCCACCCCTATTTCAGCCCATCCATACTCAATCTAAGGTTAAGCACATCTCTAGCAACAAGATATTTTTTGTAGTACAAGAAACATTTTTAGAGGTGAGTATGCTTTTTATTTGAATGAATTTTGATTACTATATTGTCCATTTATATTATATTTATGGTTGTAAGTCTATTTAGATTAATCAATAACCAATTCCTAAGCCTTTTATAATCTATTAAAGTCCTCCCTTAGGACCCATCTTGAGTTTTCCAGTACCCACTATAAGGATCAAGTTTGATTCTTCTGGATCAGGGTAAATTTTAGAGGCAAATATTTATTAATTCATGAATATTCCATTTCTTGAAATTTATTTTTGGTGATTTTTAGGGTCTCTACATAGGTTCAAATCGCTTAAAATTTTGGAATGTAAATTATTTTGGGGGTTAGATTGCCAAACATTTAAAACAATTTATTATTTTACCATTCAATTTACCACATATATATTTGGATTCCTCTTGAAGAGCTATGCAATAAAAAAAAAGCATCATAATCTAAGTCTGTATGCAAAAGTTATGGCCTCTATAAGTTAGAAATTGGTTGTAAGCATTTGATGCATCCATTCGGTTGCAACCGAATGACATAACCAAATAACATAACTAAATGACATAACTGAATGATAACTACCAAAGGCCATAACTTTTACCTAAAAACTCAGATTGTGATTTTTTTTTTTGAAAAAACATAGCTCTTAGAGAGGAATCTAAATATGCAATAATATTTAGGTTTTGTGAGGTTTTTGATTCCTTATTTTTTATAGGTAATATATAAATCCATTTGGTTTAGCCATTTGATCCATCCATTTGACAATATTATTCAACAGTTTCATTCAACATCTTGATTCAGTGTAGCTGAAAGGTAATATGAAAAAAATCAATGAATCTTATATTTACTTGAAATCTTATTGAATCACTATGGATTATCCATCACTCATATAGGATTCACCATGCCTACAAAATAGTTTTCCATATATTCACCAAATAATTCCAAGAGGGTTTCCTATAAGGGCTCTTAAAATTAACCATGTTCTAGATCAACATCGATTACGTAATCAATATTGATTTTGAGACAATTGGCATTAATCCCTGTGTTTTTATTTTTATTTGTAATCTAAGACTAGTTTAGTAGTATTAAGTGTTTCCAATTTGCTACTTCCAAGTCTTGAGATCATGCATTGGTGTCTGTAGATGACCTTGCCTGGGATTATACATGACATGGTTTCAATTCATGACTTACCCATAGTTACTCACCCATTAGTCACCAATCAAAGTGACCTATCTTTTGAGTTGGGAATTTGTGTGATAATATTTTCCCCAACTCTAGAGGCCATCACTGATAAACTAGAAGTAGTTCAAGAACAATAAGACTTAGCTATATTGTATTAGAATGAACACTTTGATAATATTTATGTAATAGATTGATTTGATTCATTTCAGTTTCATATCTTATCAAATGCTTTATTGTAATTTATCTCATTATATTATCTACTTAATTGCATAAAAAAATGGACTAACATCCCTCTGAGGAAGCGTACCACTTCCTAAAATTGATCTTGTATTAGGCAATCCACTCATCTATCTTATTAATCCTATCTTATCTGTGTTGTCTCTTGTGTGCTAGTAGTCCTTTTTAGCCAAAAAGGATATCCCATATCACCGGATCAATGGTGTACATCCCTCATCATAGGCATTCTTGTTTAAACTATGTATCATTTCTATTTTTAGTAAGTTTATTTTATTAAATAAAAATGAATGAAAAATACTAAAACACATAGTGCTACCTCTTTAAGTTGGTTCAAAAATAGTGGCTACTCCATTTCTAGTATCTCCAAGCATAGGGGTTTTGAATATGTTATTAGGATGCCCTTGGATATATAATCCCCAGATGGTACCATCAATAGTACATTGATGCCTCAAGTACAAACATTGTAATCGAGTGGTCAAAGTTCAAGGCCTTTGATATGAGTGCCTATTGTCAATCAGACATGCACCCCTGTGAAGGTAGCTTCAGGCCTTCGCAGTCTAATGAAACATGAAAACAATCCTAGGATGTGGGTGACCTAATTAGTGGTTTGAATCTCTAGATTCTAAGGGCTATCTCCCTTTGGTGTATCAATTAGGATCTTTTCTCTACGATATAAACTATTGAGAAAAGAGAGAGAAACTTGAACAAAAATCCTATCTAATGATGGTGATATGTCTATATTTTTGATTGATCCACTCAATTTGAGCTCCTAAGAACACTAATTTAGAAAAGAAAAGGGCTGAAATTTCAACTCCAGTTGACCAATATGCATAAGTTATTTCATGAAAAGGTTTTATCTGGTGATCCAAGCTTGAGGGAAATGAAAGAACATGCTTGATTTAAGGCACTAACCAGCCACTTATATCCACTTTAAACTCAGCCAAGAGACATCAAACATAGAACATGACCTATATGAATTGATCAACTATGCTACTAGGTAAGAATCAAGACTTGATAAGGAAGATAAATTCTATCACTTATGCAAATCATTGACATGAATACACTATAACAACATTCTAGAAAATAAAAACAATCCTATTAATCTGAAAAAAGGTTACAAAATTAGTCTTTGGTAGAATTTGGTCTTGCCAAAAGAGGGATGATCAAATCAGGGATGAAAAGCCAACTTATATAGAAAAGAATACACAATCCAAAGATTGGCACTAAAAATAGAAGAGGAGATTAACTCCCACATTAACCAAGTCAAACTTGAGCTGTTAAAAGATAACGCAGTCTTAAAATAAACTTTAATTTTGTCTTATGTCTTGCATGAAAATCACTTTGGCATTTGAAAAGGATGGTGGGCCTATTTTGGACTAATCTATTCTATATGTGAAAATCTACGGCAATATCCAATAAAGAAATCTGTTTTAACTTCTTGAAACAAGAGAACAATGTCCTTTGCATGACTGAACTTAAAATTTCATTTAAACTACTAGAATGTTGAAGCTTTAACAAGATAAATAAAAGCACATGCATGAAATCAATGCCATGTTGGCATTTTAAGGGATGAGGTAGACCCAAGTTTGATAATTCAAACTCTTGCATGGATAGCCAAACTACATCTCAAATTGATAACTCTACTTGAAGCTGAGTTGGACCTTTGGATGCATGAGAGTGACTAGGAGATAACCATGAATACAATAAATAGTCAACTGAAACTTAGCCCAACCAACTCTAAATGGCCCTCCACTTGCATGAAATCAATGTTGACTCTATCTCTTGTTCTTGTGCATGTATTTCTTTAGGGAATTTGCTTATGGTTTTCATCTTTGGCTATTTATTTGTCTATGACTTTTGTCTATGTTTTTATTCTTTCCCTTCAGGCTAATTAATTCTGGGCATTTGTTCCCTTTCTTTCCCTTTATTCATTTCCATGGCCTTTTACTTTTTTTTAGGGCACATACCCTTCAGATTTATTGTAATGGACTTTTTTGAAGGATTCTAACCCTTCAAATTTTTTACTTGTCACTTCTACAAAATAATGGACCCTTCATCTTCTGATAAATGCCCTTCGAGCTTTTTGAAAACATCCTTTTTTGAAGGGTAAGTAACCCTTCAAATTTCTTGTTTTGAACCTTCCTGAAGGGCATATACCCTTCAATATTTCATAAAGGACCTTTTACAAAGGGATTCTAACCCTTCAGACTTTTTGCTTTGAAATTTTCCCTTCTAAAGGAATTCCTTTGGACTTTCTTTTGTCATTTTCCTGTGGACAAATTATCCACAAGAATTGTCTCTCTAAATTACCCTTTAGAATTTTGTAAAAATCATTCAAAATTATTGACAAAGGCCCTCTTTCCTTTTTCTATAGGGCACATACCCTTCAACATTGTTGCTAGTGACCCCTCAGGGTTTATGAAATGGTCCTTTCATCTTTAAAATTGCCCTTTTTCAAAAGGCATGTACCCTTCAGCCTTTTGTAAAATTCCTTTCCCATGGGAATTCTCTTAGGGCACTTTGTCCTTCAAAAAATTTGTTTGAAGGAATTAACCCTTCAAACTTTCTTTAAAATCACTTTCCTAAAGGGAAAGAACCCTTTGCGTCTTCAACAAAAATGTCTTAACCTTATGAAATGTGCCCTTCAACTTTTTGTTTTGAACTTTCCCAAAGGGTAGGTACCCTTCGAAAGAAATGAATGGACCATTTCCTTTCCTTCAGAAAAAATGTCTAAAGGAAATCTATCTTTTGGAACCCTTCCCAAAGTGTCTCCTCAGCTTCTCAAAACTGCCCTTTGAAAAGATATAATGGTACACTTTCCTCTGAAAAGACCCCTCAGAATTCTTTTTTTAGTGTCATTATATTCCTACCTTAATAAAAGTTCCCTTTTCTGAAGGGAAAGTGACCCTTAAAGTTTTTTCTCAAGCCCTATTCCATTAGAAAAAATTGGCAAGCCCTTTAGAAAAACTATAAATGGTAATATCTGACACTTAAACAAAAAGCATGGTTATTGAAAGTTTCAAATTGTAAGGGTTGCAATTTGACCAATAGGGTCAAAATTTTCAATAATACCTTCTATGATAAATGGTTACTCCTCCTCCCACACCACCACCATAATTGATTTTGGATCCTATTCAAGAGCATAGTGAAAAAATAGTTATTGCACATAAATAAAATCTTTCTATATAGTCAATATAGAGGAAAGGGGTACACCCTCATAGACAATGGGATTCACATAAAAAAATTACTAAAGGTTCATAGAAATGTAAATCTTCTACATTGCATCCTAAATAGGTACCTCAAAGGTTTCAATATGTTCCAAAATGAACACATGAAATGAGACCTTCTCATAATATATAATAGACTCCACTAGGTCTTGCACCTTCTCACATTATACATATTTCAAAAGATCCTAATAGTAGTGATCAAGATAGTTACACTACAAATACTAATGCCTTTTCAGAGTTTGATTCATCTACATGTAGCACTTTGTATCCATGGAAAGTCACCATCCTACTCTATGATAACAACACACACTATGGTCCTCCAATTGATGGGATTATAGGCTAGTTTCCTTTCAAATATATAAAAAATACAATATATATATATATATATATATATATATATATATATATATATATATATATATATATATATATATGTCACAAATACAAAAAAATTCAAAATATTTTCAAAAAATAAAAAATCAGACTTGAAAATAATATGAGTTGCTAGTTTACTCTTACACATATGTTATTTATCACATATTTTGGTAGATAACACATTATTATTTAAACACATGAATTTCATGAGGTATATGAGTGTGATGCAAGACATAAATTATACATGAAATCTTGGATATTATATTCCCTTCTACCCAATAACCATGCCTACATTGGGGGCATCTAATTATATAGGTTACATTATCAATAGGTTATATCTTTCTATGACCTTTCTAAAATGTCTAACTACATATCTTACAAGTGTCTTGATAATTAATCATTTATTAAATTGTGCTAAATGGATATGTTATTTTTCTATAATATGACAATGATACATATGGATGGAATATACTAGTTTACACCTGTTTTTTTGCTCCTTTAATGTTGTTACTTTCTTACATGATAGGCTAGACATTGTTTTCTTACTTTGGGTGGCCTTTATCTCTTGTGTGCAAAAAATTCTCGAACATATTTTATGATATGTTTTCTCGGTATGTGAACCATTTGAACATGCCCATTTCTTGTGGCCCTTGGCCCTATGTTTTTTTTCAACATTTGAATGTCCCTTGTTTATGACATTCTTAATGTCCTTGCATGTAACCCTTAGTCTAATTTTTTGTGACATATTCATGTCCATTATATGTGGCCCTTGGATTTATTGTGTGACATTGTATGTTGTGATTTTTAAGATTGATTAGTGATGCCATGATACATATCATACATTTTTATTGTGTAGATGGTTACTTTATTTCATGTCTCAATGTTATATCTATCTAGATAAAACACTTATATGCTTCATATTCAATATTTTACATACATGCTTAAATGATAATTACATGACTATGATGATATAATATCCACATGATCACATGCTTATATATTTATCACATGATATAGTTAACTCTTCTTTTGAGATGAGTGACTTGAAAACTACATCCCTCATCTCAAAAGGAGGCATCATAGTGGGTTTGCCTTAGAGATCCAAGCTTCCACAGACATATACAATTTATATTTGAGATAGAGTACATGTTTTAAAGATAGAGATTAATTCAAAGATCAAATTATATAGAAGAGTATAGGTTTTCAAGGATTCAAAGTAATTTAGGAATCAAATCCATAACATATTTTGGCACATTGATACAAATTATATGGCCATATGGCAGGTATATGCACTCAATTTTCAAAAGACTCAAAGTAAAAAATATATACACTTGAAAGCTTATACATGCGCATGTGAAAAAAAAATTACAAAATAGTTATAGGTTTCATAATACAATTATCATTGGACATATATATGCATGGCATTATATATCATTTAGCATAGTTTAAAGGGAATGATGCTTATTTATGCACATATTTCAAAGTTAAAAAGTACAAAGGGAATGATACTTGTTCATTCAGATTTTTCAAAGTTCAAAGTTTAAAAGACATGATACTTATTCATGCACATTTGAAAAATTCAAAGTTAGAGTTTTAAGGACAAAGGTTTGTTATTTCAATTCAAAGCTATTGGAAGTGTGGTAATGTTATGGGCATGAATAATATTTATTCTCTTTAAATCATTTAAATTAGATTCTATATCCATCTGTAGTGGTGTGATTTGATTTGTTATAGGTAATGGATGTTTGAGTATAGTGACTCAACAACCTGGAATTACTTCTAGCAAATCCATTGTGTGGTTCCATATTTTATTATAGGTGGTGTACATTTGAGTCTAGTTACACTTAAAGGTCTTAGAATCACTTAGAACTAACCCATCATAGTTACTCACTTTTGGATTAGTACATTGGGTACTACTCCTCATTAATGAAAGTTGGAATATGCATATTTCCTACTCAAGGGATTGATTAGTTATTCAAAATTGGGATTTGATCACTTTTAATTTTACATTGGGTCAAATTATCCAAGTGATTCAACAAGTAAGCATAATTATATATAATATATTATATATTACATGGAAATTTGGTTTCATCTCCATATAAATGTACTCTTTCCATGCTCTCCTTTCATTTTTTTTTTTCAAAATTTAGCTTTTTAAAATTTCAAATATGGAAAAATGAATACTTCATGTGTTATTGTAGGGTTTTTTAAATTTGAGTTCCCTACACAATTTGAGTATCCTCTCAAAGAAAAAGTGTGTTATACACACTTAGGTTTTATTATTGCTCATTTACTCTAGCATTCCATTACTAAAATAAATTGGAGGGAAAATGTAGACACATAAATTTGGTCATGGGTAGTTGACAATGATAATTCTTGGTATAAGCTAAACCACATGAATTGAATCCAAATACATGAATCTTATCCACCATTCTTTTAATCTATTTATTTATATGCATATTGATCTTTTGTTCATTGTCATTACTATATAGAGCTTCCCAAGTCAAATTCTAAAACTGCTTCATACTATTTTTAGATTGCCTCTAGTTAAGGAAAATTATCCCTGATTTCATAGGATAAGTTTGTGCTAAGTAAATAAGGTTGTTATTGTGGTCCTTTCCCCTAAAATGACCATGTGTTGTGCCAAATAATGACTAGTTTCTAAATTTTAAATGAATATTTTGGGTCTTCCCTTGTGTTTCATAAGGTTGGATAAAGGAAAATATCAAAAGGTTTTCTTATAGATACACATCAAATGCCATTAATTATCCCTACTTGGTTCTAGCTTATACACTATTGCACATTGAGAAAATATGCACTATTTTTTTCCAAATCAAAAATCACTCATAGGGAGTAATTATTATCCAAGTTTAAAGCATGTCAAAGCAACCAAGAGCCATCATTGTCAAGTATAAAATCCATATTTATATATGCATACACATAGTCAAGGAGCAAAATTTCATAATCACTTTAGGTTAGATAACTATGTGGGCTTAATTCCATTCCTTTGAGTATTAGATACATAGGAAGTGGTCAATCATCAAGGGCGTGATTGCAGTCAAATTAACCCACTACAATACCCTTTCTTTTTGTAGATTTTAATATTTCAAGGTGCCATTAGGGTTTCAAATATAAAGGAAGGAAAAAATCAAATTCCATGCGACACAAACAAAATCATGATATCTCAACCTACTTCATAGACATAGGTGAATAAGGTGAAACACTTAGATTTTTGTCATAACAAACACATACAAGTATATGGTAAATGGACATGAGTAGCTTGCATTGCTATTCAGACAATGTGAACATGTCCAAGAATATTCTCAAATTCTATTTCTAGCTTTATCTCTATCAAAATTATAATTTTATTTCTTTTTCCTATCAACCATCAAACATAATCAACTAAAACAAGTATATAGTCAAGAAACACAACTATCCTATATTGATGTCCAAAAAGTGTGAGCCTATACAAGAATAGTTTTAGATTTTGTTCTTGATTCTAAACATGCACAATCCAATATTTTACTGATTCTCACTTTTAAATATCTAAAATAGTCAATAGAAATCAATGTTTTTTTTTGATGAAATATATCCATATATTAACTAAATAGAAATATATAAATAATTCACATAAAATATAGGCAGTATGAGATCATGCCACATGACACTAGGCAAAGCCTAGGAACAAGGCACAAATTCATAATAAAAGATAACTTTAAGAAATAAGAGTAAGGCCAAAAGGTAGAGGATCCATATCATTAGGACCCTAACTTGATCTTGGCAAGTCATTACCATCTGAAATAGGCTCCTAGCCAATAGCTTGAGTAGTGTCCATGTCATCTTATTATCCTTATGTCTAAATGGGTGAAATGGCAGAGAAATACTGGGGAAATTATCTAGCACATAAAATTGGACTCCAAGTGGTGTCCCCCAAGTATCCAAGCATAGAGGAGGAGGAGGAGCATCTTATCCATCCTACCCAGTTGGGGAAGGAGGAGATAGTTGCCACCCTCACTACTGCCTAGGAAGGGTCATGAATTCATACGATGTGTCATTGTGAGAGTGGAATTGGGAATATATATGAAAATACCCACTATAATGTGACAAATTAATTCTATCCTCCAATCTAGGATCCCTGGGTAGAGATGGTGGAACCTGAGGTATTAGACAAGGAGCATATCCCAAGTGAGAGAGGAGATCTTGAAGGTGCCTAAGCTCTATAGCCACTTTATTAGCTTGAACTTAAATATACAAAAGAACATTGTAGATGATAGATAATTAACTAAATTAGATCATTAAAATAAATAGAATCATTACTAAACACATAATTATTTCTTTCTTTCCAAATCTAGAAGAGAATCTCCACTCTAAAAATATGACAGACTTATGTGTATTTAAATGGCATCATGGGTTTATCTCTAAGGAGGATGTGCTACCAAAGAAAGAATTCAGATTGGAAAGGCTTGAAGAAATAATGGATCCACATCTAGACCCTTTGAGCTTTGGAATAATACTAAAAAATATGAGGAAGTGTCTCAAGGTGGCCATAGAAAGGGCAAGTAGGACGGTGACATCCTAGTCGGATGAGTCTTTTGCCAATAGGTAAGCCTTGGTATATTATACACCAAGCAAATTGAGTAATATTGGGCTCGACACTAGCCCCGTAGATAGTGTTGAAGTAGAAGCTCCACATAGCAACAAATGAATATATCCCCTAATGGGCATTATGTTTGTCCACCATGGGTAAATGGGGGTGAGCCATCCATAGCCAAATTGAGGAGTGTATTTGCTAAAGGGGGTCTTCATTTATCACTTCCAGTCCTTCTATCATGGATGAGTAGAGTGGATCAAGATTTTGTGGAGCATGGAGAGAAACATAGTGTTAAGTATCTCCTGGTAAGATTCTTGGTTGGCATTGCCTAACCAGAATTTGGCTTTGACCTCTTCCCAACAGAACCAAGAGTGAGATTTCTTGTAGTAGATATCCTAGATAGTATGAATTCCCCTCCAGAAAAACTTGAGAGCATTGATGCAAGGGACCTCTACTAGGGGCACTTCATTGAAGTTAATAATAAGAGACCACCATATTGAGTAGGTGTTAATAGACAACCCATCATAGAATCTTGAACCATTCCAGAGAATCCATGGTTTAATATTTTCCCATGCCTTCTAGATGCTTTTATCCACAAAGGGCCCTGTGATTTAGATGGGAGACTTAATGAATATAAAATTAGGGAAGCTAAGTCTGTTCTAAGATTTATTACCCTTAGGCAAGTTTGAGGAGATGTAGTGTTTGAATAACACCTTTCAATCTTCTTGGCCCACATAATCCATTTGGAACATAAGTTAGTTCTTTGTTGGGATATGTCAATGAGCCCCATTCCTCTAGCATCCCATGTGAGGCAAAAATATTCTCAGGCCACCCTGTGTAATCCTTTACCTTGGGGGGAAATGGCCCAAAGGAAATCTATGAGCAATTTATCTAACTTTTGGCAAGATTTATTAGAAGGCACCCAACATGAAGAGTAGTACACATGGGTGATCACAAGATTTTTTGAGTAGATTGAAATTTTCCTACTAATGAAAGAGACATAGTCACCTAGTATTCTAGCTTCTTAACAACTCTATCAACAACACATTACCATAACAAAGGTGGAAAAGCATAAAATGCAAAAGGGATGCCAAGAAATTTGAAAATTTTATAATTTTGGATCCACTTTCAACTATATTTAGTAGCCCATATCGGTGGATGGAGGTAATATTTCTTGTAGCAATGAGTTTTTTGCCATTGGATGCTGGAGCTAGAGGCTAGGAAGAAGGTGTTGAGACACTACAAGGCATTGTCCACATTTGACTCATCCTCAATGAGAGTAAGGAAGGAGTCATCCGTTAAGTGACCATTAAGAAATTGCATATATTCTTATGGGTTCATGGCATTTGGAGGGAGATAAATTCCCTTAACAAGGACACTAGCTTAGCCATTGCTAAGAAGATATCCATAACCCTTAACTTAAATCACATACAAGGTTAGAGCCAAGAGGCACCCTTGAAGAATGGAGTGGAACAAGCCAAATTGATTAGAGGTGATTGTATTAAAGGAAAGGACAACTGAGGAATTTGCAAATAGCATTTGGATAGTTTGGATGAAGAAGGGCTTGAAGCCTAACACTCAAAGCATGACTATTATGAATGGTCAGAGCATGGCTGTTATGAATGGCCATTCAATATGATCATAAAATCTTTCAGATACTATTTGTAGATGCCTTGAAATCTTGAAGGTCATATGAATGAACATATCTTATTATTTATAAATTTTATCCTAGTCCATCCCTTTCGAGACTGCTATAATGTTATCCAAAATATAATGGTTGTTGATGAAATCTATTTATTCAGGGTGCATGATGAGAGGTAACATATTATGCAACTAGATTTACAGAGCCTTGGAAATGATTTTATAGGATAAATTCATGAGGGTGATGGGCTACTCGTTTTAGATCAACTTAGGATCTCCTTGCTTAGGTATGACTTTAATATTTCCTTTATTTATATTTTCACCTAGTGAATGTGAGCGAAACACTTCTTGATAAACTTTATGCAAATCACTACCCACAAGGTCTCAAAGGGTTTTATATAATTCATAAGGGAAGCCATAAATGCTAGTATATTTGTAATTAGCCATGTGAGACACTACCTCATGTAAATCATCAACAATGAGGGTCCTATCGTAAGCCACCCACTGGGCGAGAGTGAGTTTGCATGGCACCACTATGAGACATTGATAAAGGGAAATTTTTTGCTCATCCAAGGACACTTAAGCTTTGAACATAAGTTGATAATGGTGGACAAAGGATTTAAAAATATGTGAGGTCTCTATGAGTCTATTGATAGCTTCAGAGATGACTTTTATTTTCCACTTTGAGTTCTTAGCTCATAACATTTGGAAGAACTTCTTTGAATCTTTGTCACCTATCTTGAGCCAATGAAGCCTAGATTTAACTTGGGATCCTCAAGCATTATAGTTGTCTGTAATTTGAATGTGGTATTGTAATGAAGATACTCTGACCTACAAGATATCATTGAAGGGATCCTTTTCCAAGGCTAAAGTCACATGACTTAGCTATGAGGAAGTAGTAGAGTAAGAGTGTCTTTGAATTTTAGCAAGTTGGTAGTCATATATTCATAGAAAGTAAGAGGTCCTTTTGATGGAATCATCCCACCAAAAAATACAACCATATTCTTGGGAAGGACATGGATCCAAATTCTAAACTCTCCTAATGTGCACCATCGTGAGCCCATGTTTGAGCAAAAAAGTGTTAAGGAAGAATTACATTTTGTGGATTTTGGCTTTCATAAACTACCATGTCACTCTAAATCAAATAAGGGAGTGGTCAAAAAGCCCAAAATCCAATAAAGCCTATACTGGAGGGGAAAAACCATTATCAAATGAGAATTATGGTTGGGTGGACATCATTTACCTATCTAGACACTTTAGAATCTGAGCGGGGCCTTCCCTAAGATTACTTCAGGTATACCAAGCTCCATCTACTGGTCAATGGGTTAAATTAGGGTCATAAAAGCCCCATTTAGTGTACATCTAAAACCATGCCTCCCATTCACCAATTTCCCATCCCATAGGAAAGTGGCCCACTTTATCCTTGGGAGATGCCACCATATTAAAGTCACCATATAAGACCCAATGGGCATTAGGGAGATCATCCACTATCCACCTCCATAACTGGGTATGCTCTGAGGCATCATTCAAGGCATAAATGTTAATAAAACCAAAGAATGGATTTCAATTTTAAAAAGGGCCCATGCCAAATTACACTATGTGTGGCTACCACCTTAGAGAAATGAGTGTGATCACCCCTCCATGTCCTATATCATGATTGCTATATAGAATGATACTGTCATGCCAAATGGAATTATTGAAAACCATCAAAAAAAATTTACGACCTTGACTTCTTGAAAATAAAGAATGTTTATCTTGGAAAACTTCCTTCTAAAATCATGCACAACAAACTTGTGTTTTGGGTCTATGAGACCCTAAACATTCCATGAAAAATAATTCATAGATGATAGGTGTCGAGGGACATGTCCTCTGAGTCCAAAAATTTCAAGGCATCATATCAATTTTGTTGAAAGTGCCCACTATTGGAAATTAAAAAATCATCAAATTGCTTCCTTAGAGTAGGGTCAACCTAGTAGTCTCCTTCTTCCACCTCGTCACCCCTCTAAAGAGGGATATGAGAGTGTTTGGGCATATCCTATCGAGAAAGAAGTGGAAGAGTGTATGGTTGTGAGTCTAAAAATCCAAAATAACTGGGCATGAAGGCCTTGAAACCTTGGGACAAGATATTATCATCTAGAGGGGATTTAAATACTCTGGGCATTTCTACCAATTTTGGGGCTTTAGCCTATGGAGGCTCTTTGTTAGGAGGAGCCTATTCCTATGGGCTATTTCTCGAAGATGGCTTTCCTCCTTTGGGAGTAGCAGTTAAGCTTTTGTCTTTGGAGTGGTTCTTCTTCTTCCCTATGATAGTCTTGTTGTCAACTTGGAGCTGTGCCCTGATTTGAAGACGTGCATGAAAATGGCCAGTCCTCTATCTGACTGAAATAATGTGATCTCCTCACGAGGGTGGATGCCTCAATAGTGAGGAGAACCTTCAGAGAAGGCTGGTTCTTGTATGATGTATCAATTAGGATTCCTACTCTACGCTGTGGACTACCATGGAAAAGGGAGAAGGAGAAACTTAAGGGAAATCCTACCTAAAAGGGGGTGATACACCAGAACTATGATCCTACTCAGCTTGAAACCTTGAACACTGAGTGAACAACAGAGAAGGAAGACCTTAGACTTCAAATTAATCACTTGTGCATAAGTATTTCATGCAGAGGTTTGGTTCAATTACTAAAACCTGAGGGAAAATGGTGGAGATAGGTCAGATAAAAGACACTTTACAATTGCCTACATCCACTTGCAGTCTCAACAAAAGACAATGAAGAACACTTTAGCATGACCTGCACAAGGACAATACAGCAACTAGGTACGAACAGAATTTGGGAAGGGAGAAAACTCTACCACTTATGCAAATTGCTGAAAAATATACACTATGCCAAGCTTGAAATCTGAAAGTACACTCCTGCTTATTGTTCAAAAAGGTTACACAACTCTTAATGGCAGAGTCTGGTCTAACCAAGAGAGATCGGTTTTTTTTTTTTAAAACAAGGCTAAAAGCCATTATATAAGAAATTACAAGAAGGCCAAAGATAGCCGTATAAACTTTAAAGAGAAAGATCTTCCTTTGTTAACTCCAGCTTTACTTGGTTTAAAATAAAATATGTTTTTTCTCTTTGCATGAATTTTCCTTTGATGAAGAGCACTCATGCTTGTCATGAACCATCCACCTCTTCTTCGCATGGAAATATTCTAATTTGGATGTGGTGTTTGATTAATTATTCAATTCCAAAAATGGACTAGTTAACTCCCTGTTATGAACTCAGAAGTCTAGTTGAAGTCGGATTTAGTCCTTCGAATGCATGCTCTGACTAGAGTTGAATAGGTCTTAATAGAGCCAGCGTTCAAAAATAGATCTTATGTTTGAAAATAGCTCTGGCATTTGCATGGGAATTGTCTAATTTTGGTCGTGTCAATTTCTCGCAGGACTCTGTGTTCACTCATTCATCGGATTATCTATTTTTAATTCTCTTTTGCACAGTCGGCTTGATTTATTTTTTTGGATTTCTGCGTAGGCTTATTTCCAATGGGTTACTTCCTACAGCCTAAATTTGATGGCCTGCTTGCTTGCGTTGCTGGCTCCTGGCCACTTTCCTTTTCCATGTCGTGACCTGTTCTTATATATCTCTTCGCGCCTACCTATGTCTTTGTTATGGACGGGTCCCTTTAAATGGTCTGCGAATGGTCCCTTGGGTCTTCGTCATTGGACGACTGAGTCATATTTTTGGATTTTTTGTTAGTGACCCTGCCTGGGGTTTTTATATTGAACGCCTCTGAATTCCTTCAGACCTTTTGTCCAAAGGAATTCCTTCAGACAAAAAGTCTGAAGGATCCTTTCCGTTGCTTTTCCCTTTTGAAAAGTCTGGGTTCTTTTAAATGTGCCCTTCGCCAGTCTTCCACCAGTCCAAGTGTCTACCACCGGTGGTCCACGTGTCATCTGTGTGTCAGTCCATATCTTTCAGAAGCTATTTTTTGTGGCCTTTTGCTTCTTGCGCCCCTGAATTCCTTTGAACTTTTTGTCTGAAGGAATTCCTTCAAATAAAATTTTGAAGGATTCCTAACTTTTGTATTTGCTTGCACTCTATTTAAATGTGCCATTCTGCAGCCAACATGTCCTCCTTTCAGCCTGCAGTCCACGTGGCCTATACCCGCAGTCCAGCTGTCTTCCACATGGCAGTCGCCAGCTAGTCTAGTCAGCATCTACGTGCAGTCCTACAACATCATCCTTGACTTCATTCATTTGAGCCGCTGCCTTTGAACCATGCATTTGAACCCTACTTTGAACTAAACCATTGAACCTTGGCTTTGAACCATTTCATTGAACTTTTAGTTCAATGGTTCAACGTTGAACCTTTGAACTCTTAACTTTGAACCCAACGTTGAACTAATTCATGCTGATGACATTGAACCTTTTAAACCCATCAAACCCATTGAACCAAAATGATTCAAGGTTCAACGGTTTGAGGTTCAATGGTTCGATGGTTCACTTGTTGCCTAAAAGCTTACATATGGACACTTTGGTTGAACCAAACATCGAACCAAACCTGAAAATGACTGAGTATTAGAACCCTATTATTTTATGGCCAAAAATCTGACTCGTGGAAGATTTGTCAATAAGTCCATCTATCCTCAACTAGTTTTTTGATAGCTTAGTACATTTGTTTTAGTGTTTTTAAAAGATAACATATTTACATATTTAGCAAATTATAATCAATTTGTTAATAACTGTATATCTTTAGCATTTTGATATATATCAAGTTTTACAGCTATTAGTACAACACATTTTTATTAATCTATCAAAAATAAGATAAAGTAGTCATGCATAACTTCAATCCCACATAAATTAATATATCTAACTAAGATAATCCACTAAGGTTTTAATGAATCTAATAAATACCTAAGTAATGCTTGATTAGTGCCTGAGAATATGTGTAAGGTTTTTTAATAATCCACTATAGATGGTCTAAATAATTTAATCCAAATAATGATTGAGTAATACCCAAGTATAATATTTTATAGAATGTATCACATATACTTTGCATATGTTTGCAATCCAATAACCTGTGTAGTTGGATTTTAAAGTATCATAATATATATGAAAGTGTGAGCATATGCCTCCAATATGTCAAATTGTATAAACTAAATCATGTGATATGTTTAATACTCTCATAGAATATGTGAAATGCAATTCATAATCATGTAAAATGTTTTACATAGGCCTTGCATATGTCCCAAAAATGTCCCAACCCTATCATAATCTATGTAAAAATTGTAATAATTTGTGGAAAAATGTACCACTATGAAGTAATCCATGCCAAATCTAATTTTTTTGTGACTTTGAAGGCTCAATATTGAATATAAGCCATTGTGTCTACCCCCATTTTTAGATGGGGAATGCAACCTACAAATTAATCAGCTCAAAAGTGGGAGTTATATGCACCATGTTATATAAAAAAAATATAAGCTGTGTAAAACATGTACTAACATGTGGAGAATATGTCATCATAGTAAGAATATATCATTTGAGTATGTATGAAACATGTATCCTAAGGCATGAAAGTGTCATTTAAAGATATATATAATAATGGAAAACATAATGAATAGTCAATATAGTGATGAACATTCAAAAATTGAGTATTAACTATGCATAAAGTACATTATATGTATCATGGCACTGCAAACAACAAGAAGAGTGAGTGATATGGATGACGATAAAAAAATCTCATCATAAAATCCTAGATTTATCTACACATAGAAGATAGATTCACACATAGTGTCATGACTATGGTGCACATAATAAAGCACACAAAATAACATTAAATGTCATGCATGGCAAGAACTAGACACAATGGACAACCAAATTTCACACAAGGCCAATGGCCATACAACATGGACAATCATATGCCACATAATATAAGAGTCAAACATAATGGATAATCAAATGTCACAAAAAATTACAATCACCAATGAATAATAAAATATCACACATAATCAAAGTCAATCATAAATATAGAAAGAGTCAACATTATACTAAATAGGCAATCATCACATTGTGTAACACATTAAGTATCAATCATGCATAGAATAAGCAGAGTTAATCTACATAATTAGTGTATGTCATCATCACATTTATCAAAATATAATATCTAGGGAAATAAAAATCTAAGTAGTATGAGTTGACATCATTCATCTATAATCAGTGTGAAGTATATCAATATGATAAATGGAAATAGTCATAGAAAGATAAAACATGTGTATAATTGCAAGATTCCCCTAGTGAAATCATACCCCCAGAGTAGAAAGGTATCTCTTGGATCTAAGAATGCTTCACATCTATGTCCATGCCATATGAAACCTTTATTTCACGCATCTCACTGTTATATACCATGAAATGAATGTGCATAAAAAAGTAATATATAATGTACTATATGGGATAAAGCATAAAAAATAATGTAAACAAGTTATACATGTCATGCATAGATCTTGGTTTTTATTTTATTGAATATTTTAATTTTTTATATATTTATGAGTTTTTAATTTAATAATTTTTTTTGTAATTCTAACCAATGATTCAATTAATGGGATATATGCATATAAATATTAGGTATATGGATATGAAATTCATACATTTTGGGTGAGGATCAACATCTAAAACAAATTTAGAATCAATGAAATTACCATGTACTATAAAATATCCATCATCATGAACATATATATTCATGCAACCATAGTAGCCATAAAAACATGTGAATTATATTGTATACTCAGACATTGTTTTGGTATTTGTTATGGAACTATATATGGAGTAAATGGGACATGTTGTTCCCATGAGTCATGGATGAGTGTACTACCACCATGGAAGTCAATAATATAATTATTAATAAAGTCTTGTATCTTATGCCATAAACTGATGCATCCAGTAGTTGAATGTCAGCACATATATGATAATCACAATATGCATTACTATTAAATCCCTTAGATCGAGGATTACTCATATCAACCTCTTTTCTGAGAGGGAGAGATATAGGGTTGCACTCAAATAAATTCTATAATATCATATGATGAGATTATAATAAGTATATGAACTGTATTATTCAAGGAGCTGATAAGATAAGCTTATTAATAGATTGTGATACTATGTTATTTCTAAATTTGACCTCACCTTGTACCTATATTAATATGATAATGCCTTGATATTTAAATATATGAATATGATGTCATAATGCCCAAAAATTCATTTATGTGATGCATTATGATTTGATGGTTATAAAAATATGGTCTCCCCTTTTGATACTATGACTGATCATGCACTCTATGTTGAGTAGAAGATAACACCATCAAATGATTATCAAACAACATCCATATTATAGTACATGGTTACACTTGTGCCTTTGTAATATGTAATTTGATAGTTATTTTTACATTCATGAGCTCTATATTATTCATTGAATATATCATAAATATTGAGTGTGGATTTGTGATGCATTGTGCAATATGTTGTACATATTACTCTCTAGTGTTGTTGGATTTTACAAACAAATTCCTTATATGAGAACTTAAAATTGAAGTATGTTGTGGTAGAATTATATTGAAACAAATGTTTTCCTTGTTATCCTTGGGTGTTTCTAAAAGAGATGTTTCTACTTCATTCAACTTAGTTTTAGTTACTAATTTTGAATCATCTTGGTACTCCTATAAACCAATAGGTGTAAAATTGAGATCACACAATCATCTATTTCATTATAACTTCATTCTCATCATCATCATCACTATCCTCTTATTCAATGAATATTTTATATAAAGCATTTGCATTAACAACTAAAGGAAGATATGGTATCTCATATTATTAATTGTCTTGTATAATATGGTTTTGGCTTGATGCATATATAATTGGATTTTTTTCACTACTCTTTCTTAACTTGCCAATTTCATATGTATTTATCCATTATAGTGGTATAATTTATGGTTGGAGGTACTATAATTGACTAAAAATCCTCTAATTGTGGATTACATCCATTATTAGGATCTACCATTTTATAGTATTTAAAGGGTTGGTTATCTACATGACATGTATATAAATGTCCCTCATGTAAAAACTTCACACCTGATGCAAATTAGATGGTATAGCGTCCATAGTAGGTATCAATGGTCTACCTAAGAGTAGGTTATAATGTAAATGATTAATAATTATATGAAATGAAGTAGGTAAAATATTAGGTTCTAATTTGACATCTAAAGTAATGGAACCTAGGGCCTAACGAGGCACATTTTCAAATCCCTTAATGTTCTTATGTGATTTTTGAACAGAATCTAATTAATACCTAATATTTGAAAAAGTGTTATTTCATATATTGAATCCTAATCCACTATCTATAAAAACTCTCTTAACTATCTTATTTAAATTTTTTATTTGTATAAATAATGGGAGATGTTTATCTATAGTATGTTGATTAGGAACGCCATCCTTTTCAAAAGTTATTGTCTTTAGTGTCTTTCAATGAATTAAAAATAGATGTAAAGTAAATAGGTTCAACATCATCAGGAAAATATGTGTCACACAAAGCTACATATAGAATGTCTTTATAAACATGTGACCTTTGAGTAGTTATAACATGGAAATCTTAGCTGGAGTATTTCTAAGTTGATCAATGATATCATAACCCTTGGTTGGATTAGCTAGCATTATTGGTGGTAGATGGGGATGAGGAGGGATAGTTTGACTTCATTTATTTGTTTTCACAAGATGGGGAATCCTGCCTCTTTTAGTTTCAATAACATGGACCACAAGATCCAATATAATCCTAGGGTGAATAATGGGAGTGATATGGTAGCTATCACAACCTTGAAGTCTAGGGGGAGAGGGATTAAGAGGAGTAATTTGTGCACTTTGACATCTAGTGGTTATCTGAGGGACTTAAAATTTAGTATTTTAAAAATATGAATTACTAAGGAGGGTGAAATATTATACATGATAGTTTCAACCTTATTATTGTGCAAATATTTGATCCATTTACTTACATGATTGTTAAATATTTTAAATTTTAAAGGAAAATAATATGTAATTATGACTATCATAGATTTAATTAGAAAATAAACACAATGCATAAAAATTATATCCATGATTTGATGAGGGGAATTTTAGTGTAGGTTTTTATTCCATTTAATAGTTTTTCCTTACACATGTTTATTTAACTTGCTTAACTGTTAATTTTAATTGTTGGGGAAGATAATCTCACATTCATGAGGATGTATGATCGTGTCTATCTTCCACCTATATATGTACCTTTCCTAAAGCTATTTTGACTGATGAAACTAATGATAATATTCAATCTTTTGATTATTGAGTGCAAAGCTTCTTCCTAGCTCATGTTTGATTTTACTCCAACAACATATATCTCTTTTACATAATTTAATTTTACATTTTACAGAGCTTTGTGCTTTGTATTTACTCAGACCTTGGTTGAAACCTAATCTAACATGGTATCAAAGCTTGGTTTTTGGTAAAAGAATGCCAAAATTATTGTTTTTCAATCTTGAGTTTGAGATTGCATGTCACGGATCTACCATTATTTGACCTAAAACATTGAAGATTCACCCTCTCTCAGATTTTTATCTTCTTTTGGGGTCCTCTATTGATCCAGATTTAGAAAAAGAGTAAGGGAATGGTGTCTCTTGTTGGTCATCTATCATATAGTAATTTTTCATGCAAAACAACTTGTGCCATTAGATTTAAAATGTGTCAAAACCCTAGATCGGTTATAAACATGACTTAGTTTCATGATAGTTAATTTCAATCATTTTGGAGGGTTTCAAGAAATTTTTGTGGATTTCACTCAAATCCATACTATCTGGGGTCTTCAAATGAAAATTATTTCTAGGTTTTTATAGGTTTATTGATATATTTAGTGGTTTTTGGCAAATTTTCCTTAGGAGTACTAGATTTGGTGATTTCATGCTTAATAGAGTTTTCGTACCAACTTGTATACTACTAGAACTTGAAATATTCTTAGAACCTACCAGAGTTTAGAGCCTTATTGACACTATTGGAAACTCTATCAACCTTGATATTTTTTAAATAGTGAAAAATTATATCACCTTTATAATTTTTAAATTATCTAACACCTTCCAAAGAATAGGATGCTTCTGAGACTCAAAGTTCTACTATCAGAACTCTCACAACCCTCAACACTACCAAAATCTTTAGCTACTTTGAAAGTATAAAATTTGATGTTTTAGAACTTTTGATTGCTTTGATAGTTCATAAGTTTGATGTTGAAAATTTTAAATGCTCTAGTAGTCCATAACTCTGACACTAGGACTTTTGTCTGCATTAATAATCCAAAACCCCGATGCCAAAACTCTCACCTACAGTGACAATACCCAAATTTAATGACTAGAAAATGTAAATGTAATTATAATTCCTAACCTAAAATACTATAAAAATACCACCTATTTTTTCCTTGGTTTTTTCTACCTCCCTAAGTCTAATGTGATGACCATGAGGATGCCAACTTTAAGCATGTGACTTGCAAAACTATTGATTTAGATTTGGGGTGAATTGGTGACATCAGGGAAAACACCAAAGGTGAAATCATAAAGGGGTGAGAAATCATTCTAAGCCTTATCCCGTATAAAATTTTTTGCACACCCAAAATTTATGCAAAGTGTAGAATTTCTTTTGCGAGCAAGATCATCAAACTTCCATAACTTTCAGTGAACAACTCCTTTTTAGATGCATATTGTTTTGAAAGTGTAATTTTTTTCAAGCTATATGCATTGGTGATATTATCAAGCCCTATAAAATTAAAGCTATGTATATTCATGGGATTTTTATATCCTTGTATTTATATCACTAATTAGTTCAACACATACTTCCTTTATGTACCATGGATCACAATAAAGTTCTACTTCTTACACCATTAAACTATCAAGAGTGGAAAACTAAAGTTCAAATCCTATTGAAGAGAAAAGTATAACACCAAATTATGATGAGTAAAAAAAAATAATCGATACTTGATGTAGAGAAGGTGAAGTAGTTTAACATAAGTGACGAAGCCTATAATTTATTTTGTCTGTCTATGTCTCCTAGCTTACTCTTTCATATTGAATTTGTAACTTCTCCTAATGATGTTTGGAAAACATTAAAAATAATATTTGGGAATCATGACATAATGAGGGTCATGATTTGGAGAATGAGCTCATTAGTTTGATCCCAATTTTTTTTAATTCTATATAAGACTTTTTCATCGAATTCAAATCACTTAGGTTGTCATTGAAACTATGTGACATTGACAAAAAGGATGATCAATTAATTATTTACATCCTTGCTAAATTTGGTTTAGAATGTTTTGTATTTGTTTATACCTTACACACCACTAAACGTGCCCTTATAACTACATGAACCATGCCATCCTTCGATGATTTTACTACTAACTTGATTCAGGAGCAAGAAATAATTATTCAAATGGGTACACTAAAGTCATCCAAATTGATGGGGAATCAAGAACAACAAATAGCTCTAATTCCCACTTGTCAGGATCTTGCTCCTCAATAAGAGCACAATATGATTACATTGTATAAGCAAGTAAACATGCAGAATTAACCAGAAGCAATAAGTAACTAGAATTCACAAATGACACAGAATATGAGAGACAACACAAACTGTATTAATACTCATCCAGAAAGAAAATACAATAAAGAAGATACCACTTCTTCCACCTCTCAGAGGCTTCCCACACCTCAAGGGCTCCCAATAATTCTCAATCAAGAGTTCACTCTCCTACCAAAAATAGTCCCAACACGCAACTCACACATAGAATTGGTGTTCACCTCCAACCAGTCAGTAATAATCTTGCCAGTACACAAGTACTCAAAGTACTTCAAGTAGATCTCCCATAAGCTTGAAACAACCTACAACTCAAATGATCTTACTTACACATGTAGAACTTCTCCTTGATCTTGCAACAACCTGCAGATCACCCTGTTCTTACAATTGGAAGGATCTTCCTTACCTTCCTCTATTTGCTCATTTGTGGAACTAGAAGGAGCTACACTTGCTCAACTCTAACTATCACACTGGCTATCTAGCACACTTTACAATACATGCCAATGGGTCTATAAATAGATCCCAGACTAAACCATAACTTAGACTCTTAATTTACAATAATTACACTCGCAACTCAAGACTAAAAATAGCCTTTTACATGCAAACACTCAGTTTAACAAACTAACTATTCGTGCAATGAACAGTTCTAGAACTGCACAGGTGACTGATGTCGATCCCTATCTGCCTGGAGTTGACTGACGTTAGCCAACTTCTTGTCGATGCCAGTTTCCCTTCTGCATTGTAGATGACCAACATCGGTTACACTGCCGACATCGGTATCCCTAGAACTCAACAACCTCCTCCATGTCTGTATTGTTGAAGCTTTTAGCTCCACAACCTAACAATCTCCCACTTGGATATAAATAGCTGCAACTATACCTGTACCTGTACATCATCTAGTTTTTTCCCTTGGCTTTGTATCCCTCTTCAAGATCACTCTTGAAGACCAACCACCACAAATCTTGTGGTGCACCTCCTGTCATCCAAATCACCTGCCACATCCGCATCTACAAACCCATGTAGAAAATAACTTGACCCTACATAGCATGTGCACCTACTGCTAGTCCCTCTCAGATACCTGAGAATCCACTGAACTGCCCTCTAGTGCTTCTTTCCCAGATTGGCTCCAAACTTTTTGATAACACCCACTGCTTGGGCAAAACTCAAGTCTATTACATACCATGCACTTGACCTCATTATGTGAATCAAGACACTATTCATAGAACTATCCAACCATCGGCGTGCTAATCGGTTTCACACAATCATTTGAAGACAAAGTCAACCTGTGACCTTCCATGTCCCTAAAACACACTCATTCTGAAGAATCTTGATGCTCCCAGATTCCTCATGACACACCTCTGAACTAGCTCTACCTTTAGTTCAACAACTCCCTGTATGTGTAACCCTGAAACAAGCACACAATACAGTAACAAGATAATGTAGCTAATATCATCCAACCTGGTAAAGAGAAACACAATGGTCAAACCTCCATTGTCCTGCAGCTTACACAAGACCATATACCTTGGCCTTCTGTCTCACGTGTCCATTCCCGCTCTTCTTTATCCTGAACATCCATTCGTCTCTCAGTGCTTTCTTCCAGCTGGAAACTCCACCCAAAAACTCCCATTTGGTTCTTCTCCAAGGAATCACATCCTTCATCCATGCCAAGCTCCCACTGTTTCGTGGATCTACCTACTCTGCTTCTTTAATAACTTCCTAGTTCTTGACCATTAGTGAGCAACAAGTAGTGTAAAGAAGAGAAATAATGAATTTGAGGCTTACTTACCCTTTAAGTCCTCCATATGGCCACTTGAGACTCCTTGACAGCTTGTTGTCCACCCAAAATCCATCTCAGTGATTGATGCCAGTCACATCTCAGTCTGCATCCAACCGATGTCGGTTCCATGCGACTGCCTCATTGTCAACGTTAGTTGACCTCTGATTGATGCTAGTGTTTATCTGTCCAAATTCACCGATGTTGAGATACACATAGCTAATGTCGGTCCCTGTTTGGATGCCAACGCTAGTTTTCTAACCGACGTCGGTCTCTATGTTTTACTTGTGAGCAATGACTTTTACCCGCGAGCTCCTTTTGGATCAAAACCTTATCCATATCAATCTTGCTCTACTCAAAATTCCTCAGCCCCTTGTGCTAATCTCTGTCTGTCACCTTCTCCTTGAAAATCAAGGCTTTCTTGTTCTTGTCACTAACATCAGATTTCTCAAATAACGTGACTTTCTTCTTCTACATACAGAAATATCGATCCATGCTTTTCAAATCCAAAAGCATACCCTTTGACTCAAGAACATGCATCCCCTTCTTATTCATGTGACCAAGCCTATTAAGCCACATCTTCGAATCTACAATTGAAGTAGATAAACCAGAAAGAGAATTAGTAATATAAGTAGATAGATAAAGTGTACCTACTTTCTTACCTCTTGCTACAACAAGTGCACCCTTGATAACCTTCTAAGAGTCCGCTGTGAGAGTTACTGTGCAACCCTCATCACCCAAATTTCCAACAAAAATCAAATTCCACTTCAAGATTGGGATATGCATGACCTCCTTCAACACCCATGTGTTCCCTATCTACAATTTCAGCTTCACTTTCCCTTTGCCAACCATCTGACAAGGCTTACCATCCCCTAAATAAATTTCTCCAAAGTCTCCCTAGACATACTCATGAAAAAATTCCCTATTTGGGGATGCATGAAAAGAGGCACCAGAATCTAAAACCCAAGATTCTAATTTATCTAAGGAACATATCAGAGCATCCTGTGCAACATAATCTGTAACATCTACTTCTTCATGTCCTTCATGTTGATCTTCATCTGACCTGCAATCTCTCTTTAAGTGCCCTTGCTTTCCACATTTCCAATAGGTTATTCTGCCATACCTGGACTTGGATCTCCTGCCTATCTTAGACCTTGATCTCCCATGCTCGATCTTCTCTCTTTGCCTTCCCCTGCTTTCCACACTCAAAGCATTTCCTGATGATTTACCTGTGCTTTTCTTGTGAATTTCTTCATTCAAGATTACACTCACAACATCATCCACTTTTAAGATTTTTGAAGTAGACGCAGTATTACTAACTGCCATTACCAAACTCTCCCAACTTTCAGGTAATAAGCATAAGATTAAGAGAGCCTTAATTTCATCATCAAAAACAATATTGACTAAATTTAACTGGTTTACCAAACCATGGAAATCACTAAGATGACTATGAATAGATCCACCTTCCAACATTTGCAAATTAAATAATTGCTTCATAAGAAATACCTTATTCGAAGCTGAGGGTTTTCATATAAATTTGCCAAAGATTCCATCAACTCTACAGTTGTCTTAGCCTGAGACGATGCAAGGCTCAACCTTATAGATCCTAGAGCCTTCCGATCAAGAACCTCCCATTCTTCAACCTTCATATCTGTGGGCTTGCATGCAACCCCACCCAACGGTAAGTACAAATCTTTCCGATATAGATAATCTTCAATCTGCATCCTCCATAATTGATAGTTATTTCCATTAAACTTCTCCATTTGTAGCTTACTTTCTTCTGTCATTGCTATATTCCCACTCAAATAGAAACCCCTGTGAGTAACCTGTAATCAACACACACTAACCAGATCTGAAACACCTATTAGTAAACCCAACCAAAAGCTCTGATAACAGTTGATGGGGATTCAAGAACAACAAATAGCTCTGATTCCCACTTGTCAGGATCTTGCTCCTCAATGAGAGCACAATATGATTACCTTGTATAAGCAAGTAAACATGCGGAATTAACTAGAAGCAATAAGTAACTAGAATTCACAAATGACACAGAATATGAGAGACAACACAAACTGTATTAATACTCATCTAGAAATAAAATACAATAAAGAAGATGCCACTTCTTCTTCCACCTCTCAGAGGCTTCCCACACCTCAAGGCCTCCCAGTAATTCTCAATCAAGAGTTCACTCTCCTACCAAAAATGGTCCCAACACACAACTCACACACAGAATTGGTGTTCACCTCCAACCAATCAGTAATAACCCTGCCAGTACACAAGTAATCAAAGTACTTCAAGTAGATCTCCCATAAGCTTGCAACAACCTGCAACTCAAATGATCTTACTTACACATGTAGAACTTCTCTTTGATCTTGCAACAACCTACAGATCACCCTGTTCTTACAATTGGAAGGATCTTCCTTGCCTTTCTCTATTTGCTCATCTGTGGAACTAGAAGGAGCTACACTTGCTCAACTCTAACTAACACACTGGCTATCTAGCACACTTTACAATACATGCCAATGGGTCTATAAATAGATCCCAGACTAAACCATAACTTAGACTCTTAATTTACAATAATTACACTCGCAACTCAAGACCAAAAATAGCCTTTTACATGCAAACACTCAATTCAAAAAACTAACTATTTTTGCAATGAACAGTTCTGAAACTGCACAGGCAACTGATGTCGATACCTATCTGCCTGGAGTTGATCGATGTCGATTGACCTCCTGCCGATGCTGATTTCCCTTTTGCACTGTAGATGACCGATGTCAGTTACACTACCAACACTGGTATCCCTAGAACTCAACAACCTCCTCCATTTCTGCATTGTTGAAGCTTTTAGCTCCACAACCTAACAATCTCCCACTTGGAGATAAACAACTACAATTGTACCTATACCTATACATCATCTAGTTTGTTCCCTCTTCAAGATCACTCTTGAAGACCAACTACCATAAATCCTATGGTGCACCTCTTGTCATCCAAATCACCTGCCACATCCGCATCTACAAACCCATGTATAAAATAACTTGACCCTGCATATCATGTGCACCTGCTGCTGGTCCCTCTCAAAAACCTGAGAATCCACTGAACTGACCTCTAGTGCTTCTTTCCTAGATTGGCTCCAAACTTTCTGACAACACCCACTGCTTGGGCAAAACTCAGGTCTAATACATACCATGCACTTAACCTCATTATGTGAATCAAGACACTATTCATAAAACTATCCAACCATCGGCGTGCTAACCGGTTTCACACAATCATCTGAAGACAAAGTCAACCTGTGACCTTCCATGTCCCTAGAACACACTCATGCCAAAAAATCTTGCTGCTCCTAGATTCCTCATGACACACCTCTGAACTAGATTTACCTTTAGTTCAACAACTCCCTGTATGTGTAACCCTGCAACAAGGACACAATATAGTAATAGGATAATGTAGCTAATATCATCCAACCTGGCAAAGAGAAACACAATGGTCAAACCTCCATTGTCCTGCAGCTTACACAAGACCATATACCCTGGCCTTCTGTCTCACGTGTCCATTCCTACTCTTCTTTATCCTGAACTCCATTTGTCTCTCAGTGCTTTCTTCCAGCTGGCAACTCCACCCAAAAACTCCCGTTTGGTTCTTCTCCAAGGAATCACATCCTTCATCCATGCCAAGCTCTCACTATTTCTTGGATCTACCTGCTCTACTTCTTTAATAACTTCCTGGTTCTTGACCATCAGTGAGCAACAAGTAGTGTAAAGAAGGGAAATGATGAATTTGAGGCTTACTTACCCTTTAAGTCCTCCATATGGGTGCTTGAGACTCCTTGACAACTTGCTGTCTGCGCAAAATCTATCTCAGTGATCGATGCCAATCACATCTCAGTCTGCATTTGACCGATGTTAGTTCCATGCGACTGCCTCATCACTGATGTCAGTTGACCTCTGACTGATGCCAATGTTTATCTATCTAGAGTCACCGATGTCAGGCTGCACATAGCCGACCTCGATCCCTGTCTAGATGCCGACGCTAGTTTTTTAACCGACGCCGGTCTCTATGTTTTACTTGTGAGCGATGACTTTTACCCGTGAGCTCCTTTTGGATCAAACCCTTATCCATATCAATCTTGCTCTGCTCAGAATTCCTCAACCCCTTGTGCTGATCTCTGTCTGTCACCTTCTCCTTGAAAATCAAGGCTTTCTTGTTCTTGTCACTAACATCATATTTCTCAAGAAACGTCACTTTCTTCTTCTGCATATAGAAATATCGATCCATGCTTTTCAAATCCAAAAGCATACCCTTTGACTCAAGAACATGCATCCCCTTCTTATTTATGTGACCAAGCCTATTAAGCCACATCTTCGAATCTACAACTGAAGTAGATAAACCAGAAAGAGAATTAGTAATATAAGTAGATAGATAAAGTGTACCTACTTTCTTACCTCTTGCTACAACAAGTGCACCCTTGGTAACCTTCTAAGAGTCCGCTGTGAGAGTTACTGTGCAACCCTCATCACCCAAATTTCTAATAGAAATCAAATTCCGCTTCAGGATTGAGATATGCATGACCTCCTTCAACACCCATGTGTTCCCTGTCTACAATTTCAGCTTCACTTTCCCTTTGCCAACCATCTGACAAGGCTTACCATCCCCTAAATAAATTTCTTTAAAGTCTCCCTAGACATACTCATGAAAAAATTCTCTATTTGGGGATGCATGAAAAGAGGCACTAGAATCTAAAACCCAAGATTCTACTTTATCTAAGGAACATATCAGAGCATCCTGTGCAACATAATCTGCAACATCTACTTCTTCATGTCCTTCATGTTGATCTTTATCTGACCTGCAATCTCTCTTTAAGTGCCCTTGCTTTCCACATTTCCAACAGGTTATTCTACCATACTTGGACTTGGATCTCCTACCTATCTTAGACCTTGATCTCCCATGCTCGATCTTCTCTCTTTTCCTTCCCCTGATTTCCACACTCAAAGCATTTCCTGATGATTCACCTGTGCTTTTCCTGTGAATTTCTTCATTCAAGATTACACTCACAACATCATCCACTTTTAAGATTTTTGAAGCAGATGCAGTATTACTAACTGCCATTACCAAACTCTCCCAACTTTTAGGTAATGAGCATAAGATTAAGAGAGCCTTAATTTCATCATCAAAAACAATATTGACTAAATTTAACTAGTTTACGAAACCATGGAAATCACTAAGATGACTATGAATAGATCCACCTTCCAACATTTGCAAATTAAATAATTGCTTCATAAGAAATACCTTATTCGAAGCTGAGAGTTTTTCATATAAATTTGCCAAAGATTCCATCAACTCTACAGTTGTCTTAGCCTGAGATAAGTTGGAAATCATAGACGATGCAAGGCTCAACCTTATAGATCCTAAAGCCTTCTGATCAAGAACCTCCCATTCTTCAACCTTCATATCTGTGGGCTTGCATGCAACCCCACCCAACGGTAAGTACAAATCTTTCTGATACAGATAATCTTCAATCTACATCCTCTATAATTGATAGTTCTTGCCATTAAACTTCTCCATTTGTAGCTTACTTTCTTCTATCATTGCTATATTCCCACTCAAACATAAACCCCTGTGAGTAACCTGTAATCAACACACACTAACCAGATTTGAAACACCTGTTAGTAAACCCAACCAAAAGCTCTGATACCAGCTGATGGGGAATCAAGAACAAAAAATAGCTCTGATTCCCACTTGTCAGGATCTTGCTCCTTAATAAGAGCACAATATAATTACCTTGTATAAGCAACTAAACATGCAGAATTAACCAGAAGCAATAAGTAACTAGAATTCACAAATGACACAGAATATGAGAGACAACACAAACTGTTTTAATACTCATCCAGAAAGAAAATACAATAAAGAAGATGCCAATTCTTCTTCCACCTGTCAGAGGCTTTCCACACCTCAAGGGCTCCCAATAATTCTCAATCAAGAGTTCACTCTCTACCAAAAATGGTCCCAACACACAAATCACACACAGAATTGGTGTTCACTTCCAACCAGTCAGTAATAACCCTGCTAGTACACAAGTACTCAAAGTACTTCAAGTAGATCTCCCATAAGCTGGCAACAACCTGCAACTCAAATGATCTTACTTACACATGTAGAACTTCTCCTTGATCTTGAAACAACCTGTAGATCACCCTATTCTTACAATTGGAAGGATCTTCCTTGCCTTCCTCTATTTACTCATCTGTGGAACTAGAAGGAGCTACACTTGCTCAACTCTAACTAGCACACTGGCTATCTAGCACACTTTACAATACATGCCAATGGGTCTATAAATAGATCCCAGACTAAACCATAACTTAGACTCTTAATTTACAATAATTAGACTCACATCTCAAGACCAAAAATAGCTTTTTACATGCAAATGCTCAGTTCAACGAACTAACTGTTCGTGCAACAAACAATTCTAGAACTGCACAGGCGACAGATGTCAGTCCTTGTCTGCCTGGAGTTGATCGACATCAGCTGACCTCTTACCGATGCCAGTTTCCCTTCTGTACTGTAGATTATCGACGTCAGTTACACTGCCGACACTAGTATCCCTGGAACTCAGCAACCTCCTCCATGTCTGCATAGTTGAAGCTTTTAGCTCCACAACCTAACACAAATAGTTTGCCTTAAATGTGAGTCATAACAAAAAAAAGGATTCTGTTAATAATGAGACAAAATAGAAAAATAAGGGCCCAAAGCAAAGAAAGGTCAAGAATATGATGCTAAATCCAAAGCATCAACCGAGTCTTCCTCTTTAGGTAAGAAACCCAAGAAAGATAGGCTCATATGTGTCTATTGTAATAAATATGGGCATGAAGAAACCAAGTAAATGAAGAAGTAAATTAACCAATTGACAAAAATGCTTGAGAATCACAATACCAGTGTCCCTAATTCTTCCAATCAAATTTCATAAACATAAGAGTCTTCTAAGGCCAAAGATAGTAATAAGGGTAAAGGTAAGGGAAAAACAATTGTTGTGGTTTATTTTGTTATTTTTAGGAAATTAGATGTTTAATTCCTAAATAATAAATATGTCTGAGTAGATAAAATCAATAAATAATATGAAATAATTAAGCCATTGATTTTGTGTAAAAAATTTATATCTTTTCCTTTTTTAAAAATAGTAATGAGTGAGATAAAATATGACTTAGCTTATTCTAGGCTGTTATGACTGAGACAGAGTTTGATACTGGAAGAACAAGACTGGGACACCGATACAAATTAAGATCTGAAATTCATTTCTTGATTATATAGGACCACCAAAAATAAGACACCCTACTACCTAGTGATATAGTCCTAATCTTACCACTGTTATCCAAATTACTCATAAAGATATGATTTTTTTGGGTTTTGTTCACAGTGTCTGTGTGAGCCTTTGTACCAAATTTTAGATCTTTGATATCAATGAAACTCTTTATAGATATAATTATTCATGTGCTTGTCTCTTTTATGAAATTAAATGGAACTTTGGAAAATAGGGAAAAGGGATTAGTGTTTAAATGATACACTAGATGGACTTCACACCCTATGTGTGGGCAAGCTGCCTATATATCAATACTCCAAAGAGGGATCAAGCTATATGTAGTTCTCCTTTTGAAGTGCTTGGTGTAATAATATGATGAAAATACAAGTAAATGTGAAATTGAGTGTACTTATAATTACTAGGGACTAGTATGAGGGTTTGAATAAGCTTGAAATAATAATGGAAGGTTGTCTGTAGAGAATAGGGAAAAGTGCTTAAATGTACTTGCTTGTATACTTGCTTCTCTCTTGTAAATGAGTACCAGCCCTTCTAAATGGGATTTAAATGGCCCTTTATAGGGGATTTAATGATCTTGATTTAAATGAATTTTTATTATATTGACATGAATTAGGATAAGGATCTAGATAAAATGATCGTTAGAACCTATTTTGCACTTGGACAACAACAATCAAAATTAGACACCCTAGGTTTTAACACTCCTATTCAACTTAGGCACTATTTTCTAGAGGGAATGAGACCTAGAGGTATGGTCTAGACGTAAGAGAGCTACTTGGGTCTGAAAGGGTTAAGTCTAGAAGGCTATGGATGACTAGGAATTAGTGAAAGAAGAGCCTAAAAGGGTTGTGCAAGCAAGCAAGAGGACCTATGGATTGGGTGTCATTAGCCATACTCAAGTAACCAAATTTTGCATTTTATATGACTAAATTTCCCCCCCCTTTATTCTAGTGATGTAGCAAAGTGAAATACTAGGATAAAATAAAAAAAAGAAAAAAGCATACCTGAACTTACCTATTAAGGTGAATCTCATGAAGTTGTGTGATGTTAGATGTGTGTAGAGAGAGCACGATGTGAAGTGTGAATATCTAATGGAAAACATAGAGTAGATCAATTCTTACTAGATACATTATATCTAAAATAAGAACATACAAAATTTGGGTAAGAAAGAGAGGAAGAGAAAGGAATTAATACACCTCATAGGGTATGTGAACCAATACAAACCCTATTGTGATGATGGATTGTGCTAGATGTGTGTTGTACTAAAATTTATATCATGAAAGGAGATGGGTGCTCAATTCCTCAAAAAGTGGCTCAAGAATAAAAAGGTATTCCTTTTGGCTCCATCCTCACCTACTAAATGAAGTTATTAAATCATGCATGTGTCAATAAATATTTGGACTGTGTGTCCAATTCCTCTGAATAGATGGCTCAAGAATACAAAGGCTAGCTAGACATTTAGCTCCATCGTTGCCCTACGAAGTCAAGCTATGAAGTGATACTCATATATAGTAAATGTCATATGATATGGATTATGGAGCCCATGGATGTTTTGAAAATATAACAATGTGGTATGGATAGTTGAATGTATGCTAAAAACTAGGCCACTCTTGGCCATTTCAAAGATCGGAGATTAGACCTGTATGAAAGCCACTCTAAAACTGATGTAATAGGCTTATGTGAAAGCTAACTCAAGAACATAGGTAATAAATAATTTAAACTTTTATGAAAGTTCAACTTGAAAAATATGCCAACCACCTATAGATGGAGTAAGGCATGCAACTACTGAGAATGCCTAGGTAATAAAATGAACTTATAAATAAAAGAAGACCAATGTGCCATACATATTGCCCCCAATCACCGATATCTAGAACATGGATTATTATCTAAAAGTTATGTCAATTGCCTAATATAAAATTGAAAGTGAGAGCCATCATGATGTGCATGATACCCCCTATATCTGGATTCCCTGAGAAAACTGTACTAAAATTGTTGATTTTAACTGATCTAGATGTGCAAAAATTGTAGCTGAGCTAATTTTTTTGCCTATTACTAGAAAACTTGGGTGTTTTTATACCTAGACAAGAGCACCAAACTGAGGACACCATTATGTTTGTCATTGTTGTCCATTTTCAACACTGTTTTCTTGTGCTAAAATTGGTTGTTGATCTAGAATTGTCACTATTTTTATTTTTTATTCTAGCTAGTTTGACCTCTAGATTCTGAACTGGGTGATCTGAATGCTACTTTTTTGACTACTAGGAGATTTGATCTATATGAAAAACCCTTATTTGTTTCCCCCTCTTTTGAGTGTAGGAATGATTGAACCTGTAATGACCACCCTCAGAAGAAAAGAGTTTTACAAGTGTCTTATGCTACATAGATACATGATATAGCAATGATATTTGACAAGATATCTCCAGATATAACAATATTTTTATTGAGATATTTGTTATATCAATAGGGGTATGCCTAGATAGATATAATAATGTAAAATTATATGCAATATATTGAACTGGAACTGGAAACGTTAGATGTTAGTTTTTAGTTGGAGGGATGGAACATGATGTCCATCATGGCATCCAAGAAAGCAAGGTAAATGCATGATATGGATCATGACATTACAAACAAGGACAAACAATCAAACAATAATCATACACAATAAGAAGTGATATTCATAAAAAGTTGGCCAAAGGGCCACACAAACAAGGAAAATGGGTAGATGTCACTCAAATAAAAAAGCAATCATACAAGGCATGTTCAAATGCCACATACACATATAATTTGAATCAAGTAAAGATTGACATGAGGGCCATAGACACATAGAAGATTACAAGAAAGGGACATTGGAAAATGTCCAAAGGTACACACACATGAATAGAAGCAAAGGACATTGGTAAATGTCCTAAGGCACACATAAGAAACAAAATTGGAACTAGAAATGCAATCACATCTAGCTATGCAAAGCAAGAAAGAAAAAAATGTAAAAACTAGAAAGGTAATATCATATCTAACTAATCAAAACAAGAGTGAAAGTGTACAAGACATGTTTAGTACAAGACTAGGTATATGCTAGGAAATACATAAGTGCAAGATACTAGCAAGTGTCGATGTGGTAATCTATGTAATCTAGTAAGTAATGTATGTCAACATGATAAATAGAGTGTGTGGTGTAATAATGACATAACCTGGATGGTGTAGTCATGTAGAAGATGTCCCTAGTGGGAAGATGTATGTCGATGTGTGTCTCGAATGTAGAAGTAGGATGCCCCTTTAATGGGTAGAATGAAGCAATCAAGGAACTGGAAGTCACTACACACAATCAAAGAAGATCAAGTAAAGTATGATAATGTAGATAATCGATAAACAATAGGATATAATAGAAAATATAAGTTTAACATTGTATTATAAATGTAAAACATGGATGACGCATACAATCTAAATTTTTTTGGTGTTTTTGAATTGCTTGAATGTTTTTATATTTTAAAATTTTATATTTTTTATATTTATATATAAGCTATATACAATCAAGAAAAATAGATTATGTACAAGTAGGCTAGGATAGGATGATACTAACTGATGAGTCTCATACAAGAGTCCCTATCATGATGTCCTGTATCAAGGAGTGGAATCATGCATGAATGTGAAGCATGATAAAAATGTTAAGACTATAGCTCTAAAAGCTATATATGTTATAGAATTTTTTTAAATTCCTGAAGTAGAAACTAACTGTGGGGTCTTGCTATAACTCTGAGAAGTGGATGTAACTATAGGGATCTTAGGGACCCATCTAGAAGTAGGAGAAGCTCTGTGAACATGTGCTCTATGTGTAGATGCATGAGATCTCAATGACACTAATTTGGGTGTGAATAATGTAACTAGAAGCTATCTAGAGTCCTAAAGTGGTGGAGGTGTATGAATAATCTATATTAGTGATGGATGCTTCAATTGTGTCTAAATATATACAGAGGGAAGAACTATAACTAGTGGGGAAACTAAAACTAGTGTGGAAGCTAGAACTGGTGACTGTAAAAGAGATGGCTCTTAAGTGGGGAGTGGTAACTCATATGGAACTCCACCAATTGTAATAAATTAATTAGCATGAATGAATTTTATGAATTTGTGAACTATAGAGGGTAATAATCCAATTATTTTAATCCATGGGTGACCAAGTAACATATCAAAAACTACTGTACTGGGAAGTATAATGAAATATGTTGTCACATGTGTTAGACCGGTCTATAAAAGAAGTACATTATCACCCAATGAAATCTATATGTGCCCAGTAAATCCATTGATAACTATATTTTTTAGGGTGATTTCCTACTCTAAATATTCCAAATGTTATAATAATGTAATGGTGCACATGTTGACACTGGATCCATTATCGATGAGAACACTATGAATGGGATGATTATGAATATGTGCTTTGATAAAGAGTGCATTATAATCTAAAATATCCTCCATAATTTCCTGATATAAGAAGGATATTGAAGGTCTAGCTAAAACTTTGGACTCATACACATCAATCATACCACTCAAAGGATGTGACTTAATTGAAGTTTCCCGGTATGTAATTGGGAGTGGATGTGCATGATATGCATAGTGAACCCTTGATTTGTCCCCTATATCCTATTTTGAATCCTATGGAAATGGATCTGAGAAGATTTTCAAAGCTTTATCCTATGTTGGTTTTGCCTATGGAGGCTCAATTGAAGTGCCAAAATCAAGTAAGTTATCCATCTATCAAGTCATATATATTATGTATCAAACTGATGCATCTATTTATGGTTGGCCTAGTGCCCTATGGTAATTAAACAATGCCTATTGATCATATCCATTGGGAATAGGTTTGGTTGGATCAAATTCTTAAATAGGAGGGAGAGATATAATGTTACAATAAAAGAGCTATTGTAAAACCCTAGCTGGAGGAACTGCAAGATGTGAGAAAGTACCCTAGATACAGTAAAGCAAAAGAATCCAATGCCTGTGTAGGTCTAGAGACACCTTGCTCAAGATGTTTCACCTTGGATTGAAGAGATATTATCTCTTGCACAAGGACTACCACATCAGGAGATAGGGATGTACTAGCTTCTACCGGTGGCATAGAAGAAGGTTGGATTTCTATAGGGGGTTGTTGAGACATAGTTGCCCTCATAGTGTCATTTACAATTGGTGGCTTTGTGGTTTGATAAGATTGAACATTTTTTAATTTTTTTTGTTTCTCTTGTAGAATTCTAAGCATGTCATCTTGCATATTTTGATGTTTTGTTAAGATTTCTTGAAGTTCTCTTTTATCAATTTCATCAAAACTGGTATATTGGGCCATTGGGAAAGTAGGAAAACAATTTAAAATGTGTTTGAATGTTTTGAAATAAGTTTTAATAGGCAATGTGATATAAAAGGAAAGTATTGAATACAAGAAATGCAAAGTTCAAAAAATAGTTAATTAGATTTTCACAAAAATGATACGGAGCTCCCAAACATGTAAGGTGATATTTCAAGAAGTAAATAGGTGCTAGTATATGCAACTAGGGATGTTTGATTGAATTTTAAAATAAAATAAAAACTAGTATGATAATTTTAAAAAATTTATATGAATTTATAGAAAATTTTTAGAATTTTTATTCAAAAATTTAGGAAAAATCAGAAAATATTGCTAAAATTAGTAATATATTTTTCCTAGTGTTTGGAATGTGTTTGTATGCAAAAAGGACATAGTATGTGCAAACTAGGGTTTTAATAAAATATATGATAATTTTTTAATTAATTTGTATATTTTTTGTTTTTAAATATAGGATAAATAAAGAAATTATGGCAAAAAATCATAAATAATTTACCCTAGGGTTTCTAGGGTTTTTATGCAAAAATTTGAAGTCAAGTTCAAATGTTTTGTTATTTTTGAGAAATTATATGTTTAATTCCTAATAATAAATGGGTATGAGTAGGTAAAATAAGTAAATAATATGCAATAATCAAGATAATAATTTTTTGTAAACAAGTT
The DNA here is from genome assembly GCA_037957365.1 of Torreya grandis. Taxonomy (NCBI): domain Eukaryota; kingdom Viridiplantae; phylum Streptophyta; class Pinopsida; order Cupressales; family Taxaceae; genus Torreya; species Torreya grandis. The sequence goes on from JARHVA010007055.1 coordinate 148,818, forward strand.
GTATTTTTGCCTTTTCTAAATTAGTAATGAGTGAGAGAAAATATGACTTAGCTTATTATGGGTCGTTGTGATTGAGATAGAGTCTACTCTAATACTAGAGGAATAGGACTGCGACACTGACAAAAACTAAGATCTAGTGTTCATTTTTTGATTGGACAAGACTACCAAAAATAGGACACCCTGTTATTTGATGTTGTAGTCTTGGTCTTGCTGCTATTGTCCAAACTACTTACAGAGATATGATTTTTTTTGGTTTTGTTCACAGTGTCTGTGTACCAAATTTTAGATCTTTGCTATCATTGAAACTCCCTATAGAGCTGATTCTTTATGTGATTATGTCTTTTATACAATTAAATGGAACTTTGGCAAATAGAAAAAGGGGTTAGTGTGTAAAAGATACATTGGACATACTTCACACCCTATGTGTAGGCATACTGCCTACATACCAATACTTTGAGGAGGGATCAAGCTATATGTAGTTCTCCCATTGAAGTGATTGGTGCAATAGTGTTATGAAAATGTAAGTAAATGTGAAACTGGGTGTACTTGGAATGACTAGGTACTAGTATGAGGGTTTAAATAAGCTTGAAATAATATTTGAAGGTTGTATGTAGAGAATAAGAAAAAATACTTGAATGTACTTGCTTGTATTCTTACTTATCTCTTGTAAATGAGTGCCAACCCTTCTAAATGGACTTTTAATGGCCTTATGTAGGGGATTTAATGATCGTGGGTTGAATGAATTTGAATTAGGATAAGGATTTGAGAGAAAATGACTGTTAGAATCTATTTTGCACTTGGACAACAACGTTGAAAATTGGACACCCTAGGTTTCAGTGCTTCTATCCAACTTGGGTGCTATTGTCCAGAGAGAATGAGACCTAGGGGGATGGATATGGGCCTGAGATAATTTCTTGGGTTTGAAAATATTAATTCTAGAAGGCTATGGATGATTGAGAATCAGTAAAATAAGAGCCTAAAAGGGTTGTGCAAGCAAGCATAAGCACCTATGGATTGGGTGTCATTAGCCATACTCAAGTAACTAAATTTTACATTTTATATGACTAGACAGTTGTATCTCAACCTTCCACATGGGTAATTGATTATGGTGCCTCACACCACATGGATTCATATTTGGACCTTTTCTCATCCTTAAAACCTTATTTTATGCCTTCCATTTTGTTGGGTAATGATAATTATGTAGAAGTTAGTGGGAGAGGATATATCAAAGTGAATGATTGAACATTTCAATGTGTTCCATCATTATCCACCAATATCACATATTTTTATCAAATCACTCACATAATTTTGTGAAAGAGAGTTGAGTTCAATCCTAATTATGTGGATATTAGCAAAGCAAATAGTGACTCCATAGTTGCATTTGGAAAAGTAGATCACCAATTATGATTATATAATTTTTCACACTTTGCTCCTAATCAACCCTCTACTACACTACTCACTCATTTAGATGAGATGAGTAAATTATGGCATGAGCAATTTAACCATCTCAACTATCACTAGCTAGAACAACTAAATCATCATGAAATGGTTTTAGGGTTATCACATGTTCATTTTTATGACAGAGTTTGCTCAGGTTGCATACTTGGTAATCATCCTCAAGAAAAGTATGACAAAGGCAAATCATGGATAGCCACATAAATATTGGAGCTAGTTCACATTGACATTATTGGTCCATTTCTATCTCCTTAATTCAACATGATTAAATACATGCATATCTTCATTGATGATATTTTCAAGTATACTTGGGTTTACTTTCTTAAGCATAAATCTAAGGTTTTTGATCATTTTCAAGACTTCAAGGCACTTGTATAAAAATAGTCAAGTAAAGTCATATGGATTTTGTGCACAAATAATAATGGTGAGAAAGTTAATAACCATTTTGAGCAATTTTTCACTTTAGAGGGGATTGAAATATAGGGTATAGTTCCATATAGTCATCATCAAAATTGTGTTACAAAGTGCAATAATAGGTCCTTGAAGGAAATGGCCAACTATATGCTACACTCCAAGTCTCTTGCACCTCATTATTGGGTCAAAACCATCAACTATGCTTGTTATATCTAGAACTAATTTCCCCATAAATAATTTAATGGAGTCACTCATTTTTAAGCATGGAATGGTTAGAAACCCATAATGAAACACTTTTGAGTGTTTGGGTCTCCCACTATGGCTTGTATTCCTAATAATAAATGTAAGGGAATAGAACCTTGGAGTCAGCCTTGTATATTCATTGGATATCTAGAGAGTGTTAAGGGATACATGTTTCTCCATCCCACCATCCATGAGTTGTTTATTAAGAGAAGTGTTCATTTTAAGAGGGTTCTTCAAACTCCACACTTGATACCTCTCCATTTTCCTTGGATACACAAGGATTTGATGACATTTTTATTAATGCAGATCTATTTGAGTAGCTTCCTAATGATATGGATTCTTCTTCTAATTCTAATGATGAGACTAGTGATGGGGACTCACCTCATCCTTCTCTTATAATATCTTTAGAGAACGAGGAATCTCCTCTTAACTCTCTGAGCAATGGTCCTCTTTGGAATAGATAGACACTAAAAAGTGATGGCCATTCTGTTAGAGATCCATCAAACACTATGCAAACACATTCAAAATCCTAGAATGCCCCACATGCATTCATTGCATCTGATTTTGATCAACATTTATTTCATGAGACATCAAACACTTTTGAGTGGGATACTCCTATTGAAGAGGAGTATGGTTCCTTTCATAGGAACAACACTTGGAATTTAGTCCCTCTTCCTAAGGGAAAAAAAAACTCATTTGATGTAGGTGGATATACTCAACAAAATTTATAGTAGATGGGTATAGTTTAAAACACGTTTGGTATCAAAGGGTTTTTTTTAGGTACCTAATATTTACTATATCTAGACATTTGCCCCAGTTGCAAAAATAAAATCAATCCAACTCACTCTTTCTATTATGGTAACACATATTTGGGATGTTCATCATATGGATGTGAAGAGTGATTTTCTTCATGGTGACCTCAAAGAGGAAATATACATAGAACAACCACACATATTTATGGAAGATTATTCCTTGGTTTACAAACTTTAAAAATATTTCTATGGTCTCAAACAAGCTCCTTAATACTGGTATGCCAAGATGGAATCCTTTATTCTTTTGGTTGGGTTCATTAGATGCCATTCTGATTTGAATGTCTATATTTTATGACATGATGATTCACTAATGATTTTGGTTATTTATGTGAATGACCTATTAATCACAAGGAGTTATTCATCCACCATTGCAGTAGTGAAAACTAATTTATCAGACAGGGTCTTAATGATTGACTTGGTCTTGTTGCATTACTTCCTAAAGATTGAAATTTCTTAGTTTGACTTTGGGATCACAATTGCACAATCCAAGTATGTTCTTGATTTGATTGCATGGTTTAACATGGATAACTATAATCCATCTCCAACTCTATATCTATCTAGTGTGAATCTTGATATTGATTTTACATCTCCTTTGGTTGGTGCTACCTCGTATTGAAACATTATTGATATTATTATATACCTTATGTATGTAGACACCCCTTTTTGGTCACAATTATGTTCCAACTAGGATTTAGATTGATTTCTACCAAATAGTGAAAATTAAGCCTAGGTATTAATAAATGTCCCAATTTCATCTACACATTGGACATTAACACTCAAAATCATTTTGAGGCTTACCTATTTGGGGCATTATCATGTATACAATAATAAACTCTCATAGATTTATCTCTAGTCAACTTGCAACCTAGAAAATTGACATTTTGGTCTTTGGACCCATTAAGTAGGGCACTTGAACAATTCTTAAAGTGCAAAAATGCTAAGTATAATGAATTAACTAATAAACCAAATTAAATGATTAAGTATAATTTCTATTGGAAATTAGTAAAATTATATTTTTCAAAAAGGAAATTTCAATAAAAATAAGGTCATTATCCTCAAGGTCAAGAATTAAGAATATCTCCCTAAATGCCTTCAATTCATAAATGAAGAGCCACGCTTAATAAATGGGATCTCTATACCAAATATTAATTGCACGTCCCCTCCTTAATTCAACTAAGGTTAGTTTGAACTCAACCATAGTTAGATCTAACCTAACTACACTTGGGTTAGAGTTAGTTTGGAAGGCTATAAATATAAGACCTCACCCATTAATAAATAAGCTCTTTTGGTGTAAAGTTATCATGTAAAAATAACTTTAAGGAGTCCATTGGTATAGTGTTATCATACCCATTTACTAAGCCAAGCCAAGCCAAAGCCAAGCCCAATATTACCAAGGTGATAAGGAAAAGTGGTGCAATAATCTCCATTGCCAAATATTTCTTGATCACATAACCAAGCACATCAACTCATTGCCAACATACAATACTTGCTCCCATGGAAGGTAAAGTCTTTTGTTTTACTTTCATTTGTTAGTTACTTGTATTGTTCACTAGGTCTTTGAGTGTCTAGCCTAGAGGTGTAAGCTTTTATCAGTGTGTTTTGTTTGATTTCTTTCATACTAACACTACTAATCTCCCCTCTTAGATTCCTATGATCACATAATGGCATCCACAATGGGATCAACCAACCCACAAGCATAAATGGAGTATCATGGGAGGTTTTTGGAGCCAAGAAGATTTCATTCTATAGCTTAATTTTTTTAATTTTTGGCTAACTATTCCATTTTTTACTTTTGATTGTGGATTTGTGAATTTAGGACTAAGTAACTATGAATTCAGCAAGGTAAACTAAAAAATCATCGACCAAATTTGTGAATTCATCTTAAAAACTACAAAATCGCTCTAATTTAGCCTTGATCTATGAAACTATGAAATTAGCAGAGAAAGTTATGAAATCGTGAAGGAAAATTGTGAATTCATTCTACAATTTTAATGGTTTTTTTTTGTTTTTATGCAAAATTGTGAATTTTTAGAGTTTAATTGTGAAATTGCCATTTTAATTGAAAAATTGTAGAGTTTAATTGTGAAATCATCCTTTTAATTGTGAAATAGTCCATTTTAATTATGAATTCATTCTTTGTGTTATGTGTTTTCATGATTTTATTGACTATTTATGGATTGAAGACACTTACTAGTAAAATCATATCCTCAAATCATGAAATCATTTATCAATTTTGATGTTTTTTTGAAGGTTTGAGATAGTTGCAAAATTGCAGGCCTTAGTTGTGAAATTGTAGACCTAAGTTGTGAAATCGCATAGTTGCAAAATTGTAGACCTTAGTTTCAAAATTACATACCTGAGTTGTAAAATCATAGAGTTTTAAAAATCATTTTACTAATTTACAAAATTATTGAATAGAATTTCAAAATCATTTTAAAACATCAAAATCATCCACTATAAGTTTTTAATTATCTAGTTTTCTATGTTTTCATATACTTGAACAATTTCACAGTTCATAGTTTACTATGTAACTATAAAATTATTCCAGCGGGTTTATTTTGTATTTTTATTGAGCCAATTTATAGGAATATCACTTTGGCCTAGCAAACATGAAAACCCCTAAAAGTTTTTACAAGACCCAAGGCCAAAAAAGTAGGTTCTAAGCACTTTAAAATTTTATTCACACTTACATTTGGTGCATAAAAATCATCTAATAATTTTGATTTTAATTTTAAAAGTTTACAAATGTTAATAAAAAATCCAAGAGGTCAAATTTCACTTCAAATTTCACTTTGTGCTTTAAAAAGAACACAAATCTTAGACTAATTGATCTTAAGAGCTTTGTTTTTATTTGTTTAGTATTCTTGAAAATTCAAATTTGCACGTATGATCTTCTCCCATTCCCTTTAGGGAACTCAGGTAACTAAAAGTGCTTCATTCATCACCTTGTTACTTATTCCAAGCCTATAAAGAACTTCATGTATGCTCTCCCCAAGTTTGAATAACTTGGGTGATTCAAAAAATTACCTTTAAAGTCCTAGTTTCATTTATTTCTTTTATGCACTTGGCTCATGGGTGGGATTTCATCACCTCCCCATAAGTTCTTTAGGGAAGAATTAACCTAAGATTTAATCTGTCAACATCATTTTGTTGAGGTGTGGAGCTAAAAGCTTCACCAAATGAGCGGATGCTAAATTTTCTGGATTTACACAGTCGCTGACGATGGCAAGGAGTTGACCAGTAGCTGCCAGCATCAGTTATGGATCGGCCGACGTCGATCATGTGCAGGCAAATAGGGACCGACGTCGGTCACCTGTGCATCTAAAAAGTCTATTTTCATGGATGGAACAGATTGTTTGCATGATAAGTTTAGCTGTTAGTTGTAAGTCTGCGTTTCTATTTTTGGCAGGATAGTTTTAAGTCTTTGATTAGGAGGTGTATCTAATGGTTGAGAATGCATATCTCATGATCCCTAATTCTATATAATAGGGATAGATCTTCATAGCTTGTGTAGATGTGAGAACAGTATAAGACATTTATTGTATATGTGTATCAATCCAGGTTGTTGGAATTGATTGTAATTGAGAGAGAGAACTCTTGAGGGAAAGAGATCTATACATCTGAGAGGTGAGAGAAGAAAGTGTGATTTTCTTCATTGTATTTCCTTCTGGAAGAGTTTAATACAAGTTTTCAGGGTGGTTTCTTGTATCTCTTATTCTTTGCTATTTCTGATTCTAGTTACTTATCATTCTGGTTTAATTTCATGTTTAGTTGCTTACATAATAGCAATCAAGTTTGTTGGTTGATCCCCAACAAGTGGTATCAGAGCTCAGGTTGACTAATAGGTGTTTCAGATCTGGTTAGTGTTTTTTGATTACAGGGCACTCACAGGGGTTTTTTTTTGAGTGGGATAAGCAATGGCAAAAGAAAGTAAACTGAGAATGGAGAAGTTTAATGGCAAGAATTACCAATTATGGAGAAAGCAGATAGAAGATTATCTGTATCAGAAAGATCTATACTTACCGTTAGGTGGGGTTTCAAAGAAGCTCACAGATATGGAAGATGAAGAATGGGAAGTTCTTGATAGAAAGGCTCTTGGATATATAAGATTGAGTCTGGCATCTACTGTGATATCTAATTTATCACAGGGAAAGTCAACGGTAGAGTTAATGACTACTTTAGCAAATTTATATGAAAAACCCTCAGCTTCAAATAAGGTATATCTTATGAAGCAGTTATTTAATTTGCAAATGCAGAAAGGTGGATCTGTATCTAATCATCTAAATGATTTCCATGGAATTGTAAATAAATTAAATTTAGTCAAAATAGTTTTTGATGATGATATTAAATCTCTATTAATCTTATGCTCTTTACCTGAAAGTTGGCATAGCTTGGTAATGGCAGTTAGTAATACTGCATCTGCTTCAAATATTTTAAAAGTAGATGATGTTGTTAGTGTAATCTTGAATGAAGAAATTCGTAGGAAAAGCATAGAGGAAGCATCAAGGAATGCTTTAAGTTTTGAAAGTAGGGGAAGGCAAAAAGAGAAGAGCAAGCATGGGAGATCAAGGTCTAAGTCAAAGATGAGATGTAGATCCAAATCCAGAAATGGTAGGAAGATAACCTACTAAAATTGTGGAAAGATAGGGCATGCAAGGAAAGATTGCTGGTCAAAACCTTAACAAGACAATCAACATATAGGTAAAGAAGAAGCAAAAGTTGCAGGTATTATTGCACAAGATGTTATATTCTCTTTGCATAATAATATAGAATCTTGGGTTTTAGATTCTGGTGCCTCTTTTCATGCAACCCCAAATAGAGAATATTTCAGTGACTATGTCCATGGAGATTTTGGAATAGTTTATTTAGGGGATGATGAGCCTTGTAAAATTATTGGCAAAAGAAAAATGCAGCTGAAAATGCAGAATGGCAACACATGGGTGTTGATAGATGTCATGCATGTTCCCATCCTGAAGAGGAATCTGATTTCTACAAGAAAGTTGGGGGATGAGGGTTGTACAGTAACTCTCACAGCTGAATCTTGGAAGGTTACCAAGGGTGCACTTGTATTAACCAGAGGTAAGAGAGTAGGTACTCTCTATTTATGTAATTGTATTACTGATTATTCTCCTTCTGTATTATCTACTTCAGATGTGGATGCAAAGTTGTGGCACCAGAGGCTTGGCCACATGAGTGAGAAGGGAATGTTTATTCTTAAGTCAAAAGGTAAGCTTTCAGATTTGAAAAGCATAGATCTAGATTTCTGTGAGCACTGTATTTTTGGGAAATAGAAGAGAGTGAGTTTTCTCAAGACTGGGTCAATAAAGAAGAAGCACAAGTTGGAGCTTGTTCACACAGACGTGTGGGGACCAGCTCAGGTTACTTCTATTGGAAGATCACAATATTATGTTTCCTTCATTGATGATGCTACAAGAAAGGTATGGGTTTATTGCATAAAGAAGAAATCTGATGTTTTTGACACTTTTAAGATGTGGAAAGCTTTAGTTGAGAATGAAACAGGCAGGAGATTGAAGTGCATTAGATCTGAAAATGGTGGTGAGTTCTGCAGCTATAAGTTCAACTGGTATTGTTATATGAATGGAATACGCAGGCAAAAGGTGGTTCCAAGGACACCTCAGCAAAATGGAGTTGCTAAAAGGATGAACATAACAATATTGGAGCATGCACGGAGTATGAGATTGCATGCTGGTTTGCCCTTATAGTTTTGGGTAGAAGCTGTGGATACTGCAGTTTACCTGATTAACAGAGGACCCTCTACAACTCTAGATGGTGGAATTCTAGAAGAGGCATGGATAGGTAAAAAGGTAGATCTTTCATTTCTAAGAGTTTTTCATTCTGAAGCTTTTGTGCACATTGATAAGGAAAATAGAAAGAAGCTAGATGCTAAGTCTATGGGGTGCACATTTATTGGTTATGGCTCTGGAGATTTCGGATTCTAGTTTTGGAATCTAGGAACTAACAAAATAATTAGGAGCCATGATGTTGTTTTCAATGAAAAAGTGATGTATAGTGATAAACTCAAGAAGCTGAAGAATTCTGAGTAGGTCCATGAAGATTTGGATGAGGTGACGATCCAAAATGAGCTCGCGAGAAAGAATAATCATAGACAAGAAAACACAGAGACCGATATCGATCAAGAAGGAATCGACATCGACAATATAAGAACTGACGTCGATCAGACAGTGACCGACGTCGGTCAGGAAGGAACCGGTGTCAGTCATGTGGAATCGACGTCGGTCAGTTACAGGCCTGGAAGTGACTGAGGTCCGTCACTGTCAGAGAATTTGGGTGGACAACGTGTTGAGAATGAGTCTCAGACGCCCATCAAGAGGTCAGAAAGGGTAAGTAAACCTCCAATTCGATATTCCCCTTCATTATTCTATTTATTGCTCACTGATAGTGGAGAATCAGAGAGTTTTGATGAAGCAATACAAGTGGAATCTAGGAATCAGTGGGAGATTGGCATGAATGAAGAAATTGATTCCTTGAAAGAGAACCAAACATGGGATTTGGTTGAGTTGCCAGCGGGAAAGAGAACACTGAAAAATAGATAGATTTACAGTTTAAAGGAAGGAGAGAATGGACAGATGAGATATAAGGCCAGGTTGGTAGTGAAAGGATTTGAAAAAAAACCAGGTATTGATTTTGGTGAAATTTTTTCTCCTGTAGTAAAAATAACTTCTATTCGAACTGTATTGTCTTTAGCTGCTATTGAGGATTTGCATCTTGAGCAGCTTGATGTTAAGACAACGTTTCTTCATGGAGATTTGGATGAAGAAATATATATGGATCAGCCAAAAGGATTTGAGGTCAAAGGTAAGGAGAAACTTGTGTGCAGATTGAAAAAAAGCTTGTATGGTCTCAAACAAGCTCCTAGACAATGGTATTTGAGATTTGATAGGTTTATGACTGAGCATGGCTATAGTAGATGTCAATCTGACCATTGTGTTTATTTTAAGAGATTGGATAATGGTAGATATATTATCTTGTTGTTGTATGTAGATGATATGCTAGTTGCAGGTTCACACATGCAAGATATCTCTGAGCTTAAGGTGAAATTAGCTCACACATTTTCCATGAAGGATTTGGGAGCAATAAAGAAAATCCTTGGCATGAGTATTAAGAGAGACAGAAAAAATCACAGGTTGATTTTGTCTCAAGAGGATTATGTGAACAAGGTGTTGGAGAGGTTCAATATGCAAGATGCAAAACTGGTGAGTACACCTATGGCTAGACACTTCAAGTTGAGTAAAGAACAGTGTCCTAATTCACATGATGAGGTAGAGTACATGAGTAGAGTTCCATAGGCTTCCGCAGTTGGGAGCTTAATGTCTGTAATGGTATGTACTAGACCAGATATTGCCCAAGTAGTGGGAGTTGTCAGTAAGTATATGGCTAATCTAGGGAAGGAGCATTGGAAAGCAGTTCAGTGGATTCTCAGATATCTGAGAGGGACCAGCAGTAGGCATTTGTGCTATGGTGGGTCAAACACTTCTCTACATGGATATGTAGATTCGGATATGGCAGGTGACTTAGATGGCAGGAGAAGCACCATAAGATATGTGTTCACTATTGGTGGAACAGTGGTTAGCTAGATTTCAAAGTTGTAAAAGGTTGTTGCCTTGTCTAATATAGAGGTAGAATACATTGCAGTCACAGAGGCTAGCAAAGAGATGATATGGATGACACGGTTCATGGAAGAGCTAGGAAAGGAGCAAGAGAGTTGCAAATTGTACAGTGACAATCAAAGTGCAATTCTTTTGGCAAATAATTCAGCCTTTCATTTAAGAACCAAACATATACAGCTTAGGTACCACTTCATTAGACAGGTATTGGAGGATGGTGAGTTGAAGCTGGAAAAGATTCATACAGATAAGAACCCTGCTGATATGTTAAAAAAGCCATTAACAAAGGAGAAGTTGAATCTTCATTCAACTTTTGTTGGTCTTCAAGATTGAGTTTGAAGATGGATAAGCTAGAAGATGTTGTTGTATAGGGACTGGTGCAACTGTTTATCTCCAAGTGGGAGATTGTTGAGGTGTGGAGCTAAAAGCTTCACCAGATGAACGGATGTTGAAGTTGTTGGATTTACACAGTCACTGATGATGGCAAGGAGTTGATCAGTAGCTACCAGCGTCGGTTATGGATCGGCTGATGTCAGTCATGTGTAGGCAAACAGGGATCGACGTCGGTCACCTGTGCGTCCAGAAAGTCTATTTTCATGGATGGAACAGATTGTTTGCATGATAAGTTTAGCTGTTAGTTGTAAGTCCATGTTTCTATTTTTGGCAAGACTATTTTAAGCCTTTGATTAGGAGGTGTATCTAATGGTTGAGAATGCATAGCTCATGATCCCTAATTCTATATAATAGGGATAGATCTTCATAGCTTGTGTAGATGTGAGAACAGTACAATACATTTATTGTATATGTGTATCAATCTAGGTCGTTAGAATTGATTGTAATTGAGAGAGAGAACTCTTGAGGGAAAGAGATCTATACATCTAAGAGGTGTGAGAAGAAAGTGTGATTTTCTTCATTGTATTTCCTTCTAGAAGAGTTTAATATAAGTTTTCAGGGTGGTTTCTTGTATCTCTTATTCTTTGTTGTTTCTGATTCTAGTTACTTATCATTCTGGTTTAATTCCATGTTTAGTTGCTTACATAATAGAAATCAAGTTTGTTTGTTGATCCCCAACATAACCCCACTCTATATTGGGGTATATAAATTAGGGTACGTGATATTACAATTACCAAGTGGTTGAGTGGCTAGCATCTCTGATTCTAACAAAAATTGAAGTCATATTTGGCTAAAAATTAGACTCCACTAAGAAGTACATAGATGGAGTCCATATCCAAATAAATATACCCTTACATAGTAAGTTAGCTGGTATGAATTCAATGGATGTGATTGCATCTCTAGTGTTAGCCACACTTGGGACCATCTAGAACACACAAAACTTATAGTTTTTGAACAAACCCCACTTGCCATGAAAGTATTGTCAATGCAAGGAAAGTAACTTGAAGTTCCATGTCACCTTAAAAATTATTAAGAGAAAAGGGGGCCTAAAAACCCTTACTTTTCATGTGCATATAAATTTATTAAATTAATAAATTATTTCTTCTTAAGAAGGATTATATCAAAAAAAATTGACAATACGAAGTAACCTTGTCAATTTTTAGGGATAAGATGATACATTTAGGTATTTTTCTGTCAATTTATTTTAATTACATTATTTTTAGTCTAAAACTATTTTGTTTGTCAAAACAAGTCATGAACCAATCACATGTTTGTACACCACTTTTTTCCTAAAGAGGTGTTATTCTATCCATTTGATATCATACTTTGACTTAGAAGTTTTCAAAACATTTATGTGTGTTTGTCACTTGTTTGAAAAGGGCATCATTACACTGCGCATTTCATTCCAAGTTTTTATCTTGGATTATTGAAACAAAAACATTATCATACCTTTTAAGCAATATATTGCTGTTATATTACTCATATTATTTCAAAACATTGCCTTATGTCAAACTGAGTTAAAACCATGTATGCCTTTTGGTCTACAATTAGTATCGTTATATCATCCATTTGGGTCTAGAATGTTGTCTATTTGAGAACCTAAGTCCTCTAAAAAAAAGTTCAAAATTTATCTAGTGAAGTTCAAATTCAAACATTGAGTGGTTTATGTCTATGCTTTGCTTAATTTTGTTTTAGGTGTTTACCTATTACTTTTGAATTGTGCAACATGGATTAAATTTTGTGCTTTTTTTGAAAGATTCATTTGCATATATTTAGGAAGTGGTATCTTTTCCATGTGCCTCATGTCTATTTAATTTCTTAGAACTAGGGTTGAAATTCTATTTTAAAGTATAACCTTAAGCATGATTAGTTCACATTTGAGTCTTGCTTATCACTTGGGATTGAATGTTTTACTCATCATGCTTATTTTTGCTTACCCAATATTGAATTTCCAAATTGTTTTTAGGCATGTGCCTAAGGTCCAATGTCTTTTACTAATGGTCAAGTTTGTGTTTGAATCCATGTGCCTAGTTCGAGTCTAAGTGTTTTGAATTATTAGATTAAATTGCCTTATCATTTTAACCTTAGACCTGTTTGTTTTCAAGTCTAGCTTTGTGCCTTGTTTCCAAAGACCTAACATTTACCTTTCATTTTTTGACCAAGTTTGTTTCAATTCTCGATTTTTGCCATGTTTTCAAAGACATAGTATTTGCCTTTTAATTTTACTCAACCAAGTGTGTTTTCAAGTCTATTTTTGTGCCTTGTTTCTAAAGACCTAATATTTTCCATAGTTTCTAAAGTTCATTTGTACCTTTTGAGCCTAGTTTTGTGCCTTGTTCCTAAAGGCCTAACAACATTTTTTGTTTTTAGACATAGATTTAATTTTTTTGAAACACTTTTACCAAGACAAACATTTAGATTTATCTTTCACTTGACCCTTTATGTGCAAGACATTAGAAATTAGACATGGAGGACATTTTATACCAAGTTTATCATTGATAATTTTGGAGAATAGCTCCATTCCTGGGCTATGTTTAAACTAAGTTTGCCTTTTAGCCAAGTTTAGACCATTTTCCATTCAAACCATGTTTTAAGAGTTTTCCAAACTCTCAACCTTTTCTTCATGAGATGTTAGTTGTGGAATTTGATATGCCTCACTACACACATAGTGAAACTATGTAGAATCCAGATTACAATAACGTGGTCATGAATGATACCTCTATTCAAGACCCATATGGCAATGATGTAGTTTATGAGATAGATCCCTATCCTCCTTACATTGCTCAGTATGTAGAAAAAATTCAAGATCCATTATTTCATTACCTAGTTAATACACCTTCATATTTAGGATAAGAGCAAGAATAAACAACTCAATATCTAGCTAGTGTGTCATCTGTCATTGAACAAGTTCAACAACAAAAATACTATGTTATTATGTCATCAACCTATGACCCATACTTGTTTAATCATTGCTTGCTTGACAAAAAGGATGAGGTTTTATTGAAGATTGTATAGGTAGGGGATAAGTTTTTAAAAGACTTCCCCCATAAAAACCTACTTAGTCTAGTCAAAGTGCTGATAAATGTGCCTTACACCCAAACTATCAAACATGCCTCTAGTAGTTACCCTCAAGCACTCATACCGATTTCATACCAAGATTTACATATGCTTACAAAAGGAAAGGGCCCATGGAGGACTAATTTTCACAAATGAAACAAGCATACAAGACCTATCTAAACCTAACATGAATTTTCAATGACATGGCCATATTGAATGCTCCACTCATAGAGCTAACTCCTTCAATAGGAATGCTAGTTAAATTGGTAGGTCAAGTTAATGTAGAATTAGACCAATTTTCCCATATTACTTTAGTAGGCAACATGTTTAATGTCCCAGTAATTGAAGAAGTGGCTATCATCTCTACTCAAGACAATGTTCCAAATACAATAGATAACACAAAAATGTATTCCAATTTAAGTCAAGGTGAGATATATGCACTACCAAATAATCCTCAACAATAAGTGTTGCTAGTCAATACCATGAGTGGTTTGAAATAGAAAAGGGAAATAATGCCTACTTCCCAACCATAATAGGTTATTCTCACTCAACCAATAAGTTCTTCAAGAACACAACAACAAGGGATAAGTAATCATGTACCAATAAATATTTTACTTCAACAAGTGACAAATGTTGTCCCACCTCAATAGGTTATAGATAATATTCCACAAAATTAAGCACAAACAAATTTACCATTGAAACAGAGGTAGAACACTATGCCACCTCAATAGGGGAAACAAATATTCTACCTTAATAGGTAGTGACAAATGTACCTCAATAGTTGCAGACCAATGTACCTCTACAATCATAGACATTGTTAAATCAACAATGTATTTCTATTGGTCAATAACAAATGCCAAACACTCAACAATCATCTAGTTCACAATATATGTTTATGAAAAAATGAGGAGCCAGTGTCAAACAAGTACCTATTAGGAAATTGTTATCTTTTCCTCAGTAAGTGCCATAAATTCAAAGATAGGACCTTGGTCAATAGAAAGTTCCCTTTATTCTCTGGGTTTGACTAGTCAGTGACAAGTCCCTACTCAAACTTAGTAAGCATAATACCTTACACAAATCCATATCCTTCCATCACAACCCCAATTCCATTAGACCCAAGGCCATACAATGAATTTAAACTAGAATACTTACCAATAACACATCCAATATCAACATCTACATCCCAATCTATGGATACATATTCTTGGTCGATTGATCCATCAAACCAACATTTCATAGCACTCCATACCTCCATTATAACTCAATCAAGGTAATCCACATTTGACCACCCAACCAAAATCATAAACAAATGTAACATCAAGTTTTTTGGCCCAAGAATTGTAATAGATGAAGGATGAAATTTCAACCATCCAAATGGGAAAGCAGATCAAGAAGTTCAAATTGGATGACATGTGTTCATACCCATCTAACATGGAGTATCTTCAGATACCAATTCCTCCAGGTTATGAAACACCAAAGTTTGATAAGTACAAGGGTAAAGGAGACCCTAAAGGGAATCTAATAGTGTTCTTTGTTGCTTACTAGCCAATGTTTTATAATGACATCTACCTACTCCTTCTCTTTCCTTGGAGTCTAGCTAGACAAGCTTTGGAGTGGTTTCTCAACTTGATAAAAAAAATTAGTATCTAATTTTTATGATGTCTCAAATAGATTTATGAAAAATTTCTCCTATAATCTCAAGCATGATATTTAAATAGTAGATTTGAGTCAGGCAAAGCAAAAATTTGGTGATAGCTTTACAAGCTATTTATAAATATGGAGATCACTTTCTAGTTACTTTACCTACAACTTACCAGATAAATAATTGGTCGATGTGTTTACCAAAAATTTGCACAATAAAATATCTTATCATTTGGAGCTTTAATGTGAACACACATTCAAGGAGATCATTAATAAAGGCATATACATTGAAAAGGCCCTTATTAACAAAGGGATTATCAATTTGTCTTCTTAAAACTAGAATCAGAGCCAAAACTAAAATATTGGCCCAATTCAAAACCCTAGCCTAGTCGAAGTGTAAGCATCTACACTAGCTCAATCTAATAACTATGAAAAACCCAAACCACACAAATATAAAAATAATGTGGTTGGTAATGGAGTAATTGAATCATGTCATGTCCAAATGGTGTAAACACCATCTGCTCAACCTATGTCATAAATAAAATTTATTTTGCATCAACAACCTATACAACAAGCACAACCTATGCCTCAACCTAGATCAGCTTCTAAAATGTTGCAACCACCACCCTTGCAAACCCCTCCTCTAAGAAGAAGGCCTGCTCCTTGAGTATTCAACAACCTTGGTGAGCCTATTGAATTAGTGTTTCTCAACTAGCTACAACCAATATGATTAGTTAGCCAATTCTAAAACACTATCTTGAGGGTATACCATATCCATATTGGTACAAAGAGCATGACCTTTATGAATAACATTGTGTTCATGGAAATTAAATATGTTGTTATGTGAAGTTGAAGCACCTTATTGAAATTATGTTGAAAAATGGAGAGATTTAGTTGGATAATAGATCATCTACTTACAATCAAAACCTAGGTATCTACCAAAATCCTTTTCCATAACATGACAATGCCAATCAACAATAGCAACAATTATGGCCATAAAAACAACAATAATAACAACAGTATCTATAATAGCTATAATAACAATGCAATAACAATAACAACAATAATAACAATAATGTCAAACGAATGGAAGGAACCAAGTCCAGAATGACTCCAACAACCAACAAACTTACCACATAGTTGCACATGACTACAATAAAGTTGTAGGTCATATTATAGGTAGACATGTTTCTACCATTAACATCAATCCTAGACCAAATGTCAATATAATAGGACTATTAGCTAATAATTCCAATAAACATACCTATGCCAATAATCCTTCCTTGACCTATGACCACAACCAAGTACAACAATAACCAAGGATTACCATTTTATGTCCTTATGATGATGACTCTTCATTACCCCATTATCATAACCAAGCACACTAGCAATTGAAAATTATCCTCTCTATCCCTTCTCTATCATTTTCTATTAGAAATGGTTTTGTATCTAATCTAGATTAAGCAATCATAACTTGGTGGACTAAAATCACTGTCCTAGGCCTAAAACCCCATACTAATAAACCAATCTAACCTACTATGTTGTCTAAGAATAAGCCAATTACCATTATTAAAGAAAAGATGTATGACATTGTGGAATAACTCCAAAATTCACCTGCACAAATCTCTATTTTGGATTTGTTGCATATGTCTACCATCAACAAGAATATTATTCAGAATCCTAGGCTAATCCCAAATTTTAAACAACATAACACCTAACAAATTTCAAGCTTTGGTTGGAAACTTAGCCATAGGCCTATAATTGACCTTTGACCAAAGTGATATGTCATCCTTTGGAACTCTCCATAAAAACCTATTATAAATTGAAGTTATCATTATATGACCCATAGTTAAATGAGTCCTCATAGATAATGGATTAGGCCTAAATATTATATATTTGAAGCTAATCAAGTATTTGGGATATGCAACAGTTGGCCTTCAACCATAGACTATTAATAACAAGGCCTATGATAATGAAGAGTGGGAATCACAAGGAACCATAAGTTTTCCAATGATAATTAGGCCTTTGACCCATGATACACTTTTCCATGTGCTAGACTTAGACCTATCATACAATTTTATTTTGGGAAGACCATGCATACATGAAATTCATGTAATCCCTTTGACATTGAACCAGTCTATAAAGTTCCCTCACTGAGGGATGGAGGTAACCATCCATGGATTTTTTATATCGATATAAAAACTACAAGAATTTGGAGGCTAAATATGAAACTTATAATTATTGTTTTGATTTAAACACCGTACCTAAGAAGGACAAAGATAAATAAATACTTGTTGAATTGCTAGAGGCCAATTGCATAGACCCTAATAGCCTTGATTCATCTTCACATATGCCTCCTATTGAAATATCTAATTATTTTACAATTTTAGACAATGATCTAAGAGATTATTTTACCCATGACACATTCCATATTTCCAAGCTTCCATAGAACCCCAAGTCCTATGGAAGACTTAAAGCTAAACCAGCTTGCATGGAATGGTGATAAAAGGGAAAAGGCAAGATTCATAACCCAAAACCTATTATTTTCACACCTACCACTAGCCAAGAAGAGGACCCACTTTCCAATGGTGATTCTTGGTTATATAATCATAAATTGACTAATTGTTATCAAAATTCCAATTATGCCATCCATTACAAGATCATGGATAACCAAGCCTATGAATGTGGAGGCTTGGGGTTGAATCAATAGGGTACTCTTGAGCCCATTTTTATGACCAGATACAAAGGAACTTATGGTCTTGGATTTAAATTTCATGGGGGTGACCCCACGTATCTTATTCATTTTCCAATGCTAATGACTAGTGATGATGATGTTGGTAGCAAAGTAGAGTCTGATCATACCATTTATGAAGACCTTGCCACTACCAACCTAGTTAACCCATATACCATTTACACCATTACACTAATAATCTAACATTTCATGCTTCCCCTTTATCATCCTCAACTTATAGACTAGGACCAACAAAAATACACAATACCTTTGGATGAGTTTGATAATGATGAGGCCTTTTGTGATTTTCTAGGCCTAAGAGACAATGTTACATTGGGAGACAACAAACAAGGATTCTCTATCAAATTGGATCATGTAGCCTATTTTGGAGAGCAGGTGAACACCCTTAACTAAAAGCAAAAGAATAAAACATTGAGATTCCAAAGTGAAAACTTATTTGAGGCAATTTTGGATTAGGGAAAAATTAAATACAAAGGCTAATATTTTGGTGAAAACATATTTCAAGTGCCACTAGATGGGGGTATTCACCTTTCCTCAAATGAAACTCAAGAAACCACTAATGACATACTTGCTTTTGGTTTTGAGTTTAGTATAAAGGAACAACATGCCTATGATCAAATTATTTGAGAATGTCCTACAAAATTTATTATATGGCCATTGATACCATTATGAGATTTAGATTCATCCTATTTGGGAGAGCTTGAAGAACTAGTTTGACAGAGGACTTTGCCATTATTTGCCAATTCACATCCTTACCAACTATTCTATAAGATGGCTTGACTCTCCTAGTAGAAGATACTATGAAAGTCAACATCAGGACTCCAAATGACCCAAATTAGATCAAATTAGGTACGTCCCTCACTGAGGAATAATGTGAAATTTTTAAAACCCTTTTGAGGGAGTTTGTTGACATTTTTGCATGGGGCTATTCATACATGCCTAGTTTGGACCTTTCCTTAGTTGTAAAAACCTTATTGTGCAACCTGATATCAAACTTGTAAAGTAAAAACTATGTAAGATACATCCTCATATTGTTGCGTTAGTTAAGAAAATTTTGGAAAAGCTCTTAGAAATGAGATGCATTTGACCAATCGACTATTAAGAGTGGACCTCAAACATTGTGCCTGTTAGTAAAAATCCAAAAGGGATCAAAATCTCCATTGATTTCATAAACATCAACAAGGCCTTCGCTAAGGATGACTTTCCTCTACCAAATATTGACATGATATTTGATTCTACATCCAGGTATGAATGTCATCCCTCATGGATGGATTTTCAATAAATAATCAGATCAAGATCATGTCATAAGACAAATGCAAAACAACATACCAAATAACTATGACCATTATATTTCATGACATGATACATGATATTATCGATGACATATTAGGTAAACCAAAAACCCATGTAGATCATCTACCCATGCTATCAAGGATATTTGAAAGGCTTCATGAGTATAAGGTTTGACTCAATCCCAAGAAGTGCATCTTTAGTGTCACTTTAGGAAAATTGTTAGGCTATATTTTCTCTCATTGAGGCATTAAAGTTGATCCTACCAAGGTACAAGCCATTCCCAATATGTTTTCACCTTCCACTTTAAAGTAGCTCCATAGTTTGTGGGAAAAAATCCAATCTATCAGATGCTTCATTTTTTAGTTGGCCAATAAATGCCACCCCTTCACTCATTTATTGAAAAAAGGTGTTACATTTTTTTGGATGAAGAATTTCATAAATCCTTTGAGCACCTGAAGGGATACCTAGCTAATCCACCTATTTTGTTACCACCAATGCTAGGAAGGCCATTTTCCCTATACCTTTATGCCACTAACAAAGCCCTAGGGGCTCTTTTAGGTCAGCATGATGAAAATAGGAAGAAACATGTCATTTACTATCTAAGTTGTACATTGGTAGCATATGAACATAAATATATGCCAATAGAAAAGGCTTGTTTATCTATGGTATTTGTATCCCAGAATATGCAACATTACATGCTTAATAACAACACCATAATCATTGCCAAATTAGATCCACTCAGGTATCTACTATCAAAGATAGATTTACAGGGCCACATGGCTAACTGGATCATGATGCTGAGTGAGTTTGATATTGAGTATGTTAATCATAAGGCCATAAAGGGATAAGTAATTGTAGACCAGCTTATTTAAGCTCCCCTTTCAGATACCAAACCACTCACTTTTTCATTCCTAGATGACTCCATTATGACCATCATAGAAACACCTCCTAAAGAGTAGCATTGGAAGTTATATTTTGATGGGTTATTCAAATATCATGGATCAAGGGCAGGCCTATTATTTGTTACACCATAAGGGTATGGGATTGTCAATGATGTTTTCCATGATGGGCACTTGCAAAGGCATAAGATAATGGCCAAGTAGAGGCATCTAAGAAAACCATTGTCAATATTCTTAAGAAGATTGTCAATAATGTTGGCCATGATGGGCACTTATAAATATTTGATTCCCTTTGGGCATATCATAATAATTATTTACTCTAATAGGAGCCACACCATATTCCCTTGTCTATGTCACTAAGGTCATTCTTCTCATCGAGGTTGAGTTACCTTCTATACATATCTCATTGAACCATATCCTTGATGATGAGGATTATAGAGTTGTTTGCCTAAAAGAGCTAGAGTTACTAGATGATAAGTGTTGTCTCTTGGATTTTCACCCATTGAAGAAATGTCTCATCTTTCCTCATCCAAGTGGCACAATGGAAACCTCTCACAAGACATGGGTAACCAATAGCTGAGATGAATCTCTAAAAGGTCTAGTTCTCTTGATGCACTCTTTGAAGTACTTTCCTACTTATCAACTTTACATGAAAAGGGTTAAGAAGAAAAACTTAAAAAGATAAAAGGTGATGTCCTAATAATTAATTTACTCCTATTTACTAAACTTATACTATTTAGAGCAACTCAAATCTTCTTTGACACATAACTCATAACTCAAGATATATTGTTACATCAATGCTTCATATGCTAGGTTCAAGAGGTATATCAATGCTCAGGAGGGATAATGAATGATCCTTTGGAGAATATAGTCATAAAACACTTATAAAACTCTAATACACTAAAAATTAATACTAGAAAAGACCTATAACAATTACTCTTCTACATACTTGGTGGACAATCAAAGACAACATGCTAGAAAAGACTATCTTTTACTAAACAAGATCAACAAGATTTTTAACTAGACTCAATTATATAGAATGTAAGTAGGAAAATTCACTTTTTTATTTCTTCATGATACATTAAAATACAAAATTGGGTAGGGTTTCACCATTAACCAATGGAGGCTACTCAAAAAATCCCAAAATGTCACTACTTATAGCATTTGGGAGAGGAGTGAGAAAAGGGAAGTCTAAAGGTCACTTGGAAACTTGTCATGTTGAGAGAAGGGGTTACACGTGTATGAGAAGAGGATGTGAAACTAAACATACAAGGTCAAAAAGTACAAGTGTCCATCCCAAGCATGAAACTATTGAAAAGTGGCATGAAATTCCTTGTGTTGGCTTAGAAAATTGTCTTCATCATCTAGCTCTATTAGAACATCCCAAAAATAAATAACGATGGAAATAATGATTTGAATAAAAGATATAGGTTGTATACATGCTTATCCATGCATTGGTTACATTCCTAATCATTTATATTCCTCTGAAAGTGAACCATCACTACCTATAGTCAAAGAAACTCCTCTTTCACACACCTTGCACACTTGGATTCCATAATGGCTTCAATTTCTCATGAAAATACATAAAATGGGGTGATATGCATGTGTTAATACCATCCATGGCCTTAAAGGCATTATAAAAACCTAAAAAATCCATCCACTTGAAGTTCTCACCATTCTTACTATCATTATTCACTATGCCAGTTTGATTGGCTAAAATGGAGCTACTGGTAGGAACACCTAAGATATTTTATAGAGTACCAAATGACTATAATGATTTATAATGAGTCTTTATATTATTCCAAAAGTTTATTTCATTCCTTGAAAGTCCCTATACCTTGAAAAATTCACAAATTAGTTAAATAAAACCATTCTATACCATGTTTGTATAGGTAGGGTGGCACAAAATTTGATGAGGAGCCTTGAATATTCCTCTACAACCTCCAACAACTTTCATCCCATTTGGATAGCTCTTCATGATTGTTTTCTTATTTGGGTCTTTATCTAGGGTTTCAGGTCAATTCTAGTATTAAGGTTCATTCATAAAACTTTGATGTTGGAACTACCAAAAAATTTCACAAAGATGATCATCAAGGCCCCTATCAACTTCCTCAAACTCCTTATATCTCCATGTAAAGTGCCAAGGGAGATATGAGCATCTCAAACTACTTATTTGAGATTTGACCTTCATTTCCTATAAGATTGAATTGTATCTAAGCCCTAAAAAGGATATTTTATTCTTTATTTGAAAAAATGATGCTTTAACACCTCTATAGTGACCTCAAAAACATGCTCCAAGAGGGTAGAAATCCCACCTAGGGCCAAAACCCTGCCTAACAGGCCTGTCTACAACCTTGATGATTTAGACCATTCTGTTGAGATTATCTCCTCTTTTATTTATTCCACATGTTTTTCTAGGTATTATACATCTTTCCAAACCTTTTCATAATGTCCATTTATCTTTTGGTCCACCATTTCACCTTCCTTCAAAAAATGTAGGTTTTATTTACAAGGGAGTGCCCTCTATCTGAGACAAAATAAAGGGAACTTCCCCTATTTTAATATACAAAACAAATGGTGAAGGGTATTACCCAAGTATTTTGGACATTCCACACCAAATTTCATCCCTTGGTAATGTCATTTGACCTTCCAACTCTCCCAAAAACCAAAATAGACTTCTGTGAAGTTAGACTGTGCAAGGTTAACATTCTAGATAGTGTATTGCATCAATAGGGTCCTTTATTCTACATGATTTCATTAGTGAGATAATTTTGGGAGTGTAAACATCATGGATAAGATTATCTAAGCTTGTTAATCACTCTAACCTGCTATATTACCCTTATACTCCTTGTTGAGTCAAGACTAAGTTTCAACTCTTGATTTTGTTTTATGTTATAGAGGTACACTTGTAGGTGATCATGCCTCTTTCAAATTGAGATTATATATATATATATATATATATATATATATATATATATATATATATATATATATATATATATATATATATATATATATATATATCACTTTTAAAATATCTTATGATCATTATATTCTTGTTTTATTCCATTTGGAAACCCTTTATGCACTGGTAGCATTCACAACCTCAAAATTGCTCATTGCCTATCATAGTCAAACACAGTCAGCTATGTTGGAACGAGTAAAACCTTATAGGTGAAGAGTTATTGTTTGAAATATCAGTCCTCACTTTTTTATTTCATGAACCATTTGGTATCATATTTAATTATCCAACCTTGATGAATCCATGTTCAATACTCTATCTAGACTATGTACTCCAACAATTAGTTTTAGGTGTGCATTTGGCATAATGGGACACCTATAGGTGTATATTGGACCTTGAAACACCACCCATTAACTCTTATTTATGACATTTTAGATCATAATTTACACTTTCACTATTTATAACCATTCAACATGGTGGCATATTCTAGCTTTTCAACATTAGGTGAAGAGGGCTCTTTTAGGATCAAACCTGTAGATGTCAATGTAGGGTTTTAGTGTTGAAATAGGCAAATTTGAGCCTTCCAAAAATCACCCTCCAATTATCCTCTTGACTTAATATTTGACATATATATTTTCCATCATGGATAATACAAGGTATGGTCATATATATGTATAAAAACTCGTTTTAACCTTGTTATAGGATATCCATAAAATGGCTTGGACCTCTTTTTTCACTTTTTAGGGATTTATCCCCTAAACACAGTTATTAATTCTTCAAAAATGGTTCACACTCCCATTTGAACATTTTAAACCTCAAATAGGTTTGTCATGATCAACCCACATTCTAGGATTTGAAATTAATCTTTACCATGCTCCAAATTTCCATACAAGTACCTTCATGGCTCTATGGTACCACCTGTAGGTGGGCATTTTCATATACATAGGTAGTAAGCAAACTTGACAGTGTGCAAGATATGTATGTTTATGATAAATTATATGATTTCACCAAGTATCAAAATTCACTACTAATATATTGAAACACCTATCACATTCTCCATCTCAACATGATGTCATCAAAGAGGCTCTTGTAGGTGAAGATTGAGTTGTATGTGGGCAGTGAACCTAAAATGATCCATGTACCAAAGGGATTGGATTTATAATTAATTTATATCTTCCTCAAAGTATTTTCATGAGACATAATGATGTCTTATATATTGGGATAAGCTCATACATCTCACTTTGATGTCCTCACTTCTTGTAGGCACATATAGGTGCATATCTAAGTTCTATGGCTGTGTGTATGACTGAGGCACAAACATAGTCCATTTTTATGCCAATAAGATGTTATTATTTGATGTTATTGATATGATAATGTGTTAAATATCATGAGATGTTTTTTAAACTTACATGAATCTTGTTAAATAGGTCGATACACATAATTCCCTATGACTGTAAGTGAGAATAAGCAAGGAGTTGATTGTGAGTAGCAGGATTAAAATTTGATCAAAGCATTGTGTGATGAAACCAATCATGCAAGGAAGGAAATATTATTGAATTTATACATGTGAAACATCATATTCCATCTACATGAGACCTTTTTAGAGAACCAACATTCTGTAACCAAGGAAAACTTTTAACTGAGACCTCATATTGTGACATATCCTTAAAACATGAGATGAATTGGCTATAAAAACACCATGAAACATGAAACTAATAATTAATATAATTTTATAATATATAAAAAATTATCTAGACTCAATATCACCAATTGGATTGGATAGACCTGTCTAAACTAGAGCAAACCTATAGGGTGCAAGAAACAATGAGCAAAAAAACATAGTCAACTTGTTAGCAATGGTATATAAATCATGGTTGACCAATATGTTAAAATTTGTTATGGAAATTAATCTAAGTTTACTATCACTCCCTAATGGTGTTTGTTTTGAAACCTCTTCTACTGGTCATACCAAGCATGAATCTGCTGATTATTTTTGTGTGTCTAGAAGGGTGAAAAAGGAGCATAATGTTTTTGGACTTGTTTTATCACTTCCAATTCATGTAAATCACTAATATTAGTTTTAATAATATTAAGAGACATTACATGATATTTTACCATGTGTCACCTTCCCTCGTGGGACATATAAGTGTTAAATTCCTCTTTTTTCAGTTGATTACTTGATATTTGGTTAGATAACCTACAAGTTTCAGATGAAACTGACATTATTGATGGACAATATGACTTATTGGACATTTTAAAGGAAATAAAGACACTTGGACACCTTGAAAACTATGCCACTTACATTTATAACCCCTAAATGGCTATTAAGTGACTCAAAATGACACATAAACTAATTAGACCATGACTAAGGATGAATTGACATTAAATTAAATAAAAATACTTATAATACACCCTATGACATAATAATAGACCCATAAAATATATAAAAATCATTTTTTACCTATAAGGGTCCCAATTTGACCTACAGGGTCAAATTTGGTCAATAAATTGGTGACTCATAGGGGTAGTATGCCTACTATACTCAAGATAAATAGCCTTATATATCCATGGGATAATAGAGTAAATTAATTATTTAAGGTAACTAATAAGGAATTGTCTAAAACACACACAACACAACCACACCACACCAACCAACCCAAAACAAAGCAAAACACCAAGAAAATTCACGCATGTGCATAAGCACTTAGGGAAAACAAGAAAAATAACAACTATGTAAAAAGAGAGAGAGAAGAACTTATTTTCAATGTTTATGATAGATCCCATTGACTAGGATGTGAATTTCCCCTCCATCCAACCTTGAGAGTTGTAAAGCATTTTTGTTGCTTGCATTGAGTGATGACATAAGGGCCACTCCTTAAAGCGTCAAAATTTATGTGTTTTCTAGGCTTAGGCATATCTTCATCCCACTTTAGAACAATATATACATCTTTAAAAGTTATTAGCATGGATTTATTATTATAATATCTCTTTTTTTTATCTTGATTAGCCCTCATAGTCTGCATAGCTTGATCCCTTGTTTCTTCAAGCTCCATCAACTCATATAATCTAACCTCCATGCTTTCATTTCCCATCAACTCTAGCTGGTAAGTGAGATCCAAATATGATAACTGAAGTGAAATATGAAATTTATCCTCTCTTCCATAAACAAGTGTATATGGTGAGTTTCCAATGGCTCTCTTAGGGGTGATTCTATTAGCCCGAAGAGTTGTCTTCAATTTGGAATGCCAAGTTCTTTGGTTTTCCTCTATTATCCTCTTGATAATCCTAATTAGATTAGTATTAGTAGACTTAACTATTCCATTCCATTATGGATAATAGTTTGAGGAATTACTAAGATAAATACCATGTTTCAAAGCCCACTGACTTGTCTTCATTCCAAGGAAAGCTAATGCATTATTTGAAATTATTGTTGAAGGAGCCCCAAATATTGTCACTATGCCTTCATATAAGTCTAAAATTGAACTTTCATTTGATTCATTGAGAGATACAACCTCCACCCATTTTTAAAATTAATTTATAGCAGCTAACACCAACTTGTGACTAAAACTAGAAGGTGGGTTGATTAAACCTATGAAATCTAGACCCCCTTGCATAAAAGGTTGGTCTACTTGTATTGGATGAAGAGGTAAGGATGAAAGATTTTGATTTAGATCAAATAAGACACATTTATAATATTTTGTTATCCAAGCATGAGTATATTTAAAAAAACTAGGCCAAAAATAACCAACTCTCATAATCCTAATAGCTATGGTTCTTGGAGCAAAGTGACCACTAGTTGGTCCATCATGAAACTCAAACAATATCTTCTCAACCATATCTAATTCAAAACATCTAAATATTACACCTAATAAATCTTTCTTAAACAATGCTCCATCAACAATTACATAAGTAATGGATTGTAATCTTAAGTACCTTCTTTTGGCTCTATCTAGGCCTTGTGGACACTCACCAATTTGAAGAAAATGGATCATTTCTTGTGTCCAAATTCTCATTGGTGAATATGCAACTATTATAAGATCATATTGAATAGTTAAGATAACTTCCTTTTGTTCCTTATAATCTAAATCAAGGTGATCACATAATTCTTTCCCTTTTACTAGCTTGGTTGTCTTGATTTCTACATCATACTCCATTACTTTTGTAATCCAACCAACCCTTTTTTCATTAAAATCTCTAGCCAAAAGGAAGTATTTGACATTAGGATGAGGTGACAATATATGAATATTGTTTTTATATAAAATATTCCTAAACTTATTTAGACTTATACAAATTTAAAGTACTTGATTCTCTATGTAAGTGTACCTTACCTGATAGCCTTTCAATCCTTGACTAAAAAAGGCAACAGGTTGCTCCAAGTTTTCTTCATTTGATTAAGTGAGCATGGTAGAGATTACTTATTCATTTTCAAAAGTATAAGAGTTAAAATCCTTTGAGAAATAATGACTTGAAAGAGTTGGAGCTTGAGTAATAGCTTGCTTGATCTCTTCAAAAATCTCTTTCCTTCTCCTTGTCCAAGTAAACACTACATCTTTTGTTAGCATAGAGGTTAGCGGCTTGAATAAATTAGAAAAATTAGGAATAAACCTCCTTATGAAATTGAATTTTCCAAATAATCTTTGAAAACCTTTCTTATGTTTGTGTAAAGTCAATGCCAAGATTGCATTCACCCTTTTAGGATCTATAGATAGACCTTTCTTTGAAATAATGTGTCCCAAAAGCTTACCTTCATGGATAAAAAACACACACTTCTTTGGATTAAGAAAGATTCCAAACTCTCTACATCTCTAAAAAATCTACCTAATATGATTCAAATGGTCCTTTGCATTCTTGGATAAGACTGTGATATCATCAAGATACACCAGTACTATATCATTTATTAGGACTTGAAAAGCCATATCCATTACATGTTGAAATATTGCCCCAGAATTAGACAAACCATAAGACATTTTACTATAAGCATATGTGCCCCATTAGTGGTAAAGGTTGTCTTGTATTGATTTCCTTCCTTTACCAAAATCTAATTATATCCTGAATATCCATCAAGGAGTGAGAACCTTTCACTACCTACCATAACTTGCAAAATTTTCTCCATGGAAGGAAGGGGATAATGGTATTTCAAGGAAACTCTATTCAAATATCTAAAGTCAACACATAACCTGATTTCCATATTCTTCTTCCTTACCGGGACTAAGTTTGCCAACCAAGATGAATGCTTAATAGGAAAAATGATCTTAGACTCAATCAACTTTGTAAGCTCCTTCCTCATAAGAGGCTTAATCTTAGGATTGATTGGCCTTTGCCTTTTCTTGATAGTCTTATCATTATCATCTATCTCTATGGTATTTTGAGCTAGGTTTGGATCAAATCCTTTTAAATCATTATATTCCCATGCAAATACATCAAAAAATTCCTTACAAAACTCAATGATAGCATATCTTTCTTCTCTAGTACATACCTTCCCAAGAGAAAGCAACTTATCCTTGAAGCTTTGTACTCTCTCATAGGTTTCTTGATTATTATACATGTTACCTTTTCTTTCTTTAACTAGTCATCATCATTGAAAATACTCTCAAGTGTAACTAAGCCCTTAGGGAGATTGTTTGTCTTAAATTGTACAATCTACCCTCCATATTGTTGTTGTAGTTTGGACTGGTTCTTTGAGGAAAACTCAAACTCCTCTTGTAGAAAAAGAGATATTTTTTGGTCACTATAAGACACTTTCCAATTAGTGACATTATCAAGTATAGAGGGACTTACATTTATTTTGAGATGATGCTGGTTCTTGTCATCTCTTATCCCTTTTGAAACATCAAACTGAGCTCCAATGTCTACCAACCTATCATTATGTTTGTTATCTTCTCTTATTATATATTGAATGTTGAATTCTTGAAAATATTCTACAATATCCCACACTCTATGCTTATAGGACTTAATCAATGAGTTCATAGTCATATTTTGACCTCTCACTTGATTCACAACCAACTCACTATCACCAACATTTTATAACTCTTTCACTCCTCTCTTTCTATCCCACTCAAGGCCATGAATGAGGGAATCATATTATACTACATTAAAAGTACAACTAAAGTGAATGAAAGTAGAGTAATACCTTTCCTTGAATGGAGATATTAACATTTATCCACCACCTGAACTAACCTTGCTTCTTGATCCATCAAAATAGAGTTGCCATAGACCATCCATAGTCGCATTTGGCTTCATAAAATTTAGCATGAAAGAACCTTCTTCATGAATAAAATATAATCAAAGACCAACTTATTCTATTAATTTTTAAGGATCATGTTCATATTGTTCATCTCCCCATTCACCTAGATGTCTATCGGAAATTCCTTCAAGAGAAAAAGTTGGAGATTGATCAATGTGAAGTTCTTCATCATCAAGAATAACATAATTGACATTTGTAACCTTAGGCATGTAGCGATCTAAATTATTGTGATGAATAGGTTCCAATTAAATATTTACCTTGGTACTATACTTTGTTCTAAAAACCATATATGACCAATTCTCTACCAAGTATCCACCTATCTTGGTTGTAAACTCTCTTGAAAAACAAAGAACAAAGTATGGGGATAAATCTACAACAACCACATCATGAGAGATGTAGAAAGTAGGAAAAGCATGTAAAATCAAATTTATATCCTTGACTACTCCCAAGGTCTTTTCTGGTGACCCATCCAATTGTAGAACTCCTTTAGTCATTGGTTCATACTTGAGGCCTAGTTTATCCGCTATTGACTTGGGCATAAATTAAGTACTAGCCCCACTATCTATGATACAATTATGAACTAAAAAATCACCAATGATCAAGTATAGATAAAATAGAGGATTATTATTAATTTTATTCACTTTTCCATCAATGGGTTGAGTTTCACTCACTAAAATAACATTTTCAATCCTTGCTGATCCAACTGGTTTACCTAGTCCCAATAATTATTTTTGGAGCATATCCTTGTGTCTCGATATTGTCAATGAATCCCAAAATGAAATATTAATGTTTAACATCTTCATTTTATCCACAAAATTTATAGAAGGATTGTTAATCTTGAATGGCTCTTTGGAAGCACTAGTACCTTGTGGTGTAGCATGTAAAGATAAATGTATAGGAGTTGGTCTTAAATTATAAGATTTTTTATTTTCTTACACCTTAGGATCTGAGTTAGACCCACATACTATTGGGGGTGATGTAGGAGGTAAAATAAGTCCTTGATTTATCCCTTGTGTCTCTTCTACAACCCTCTTCCTAGTTCTAATGTTATAGGATACACTAGCATTCACATAATTTGAACCTCCCAAATGATTCATGACACAAAATTCTCCCTCTAAGTGATTCATAAGAGTAGAATCAGATTATTTTTGTCCACTTTCCATTACATTTTACATTGGTACCTCAAAAGTGGGAACTTGAGGTACTTGACTACCTTGCATTGTCATGGCTTGATTAGGCATTTCATTGGCATATGCAACTTGGTCTTGATTTTGGTCATGGAAAGGGTAGCATGGTTGTTCTTGAACAAAATTATTTTGAGTAGGAACAAGATCTATATAATATGATGGGGCATTAGGATTGAAACTTTAGTAAGGTCTATATTGAGTTATTTTACCTTGTCCTTGAGCATCACCTTGAAAAGGAGGCTTACTTGCTTGTCCAAACTGATTATAAGGCTGATAAGGCCTATAATTTTGAGCTTGTTGTCTTTTGAGAGAAACCAATTCATTAGTAACACTTTGAAGAAAAATATTGAATTCATGAATCTCATTGTTAGGGCAAAGGGTATACTTCTCTTGACTATTAACAAAGGAGCCAAGGTAGGTAATGCAATTTGACTACGAGGTTGCAAATTAGCGAACAATAGCATTGGTGGTCTAGGAGCAATCTTCCCTACTTGAACAAGACAATTTTCAGCATTAATAGCTATCTCATAGGCATGAAGTAGTGTATTTCCACCCATGTATTGGATCATCATGCTATATCACTATTCACTGCTTTTAGGTAATACATGAAGGCATAATTTGGAGTAGGTCTCACAAGGGCTGGGATCCTATCCTAGGTCTTTTGAAATCTAGAGTTAAAATATTACATGAACTCTTGGGGATCCCTCATGATAGTAGTAAATTACTCATATAGTGACAAAAAATCACTCTTCTCTTCAAACCTCTTAGAAAATAGATTTCCTAGTTCATTCCATGAAGTAATGGAAGCATCGGGTATAGTTCCATACCAATCTAAAGCTTTCCCTTTGAAAGAAAATGCCAGTAACCTGATGGATACATTATCTTGAGTGATATTATGGATGTTGTGGAAGTTTTACATGTTTTTAATGGGTTCAATAGGACCAATAGGACCTTCTCCACTAAAATATGGAACACTTTTAAGGGCTGTTCTAGGAATTTGGTCATATTGGGCAAGATTCAAAGGAGATGATCCGGTGAAGGATACAAAAGGAAGGTTTTTGGCCATATTGGAAAGTATATTATGATTATTAGTGTTTAAACCAAGTATAAATTTTTACTTTTCAAAAACCAACTCCCTTGAACAGAGATGAGTATTCACAAATTTGAAACTTTTGATAGAATAACAAGGTAATTACATAAACTCAAAAGGTATACCTTTAGTAGCAAACCTAGTGGTCACCTTTGGCATGGAAAATAAGTAATGATCAATAAATAAAGTGTTGAAAACTTAGTGGAGTTACCAGGTACTAAATGTAGATGTTCTTGTAACTACAAATATGCCAAGACTAGCACCAATCTTGGACAATCTTCTAAGACTTAGAGTCCCACTGGGCATGCCAAAAATTGTTGTCACTTGGATTTGTACCCATTAAGGATATGTATCAGATCTCCTCATCTAAGTTGCATAATGTAAATATCTCACAATCTATGGGTAACCAATAGGTGATATGAATCACTATAAGGGCTATGTTGGGGATCAACCAACAATCTTGATTACTATGTGAAAGCAACTAAATGCGGAATTAAACTAGAAAGATAAGTAACTAAAATCAGAAAATAGAAAACAATAAGAGATACAAGAAACCACCCTGAAAACTTGTATTAAACTCTTTACAAAAGGGATATAATTGAAGAAACTTCTTTTCTTCCACACCTCTCTCAGATGTACAGATCTCTTTCTAGATCTCTTTCCCTCAAGAGTTCTCTCTCAATTACAATCAACTCCAACACTTGGATTGATACACATATACAACTCTTGTACTGTTACTCTACAACTACAATAAGCTATGAAGATCTATCCCTATTATATAACTTTAGGGATTCATGAGCATACAATCACAACCATTAGATGCACCTCCTAATCAAGGGCTCAAAACAGTCTTACTAAAGATAGAGATGTGGACTTAAGACTAACAATTAATCCTATCATGCAAACATTATATTCTATCCACGAAAATAGATTCTGGACGCACAGGTGACCGACATCGGTCCCTGCCTGTCTGCCTGTGACCGACGTCGGCCGATCCATGACTGAAGCCAGCATCTCCTAGTTGACTCCTGACCGATGTCGGTCGCTCCTAACCGACGTCGGTGACTGTGTAATTCCTACAACCTGAAACTTGCTCATTTGGTGAAGCTTTTAGCTCCACACCTTAAAAATCTCTCACTTGGAGATAAACAGCTGCACCAGTACCTGTACAGCAACATCTTCTAGCTCCTCCATCTTCAAACTCAATCATGAAGACCAACAAAAGTTGAATGAAGATTCAACTTCTCCTTTGTTACCGACTTGGTTAACATATCAGCAGGGTTCTTATCTGTATGGATCTTCTCCAGCTTCAACTCACCATCCTCCAATACCTATCTAATGAAGTGGTACCTTAGCTATATATGTTTGGTTCTTGAATGAAAGGCTGAATTCTTAGCCAAATGAATTGCACTCTGACTATCACTATATAATTTGCAACTCTCTTGCTCCTTTCCTAGATCTTCCATGAATCGTGTCATCCATATCATCTCTTTGCTAGCCTCTGTGACTGCAATATATTATGCTTCTGTAGTTGACAAGGCAACAACCTTCTGCAACTTTGAAATCCAGCTAACCGCCGTTCCACCAACAATGAAAACATATCCTGTGGTGCTCCTTCTGCCATCTAAATCACCTGCCATATCTGAATCTACATAACCATGTAGATAAGTGTTTGACCCACCATAGCACAAATGCCTACTGCTGGTCCCTCTTAGATATCTAAGGATCCACTGAACTGCTTTCCAGTGCTCTTTTCCTAGATTGGCCATATACTTACTAACAACTCCCACTGCTTGGGCAATATCCGGTCTAGTACATACCATTGCATACATTAAACTCCCAACTGTAGAAGCATATGGAACTCTATTCATGTACTCTACCTCATCATTTGAATTAGGACACTGTTCTTTACTCAATTTAAAATGTTCAGCCAAAGGTGTGCTTATCGGTTTTGCATCCTGCATATTGAACCGTTTCAACACCTTGTTCACATAATCCTCTTGAGACAAAATCAACCTATGATTTTTCCTATCTCTCTTAATGCTCATGCCAAGGATTTTATTTTTTTCTCCCAAATCCTTCATGGCAAATGTGTGAGCTAATTTCACCTTAAGCTCAGAGATATCCTGCATGTGTGATCCTGCAACTAGCATATCATCTACATACAGCAACAAGATAATATATCTACCATTATCCAATCTCTTAAAATAAACACAATAGTCAGATTGACATCTACTATAGCCATGCTCAGTCATAAACCTATCAAATCTCAAATACCATTGTCTAGGAGCTTGCTTGAGACCATACAAGCTTTTCTTCAATCTGCACACTAGCTTCTCCTTCCCTTTGACCTCAAATCCTTCTGGCTGATCCATATATATTTCTTCATCCAAATATCCATGAAGAAACGTTGTTTTAACATCAAGCTGCTCAAGATGCAAATCCTCAATAGCAACTAAAGATAATACAGTCCGTATAGAAGTCATTTTAACTACAGGAGAAAAAATCTCACCAAAATCAATACCTAGTTTCTGTGCAAATCCTTTCACTACCAACCTGGCCTTATATCTCATCTGTCCATTCTCACCTTCCTTCAATCTGTAGATCCATCTATTATTCAGTGTCTTCTTTCCCACTGGCAACTCAACCAAATCCCATGTTTGGTTCTCTTTCAAGGAATCAGTCTCCTCATTCATGCCTAGCTCCCACTGATTCTTGGATTCCACCTGTATTGCTTCATCAAAACTCTATGGTTCTCCACCATCAATAAGCAATAAATAGAATAATGAAGGGGAATATCAAATTAGAGGTTTAATTACCCTTTATGACCTCCTGATGGGCATCTGAGACTCATTCACAACACGCTATCCGCCCAAATTCTCTGACAGTGACCGAACTCAATCACTTTCAGGCCTGTTACTGTCTGACATCAGTTCCACATGACTGACATCAGTTTCTTCCTGACTGACATCAATCACTGTCTGACTGACATCATTTCCTATATTGCCAACATCAGTTCCTACCTAACTAACATCGGTCTCTGTGTTTTCCTATCTATGATAATTCTTTCTCGCGAGCTCATTTTGGACCGTCACCTCGTCTAATTCTCCATTGCCCTGTTCAGATTGATTCAGCTTCTTGAGATGATCACTATACATCACTTTTTCCTTGAAAACAACATCATGGCTCCTAATTATCTTGTTAGTTCCTAGATTCCAAAATCGAAATCCAAAATCATCAGAGCCATAACCAATAAATGTGCACCTCATAGACTTAGCATCTAGCTTCTTTCTATTTTCCTTATCAACGTGCACAAAAGCTTCACAAGCAAAAACTTTGAGAAATGAGAGATCTACTTTTTTACCTATCCATGCCTCTTCTAGAATTCCACCATCCAGAGCTGTAGAGGGTCCTCTGTTAATCAGGTACACTGTAGTATCCATAGCTTCTACCCAAAACTCTAAGGGCAAACCAACATGCAACCTCATACACCTTGCACGCTCCATTATTGTTCTGTTCATCCTTTCAGCAACTCCATTTTGTCGAGGTGTCCTTGGAACCATCCTTTTCCTACGTATTCCATGCATATAACAATACCAATTGAACTTGTGGCTGCAGAACTCACCACCATTGTCAGATCTCAGGCACTTCAATCTCTTGCCTGTTTCATTCTCAACCATAGCTTTCCAAATCTTAAAAGTGTCAAAAACATCAAATTTCTTCTTTATACAATAGACCCATACCTTTATTGTAGCATCATCTATGAAAGAGACATAGTACTGTGATCCTCTAATATAAAAAACCTGACCCAGTCCCCACATGTCTGTGTGAACAAGCTCCAATTTGTGCTTCTTCTTTGTTGACCCAGTCTTGAGAAAACTTACTCTCTTCTATTTCCCAAAAATACAGTGTTCACAAAAATCTAGATCTATGCTTTTCAAATCTAAAATCTTACCTTTTGACTTAAGAATAGACATTCCCTTCTCACTCATGTGGCCGAGCCTAGAGTGCCACAACTTTGCATCCACATCTGAAGTAGATAATACAGAAGAAGAATTATCAGTAATACAATTACATAAATAGAGAGTACCTACTCTCTTACCTCTGGCCAATATAAGTGCACCCTTGGTAACCTTCCAAGATTCAGCTGTGAGAGTTACTGTACAACCCTCATCCCCCAACTTTCCTATAGAAATCAAATTCCTCTTTAGGCTGGGAACATGCATGACATCTCTCAACACCAATGTGCTGCCATTCTGCATTTTCAGCTGCACTTTTCCTTTGCCAACAATTTTACAAGGCTCATCATCCCCTAAATAAACTATTCCAAAATCTCCATGGACATAGTCACTAAAATATTCTCTATTAGGGGTAACATGAAAAGAGGCACTAGAATCTAAAACCCAAGATTCTATATTATTATGCAAAGAGAATATAAGAGCATCTTGTGCAATACCTATAACTTTTGCTTCTTCTTTACCTTCATGTTGATTGTCCTCTTTAGGTTTTGACCAGCAATCTTTGCTTATGTGCCCTATCTTTCCACAATTCTAGTAGGCTATCCTCCTGCCATTTATGGATTTGGATCTACCTCTCATCTTTGACTTAGACCTTGATCTCCCTTTCTTGCTCTTCTCTTTTTGCCTTCCCCTGCTCTCAAAACTTAAAGCATTCCCTGGTGTTTCCTCTGTGCTTTTCCTGTAAATTTCTTCATTCAAGATTACACTAACAACATCATCTACTTTTAAAATATTTGAAGCAGATGCAGTATTACTAACTACCATTACCAAGCTATGCTAGCTCTCAGGTAAAGAGCATAAGATTAATAGAGCTTTAATTTCATCATCAAACACTATTTTGACTAAATTTAATTGATTTACAATTCCATGGAAATCATTTAGATGATTAGATACAGATCCACCTTCTTGCATTTGAAAATTAAATAACTGCTTCATAAGATATACCTTATTTAAAGCTGAGGGTTTTTCATATAAATTTTCTAAAGTAGTCATTAACTCTACTGTTGACTTTGCCTATGATAGATTAGATATCACAGTAGATGCCAGACTCAATCTTATAGATCCAAGAGCCTTTCTATCAAGAACTTCCTATTCTTCATCTTCCATGTCTGTGGGCTTCCTTGAAACTCCACCTAACGATAAGTATAGATCTTTCTAATATAGATAATCCTCTATCTGCATTCTCCATAATTGGTAATTCTTGCCATTGAACTTATCTATTACTTCTCCCACTCAAACAAAAATCCCTGTGAGTAACCTGTAATCAATACACACTAACTAGATCTGAAACACCTGTTAGTCAACTTGAGCTCTGATACCACTTGTTGGGGATCAACCAACAATCTTGATTACTATGTGAAAGCAACTAAATGTGGAATTAAACTAGAAAGATAAGTAACTATAATCAACAAATAACAAACAATAAGAGATACAAGAAACCACCCTGAAAACTTGTATTAAACTCTTTACAAAAGGAATACAATTGAAGAAACTTCTTTTCTTCCACACCTCTCTCAGAAGTACAGATCTCTTTTCAGATCTCTTTCCCTCAATATTTCTCTCTCAATTACAATCAACTCCAACACTTGTATTGATACATATATACAATTCTTGTACTGTTACTCTACAACTACAATAAGCTATGAAGATCTATCCCTATTATATAACTTTAGGGATTCATGAGCATACAATCACAACCATTAGATGCACCTCCTAATCAAGGGCTCAAAATAGTCTTACTAAAGATAGAGATGTATACTTAAGACTAACACTTAATCCTATCAAGCAAACATTCTGTTCTGCCCACGAAAATAGATTCTGGACACACAGGTGACCGACATCGGTCCCTGCCTGTCTGCCTGTGACCGACGTCAGCCAATCCATCACCGACACCGACATCTCCTAGTTGAATCCTGACTGATGTCAGTCGCTCCTAACCAACGCTGGTGACTGTGTAATTCCTGCAACCTACAACTTGCTCATTTGGTGAAGCTTTTAGCTCCACACCTTAACAGGCTAGTTCCCTTGATGCACTCTTTGAAGCACTTTCCTACTTACCAACCTTGCATGAAAATGGTTAAGAAGACAAACTAAAAAATCTAAAATATGATGCAAAACTAATTATTTTCCTTCCATTGAATAAACTTATACTACTTAGAGCAACTCAAAGCTTCTTTCACACATAACTCACAACTCAAGATAAATTGTTACATCAGTGCTTCATATGCTAAATTTAAGAGGTATATTGATGCTTAGGGGGGATAATGAATGATAATTTAGAGAATAAAGTCATAAACCACTTATAATAATCTCATAAAATAATAAGTAACACTAGTAAAGACCCAAAACAATTACTCTTCTGCATACTTGGTGGACAATCAAAGACAACATGCTAAAAAATACTATCTTTTACTAGATAAGATCAACAAGATTTTCAACCAGAATCAATTATGCAACATGTAAGTACGTAAATTAACTTGTTTATTACTTCAATATATATTCAAATAAAAAATTAGTTAGGGTTTCAACATTAACTAATGGAGGCTGCTCAAAAAAGCCGAAAAAGTCACTACTTATAACATTTCAAAGAGGAGTCCAAAGGGAAGTCCAAAGGTCACTTGGAAACTTGTCATGTTGAGAGAAATGGTTACATGTGTATGAAAATAGGATGTGAGACTGACCATTTAAGTTTAGAAATTACAATTTTCCATCCCAAGCATGAAACTCTTGAAAAGTGGCATGAAATTCCTTGTGTTGGCTCATAAAACTGCCTTCATCATCTAGCACTATTGGAACGTCCAAAAACTAAATATGGGTAGTTATAATGATTTTAATGAGAGGGATATGTTTAATAAATGATTTTATATTCATTTGTTGCATTCCCAATCACTTATATTCCTTTGAAAGTGAACCATCACTACCTGTAGTAAAAAAAACTCCTCTTTCACACACCTTGCACACTTGGCTTTTAAAAGGGATTAAATTTCTCATGAAAATACATACAAGGGAGTCAAAGACATGTGTAAATAAAATCCATGACCTTAGAGGTATTAGGCACACCTAAAAAATCCATCCACTTAAATTTATCACCCTTCTCACTATTATGTTCACTATGCTAGTTTGACTGGCTAAGATGGAGCTACGAGGAAGAACACTTAATATATATTATAGAGAAAAATATTAATATATAGAGTTATAATGAGTCTTTATATTATTCCAAAAATTTATTCCATTGCTTGAAAGTCCCTAGACTTTACACAATACATAAAATAGTCAAAGAAATCCATTCTGTACCATGTTCATATAGGTAGGGTGGCACAAAATTTGATGATTAAGATCCCTAAAGAGTCCTATATAGACTCAAACAAATTTCATGGTCATTTCATCCCATTTGGCTATCTCTCCATGCTTGTTTTCTTAGTTGGGTCTTTATCTAAGGTTTAACAAGGGTTTTAGGTCACTTCTGCTCTTAAGGTTTGTTCATAAATGTTTGACATTGGAACTACCAACAAATTTCCCAAGTATGATATTCAAGGCCCCTATAAACTTCCCCAAATTCCTTTTATCTCCATTTAAAGTGCCAAGGGAGATATGAGCATCTCAAACTACTTAAGCTTTGACCTTCATTTCTTGTAGCCTTGAATTGACTTTGAGCCCCAAAAAGGAGGCTTGAAAATCTATTTAGTGACATAAAAAACATGATACAATAGGCTAGAAATCCCACATAAGGATATAAATGACATTTACCCCTCATTTGGATATTAGGCCAAAACCTTGCCTAATAGGCCTGTCTGCAACCTTAATGATTTAGACCATTTTGTTGAGATCCTCTCCTATTTGATTGATTCCTCATGTTGTAATAGGTATGATCCAACCCCCCACACCTTGTCATAAGGTCCCTTTATCTTTTGGTCCACCATTTGACCTTCCTTATTCAAAAAATGTAGGTTTTATTTATAAGGGAGTGCCCTCTATCTGAGACAAATAAGAGGTCACTTCCCTTATTTTCCTAGACAAACAAAATGGTGGGGCTTTTCCAAGTAGTAAGGACCTTATACACCAAAATTCAACCCTTGGTCATCTCATTTAGTGTTCCAATTATCCCAAAAACCAAAATAGACTTTTGTGAAGGCAAACTGTGTAGGGTTAACATTCTAGACTGTGTATTACATCAATAGGGTCCTTTATTCTGCATGATTTTCATTCATGAGATAATTTTGGGAGTGTAAACATCATGGAGAATATTTTATAATATTCTTCATCAATATAAATTTCTACATACCCCTTATACTCCTTGCTTAGTCAAGACTGAGTTTCAAATCTTGACTATGTTTTATGTCATAGAGGCACACCTATAGGTGATCATGCCTCTTTAAAACCAAGAAAATGTATATAGATCACTTTTAAAATCCTTTATGATAATTATATTCTTTTTTGAGTCCATTTGGAAACCTTATTATGCATTAGTAGTATTCACAACCTCAAACTACTCACTACCTATCATGGTCAAACATAGTCAACTGTGTTGGAAGGAGTAAAACCTTGTAGGTGAAGAGTCCTTGTTTGAAAGGTCACTCATCACTATTGGATTTAATGAACCATTTGGGATTGTACTTAATCATCCAACCTTG
This sequence comes from Torreya grandis, assembly GCA_037957365.1. Taxonomy (NCBI): domain Eukaryota; kingdom Viridiplantae; phylum Streptophyta; class Pinopsida; order Cupressales; family Taxaceae; genus Torreya; species Torreya grandis. The sequence goes on from JARHVA010007055.1 coordinate 189,556, forward strand.
ATGACTTAATTTTCAAGCCTCTATCTAGACTGTGTGCTCCTACAATCAACTGTAGGTGTGCATTTGGCATAATGTGACACATATAGGTGTAGATTGGGCCTTGAAACACCACCCATTAACTCTTATTTATGATATTTTAGATAATAATTTCTAATTTCACTATTTATAACCATTCAACATGATGGCATAATCTAGCTTTACAACATTAGGTAAAGAGGGCTCTTTTAGGATCAAACCTATAGATGTCAATGTAGGGTTTTAGTGTTGAAATAGGAAACTTTAAGCCTTCCAAAAATCACCCTCCACCTATCCTCTAGACTTCATATTTGTCATATATCTTCTCCTTCATGTATAATACAAGGTATGGTCATCTATATGTATCAAAAATCTTTGTAACCTTGTTATAGGATATCCATAAAATGGCTTGGACCTCTATTTCACTTTTTAGGGATTTATCCCCTAAACATAGTCATTGCTTCTTCCAAAATGGTTCACACCTCCATTTTACCATTTTAAAAATAGGTCTATCATGATCAACCCACATGATAGTATTTGATAGGAAGCTTTATCATGTTCCAACTTTCCATACAAGTACCTTCATGGCTTTGTGGTACCACCTATAGGTGGGTATTTGCATATACATAGGCAGTAAGTAAACATGGAAATGTAAAAGATATGTATGTTTATTATAAATTATATGCTTTCACCAAGTACCCAAATGACTCTTAAAATATTTAAACACCTACAAAATTTTCCATCTCAGCATGACATCATCAAGGAGACCCCTGTAGATGAAGATTAAGTTGTATGTGGGTAGTGAACCTAAAATGATCCATGTATCAAGGGGAATAGATTCATATTTAAGTGATATCTTCTTTAAATTATTTTCATGAAACATCATGATGTCTCAGATATTGGGATAAGTTCATATATCTCACTTTGTTGTCCTCACTTCATATAGGCACTTGTAGGTGCATATCTTTGTTCTATGGCTATGTGTATGACTGAGTTACAAGCATAGTCCCTTATTATGCTAGGCAGAGGTTCTTATATGATGATATTGATATGATAATATGTTTAATATCATTATATATTTATTACACTTCCATGAATCATGTTAAACAAGTCCATACATGTGATTCTCTATGACTACAAGTGAGAATAAGCAAGGAGTTGACTATGAGTAGCAAGATTAAAATTTGATTAAATAATGGTGTGATGAAATCAATAATGAAAGGAAGGAAATATTATGGAATTTATACATTTAAAACTTCATATTCCATCTACATGAGACATTTATAGAGAACCAACATTCTACAAATAAGGAAAATTTTTGACTGAGACCTCATATGGTGACACCTCCCTGCAACATGAGATGACTTGCCTATAAAAACACCATGAAACATGAAAATAATAATGAATATAATTTTATAAGAGATCAAACATCATTTGGATCCAACATAACCAACTAGATTGTATGAACCTATCCAAACTAGAGCAAAACCTATAGGGTGCAGGAAAGAGTGAGCAAAAAAACACACTTAACTTGTTAGAGATGGTTCATAAAGAATGGTTGATCAATAATTGAAATATTATTAATAAAATTAATCTTTATTATTGTATTATCACCCCCCACATGCATTTGGTCTGAAACCTATTCTATTAGCTGTACCAAGCATGAACCTACTGACCCTTTTTGTGTGTCTAGAAGGGTGAAGAATGAGAAAAATGGTTTTGGACCTATTTTAGAACTTAAAAATAATGTATATCATTCAAATTAATTAGAGGAAGATGAATATACATTTCATGACCTTCTCCCATATGTCACCTTCCTTTATGGGTTGTACAAGTGCCAAACTCTTCCTTTTTTAGTTGATTGTTTAATCTTCAATTAGATAACCTACAAGTTTTAGATGAGAATAACATTATTGACATGGAATATAAATTATTATACATTTTAAAAGACACTTAGACACCTTGAAAACTATGCCACTTACATTTATGACCCCTAAATGGCTATTAAGTGACTCAAAATGACACAAACTAATTAGACCATAACCAAAGTTAAATTGAAATTAAATTACATAAAAAGAATTATAATATACCATATGACATAATATTAGACCCCTAAAACATCTAAAATCAAGTTTTTACCTATAGGGGTCCCAATTTGACATGTAAGGTCAAATTTGGTCAATAAAAAGTGCATGGCTGCTATAAACATCCTTCAAACATATCAAAACTAATTATGTGGTCAGTATAATAGGTGTGTCAAGCACAAATATTTTGAGTTAGGTGATATTTTCATCAAATAAAACCATAATAACACCATGTTTAAAAAAAATAAAGGCAAGTTCAAGCCTAATTGGATAGGCCTTTATGTCATTGTTGCTAATTATGGCTTTGGAGATTACAAGTTAACTACACCTGATAGAGATGAACTTGATCAGGCCATGAACATAATACATATACAACTTTATTTTTCTTAAGTGACTCAAGGTATTGTTTATGAGGATCATTTTCATCATATTGTAATCCCACATTCCTTGTCCCGTACCATATACCATTCCTTCCATACCTTGATTGAAGTTGTTTTACCCTCCCCACCCACCCTTTTTGACCTTGGTTATCATCCACTATTTCTTCAAGCACCTTCAATGATTGGATTTAGATAAATTTTTATTATTTGATTCATTATTTCACATAGAGGTAGTATCTAGGCACCATATGACAGTGGTTTGGCAATTGCATTTTTCATTGTTTTCACATTCTATTTCATTTTTGGTGATCCTCATTATAACCACCTCTGAGAAAATTAGTATTATCAACCCATGTAATTGTTTATTAATTATAAAATCCTATGGATAAATTAGGAGCAACACCTTTACCATGCATTATCACATCCCCTTACCATTCATGTTCTATACTATGCCATTTGCCCAATTCATGAACTTGCTACTACCTAGTTGGATTCCTCCACTGTACGGTGAAACTATAGTGACTTGAGGTCTCATTCGAGACTATGTAGGTAGTGATCAATTTAGGTTGAGGTTAGCTCAGTCACCCCTTTGTCACACTCTCACCATTTTGTGATCAATTTAAGTTTGAATGCTCTTTTCATTTTATGAGTAACCTAAGCCATGCTCTTGCCATTTTGTGAGTTGAACTATTTAGTATCTCATCATTCTTGTTTGAGTTGAGATAACTCAAAAATTCAAAAAACATTTGAAAAGATCTATAAAATCCTAAAAATCATAAAATAATGAAAATTGGCTTAGAATTTTCAAGCGAGATATAAAGTCATCAATTTTTTTTGGGATGGGCCATATTATTTGTTCAGTTTTATTTCTAGACCACCTTGGTTTGTTTCCTCCCATTTAAAGGATAAATACATTAGCCTTAGATCCACATGGACTATGTAGGAAACACTTGGATACATGGAGTATCTCGGCTTAGCTTGGTGTACTTTCCTTTATTTTTTGACTACTTGTTTTCCTTAAGGCTCCAAGGACTCCTAGCTATTTCAAAAATAACCACTTATCCTTTAGTTTAATCATCCTCATTGGCCTTAGTTATACACTTTCACTATTTTGAGAGTAACCATTTCTAACACTCTTGCTATTTTTCAAATTTTTTATTTTCTCATTATTTTGTGAGCACTTTCTCTTTCTCAGTTTTAGATGTAGTAGACACTCTAAACCACCAATTCAGTTCTTTTATGAATACTCTTCTATTGGCTTTTAGTGTGGTTTTAACCTAAATCATACTCTTCTTATTATGTAATTTATTTGTGTTGATTATTTTATGTTTGTGAACATTATCCCCTCTTTTCTCATGTACTCACCATTTTACAAGACCATTCCCATATTCCTCTACACAAAAATCATGTTTCCTTATCATCCATTTTCTTCTATCCCATATCTTAGGACAATGAAATTTGGCCTAAATTTCATATTGGATCTTACATCTATATAATTATGTAGGTAGTTTCCACTTTTCTAGTGCATCTGGAGTTAGCTCGACTACCCCTTCATTTTATTCTATTACCTTCATTTTATTTGTTTGTTTCATTATCTCCTATAGCCTAGGGGAAACTTTTGTCATCTTGTTTGTGTCTCATTGTTCCATATCACCTAAGGGCCACATTATTAGTATTTTTTCTTACATTTTTATATCTATGTCATTGCTATCTAGCTTAGAGGTCACCTTGTCGCTAAGAGTAACACCTCTATTACACATGCATGAACACTATTTTTTCTTTTTGCACTAACAATGTAATTAACCATTATTTGTGTTTGGATTTTTTTATTATTTTTGTTCCTTTTTTGTTTATTGGTGTTTTGTTCTTCAATTGTTTTTTTTTTTGGTGTTTTATTGTTCGTTTGTTTATTTTTATTGGTGTTTTGTTGTGTTTTTATTCATTAGTTTTTTTAACAATCCCATTTGGTTTGACATACATAAATGTAATTTTTTAAATTTAAACACATGTATTATAAATATATTATACCAGGAGTATCTAATCAGAGATCATACAAAATACTCTAAGTGTGATAATTATAAATAAGTACGTGATATCTAACACTGATCACTATTAACATATGAAACACATCATAATACATACATAGAAATTAATTACAAATATCTAGCCACTATTGGTACAATACACGGCCACTATTGTCAATCCACATTAAATAGGTCATTATAAATCTTCATGATAATATTTCCAATAATAAATAAAATAGAGTTCCCTAGATTATGAGTTCCATGAACTCTCCAATATTTGTGGAAATCTCAAGTTTCATCTTGAAAGCAGTACTATTATGGGGAGGGAGACCATCATCTAAGCACTTTTCCACACCAACCACAGATCAATGATTGCCTGCACTAAACCCATTAGGGAATGGCCCTCTATTCACAGATGAGTAGATAGTGATGGTGTGGGAATCCATAAAGACAAACAAGTACCTGTGTGTTGTATGATTTCTAAAACTAAACATGTAGTGTATCATAAAAAACTTATTTTATTGCAAAAAATCACACAAATATGTAAATAAAACTCATGAAATAATAATGTCTCACTAAACATACTTTATCCAAAGTTTTATGAATAATAAATAATAATGATTTATAGATCAATCTAATTCATACACACCACTTGATCAGATTGCCTTCATCTAACATTGTGATGCTAGTAAACCAGTGAAGTCTATCTCACTCCTTACTTAATATCAACAAAGTGAGATTGGTCAAACATAATTTAACTATAAGATTCATACAATTTACATCCTACTAGCAATCATTTCACATAACATGACAAACATAGGAGTGATCAAAACGTACATTTATTCCATCAAATGTATGAATAAATATTACATTATTATTTATCCCATACTAGAAATAATGACTACAATTTATACTATCTAAGTAAAATATAGATTTAACTACAAATTATAATTACAATAATTTGTTTCCAAACCTACTACACCCTATGGTATCCCATATTATCATAGTCTAGTATTCTAAGACATAACTACAAATTTTCTCAAAATCAATCATAATAAAGTAGTCATAAATACATGGAAAGACAAGATTATATTTATACAACTAGATATAACAAAGCTAGTCATAATTTCCATGAAACACCTAATCCATAGTCATAAATAATAATCCAGTAAGTATAGGTTTATACCAACATGGTATACCCTATGTTTAAAGTGCATACTACTAAAACTTATAAGCACACATCATGGTGCACCATTCACAATATATACAATCTATCATGTTGTTATCAAGGTATCAGATAACTTATAAATAAGTTATACCATAATCTTTCATTTAAAAAACTTAATTCCATTCTAGAAGATTGTTTTTGTATGGTTAAAGTCTCAATCTCTCAGACACCTTATGACTCATTTTAACCATTTATTTAACTATAGGTATAGTTCCTATATATGAGTACTTGTTCATCACAACATGCATCATATGAAAGTACTCCAATGATATGTAAATACTATATAAATGTTCACTTATATGTCTTAATCAAGAACCTTCCATATACTTAACTATCTTTTGCATGAACATGACCTTACACTTGGTTGGAAGTTTATATTTATGTTGACATGATTTCTCCATTCTCAAGGTCCTGTGACTAATTGTTTTATGTTTGTTAACAAACATAGAGGCATACTACCCAATACACCAATATTCAGTAAAATCTTATAATAACTCTTAAATATTTAGACAAATATATTTCCTCAATATATATTTGGATATGGATAAAAAATGGAGAAGGTCATCTATAGTTCTCAGTCAATTTCTTGATTAATATAACCTTATTGACAAACTATTACTGATCCTAAAAATATTTGCATAATATTAAGGAACAAGTAATTATATTCAAGGGAAATAATAGTTTTGTCCTGAATAGCCATTACCATTTAAACATGTAAGATATATAAGATCGTTACTATTAATTCTTTTACATACATTTGTTCATGTAAACCCATGTTTGGCAAATAACCCATTCAAAAAGATACCCTATGAGTATAACATGATACGTATTGCTCTAGAATGGCTGAACTACAGGTATAAGTTAATGAATGTATAAATGTAAATATGTTTTAGATCATATATAAAAAATAACATCCCCTTTTAGATTAAGATATCTAATATGATCATGATCTTATAACGCTCTATATTATATTTCCATTATACCAACTCTTCTATGTACAATAGAAGATAGAACATATTGATCAAGGATCTTATAAGTGGATAGTCCTATTCACTTGGTTCCCAAGTTACCATTGATGGTTCAAATGCTCTAATATATAGTGGCATCATAAGATAACTGAATCAATTATATATATATATATATATATATATATATATATATATATATATATATATATATATATATATATATATATATATATATATATATATATATATATATATATATATATATATCAAGGATCTTATAAGTGGATAGTCCTATTCACTTGGTTCCCAAGTTACCATTGATGGTTCAAATGCTCTAATATATAGTGGCATCATAAGATAACTGAATCAATTATATATATATATATATATATATATATATATATATATATATATATATATATATATATATATCCATTAGTCGAATCATAATGTAGTCCTACCATAATATTTTGACCAGTTATGTTGTTATTATAAAATCTTACACTATCCTATTATTATAGGAAATATGTAATATTATTTCTAGTATATAGTGACAAAGTTTTTTATTACGACACTTTGGTAATTTGTTCATTTCTAAAATTTCAAGATATCACTATCACTACATAAAAGATTATGAACACATGTTTCCCATATTTCCATGTCAGTCTAAATAAACAAATGGTCACCCTAAATGTCACTGAGTATCAAATTTTGTAAAACTCTTTAATTAGGCCTAAAAATCACATCACCCAAGTGGCATCACATGTTTATCTCCTAGAAAACTACTCAAATAAGTCAACTTTAATTGATTTAGACGTTATAACACATTTACTATGCCTAGCTAGGTATGGTTAATTTAACTCCTCTTCTTGGAGCTTGTTTTTTCAATAACTCTAGAGAGCATTATTATTATATTTTATTCTACATATGGTATTGGTCCATCGATCTAGGTCCAGTTGTGATAAGCAAGCAAAGTAAATCACTGAGCAATAAATATTACAAGTCATCATTACAATGATTTAATTTACAATGCTAGATAATTAAGAAACTATAATTTGCTTTGAATAGTGCTAAAAATACAATGATTCAATTCATTCTACTATCCATGGTTTAAACACAATGATTTAATTCATCATATGAGTCTTCTACTACTACTTCATTGATTTAAATATATATGAAATTAGTAATAAATACCAAGTTTTCTATCACCATATCCTAGAATAAATATCAGATATTCAAATCACCATTTACCTTTATCTAAAATTAATGTCATATCAAGTCTTCTTGGCCAAATCATTTTCTAATTCTAAATATTAAGTGTATTCTTGGGTTTAGTTCCTATGTTCACGTAGCTATCACTACACTATTATATACAAATTACTTCAATAACATAAGTATAGTGACTTTAGTGACTTATATACATTATATTGTATGATAAGGTAATTATGTATATTTAAAATAATTTAGTGACATATTATTTAAGTTTTTAGCGAATAACACATACATATTATTAATATAATAGTGAATTTACTAGGTATTATACACAATGAATGGTATATAGTTTATGTTGTACTATAAGTATACTCCATATAGCACTAAAAGCAACTTATACAACCTAAAATTTAATCCAGATTTAATAGTACTCCATAGGATCAAATATGGAGTGTGTGTGTGTGTGTGTGTGTGTGTGTGTGTGTGTGTGTGTGTGTGTGTGTGTGTGTGTGTGTGTGTGTGTGTGTGTGTGTGTGTGTATAACATAATTATTTTAAAACTTAATAATAAATTTGACACATAAGAATAAGCATATGATTTGTAAACTTAGACTCACAACTAACCCCTTAATGGCTGGAATATCATAAAACTCAAATAAAGCAGAGAGACAAGGGATTTGATGTGAGGTACCTGATCTTCCATAACATATAAAATAACAATAATGCATGGAAGGAAATAATAGACAACTATGCCAATCACATAGGCTAGGGATAGAAAACTATAAAAACACATCGAATGCAAAAAATACAATGCATACATAGTAAAGTTGAAGGGCATCATGAGTAAGAACCTGACCATCAATAGACAGTTAGTAAAATCCAACTATCCACCATATGAATGAAAACATTGTTTTTTCAAACTCCAATTGCTTTGCTATGTTGGACCTTTCTTTTCCTCTTCAAATCTCCTTCTATGCTACCTTCTCTCCTTTTTTTGAATACCCTCCAATATATTTATCCTTCTTCACTTTTTAAGAGAAAAGGGGCATAGCTTCTTTTTATTTTTTATTTTTTATTTTTGTTTTTCTTTAGTATTTTTATGAATTTCTTTCTTTTTACTTTTTTTTAAAATTTAAAGATTTCTATTTTCCTTAAATTACTATTCTTTTGATTTTCTTCTTTTCTTTTTCCTATGTTTTTCCTCTTCATTGGAAATTCCTAATTTTTATTTATTTTTATTTTAATTATAAAAAATTAGTATATCCACTAATTAAATTAGAATCTCCAGATGCTATGGTAATTTAATAATAACTCCACTAATTAATAACCTCAAATTTATGGAAATCACATTTATAAAGGCATTAATGATCACACACAAATCACACTAGATGAGACCCACAAAACCATTAAACTATGCTAGCAAATCATGAGCAAACAACTATCTAATTCAAGGAACATTAATTACACTAAGTTAACCATTTTATTATGCATTCTAACATGTTCTAGCTAGTGTGGTGTATGCAGGGTTCTAGCCAGTTTCTATGTCATCTTCTGACATCTCCATCTATGTCATCCTCTTTGATGATGATATCCTTTCATCATGCTCTGAGGGATGAGTTATCCTGCATTAACCTCAAACAAATAGGGAGTTATACCATAATAAAATGATAAACTACATCATAAAATATAGCTAAAATAACAAACTAACATGTTCGTAATGTAAACATATACACTACAACTAACTCATAGTAATGTAAACATGTAACCTAAGCAATATCCTACTATCCCATAACAATATATCTCAAAGTTTAGTTTAAAATATCCAAATCAAATGTGTCAATTATAAATATCCATAGATAATCAATTAGTTTGCTTAGTGAGGAATTAGAATGTAACATCTTTCCCCCCTAAAGCTAGTCATCGTCCCATATGACTCTTATTCAAACATAAATTTTGAATTAAAAACATTATTCAACAGAAAAATATCATAGCATAAAGTATCAAATTAAGTAAATAAATGAAAAATTCATCTGTAGAACTCATCATGGTTTTCCCAAATATCTCTATTCTTAGAGTGTTAGTCTCACAAGACCCTAATATATGATATTTCCCTATTATGTAAATAAGGTTTGCAAGTGTCACTTATGCTTATTGATTCTATCATGACCACCCCAAGGTCTAGAACCACAAGACCAGCCTATACATATCTCTGTGAAAGTTTCACTGACTTCCTAAAAACACATGAAATAATCATAAAATTCAAAGGAAATGATTAGGAAGAGTTCCACAAAACTTTTCAGTGCCTCACACATCTCTTTAAACTAGAGAGTGTTTTTCTCATTCTGGAGAAAAATGTTTAGGGAACCTGGCAAGAATAATGTGTATAAGTTAATACCATTGCTATTACATGTATCTATTTATAACATGTCAATATTACCACTACTCCGTGGAGCTCCTAATAAGTATAATAATGAATAGGATCTAGAAATAATACATTTACAATGTATACAAAATTAAGGAATAACCATTCCATAGTATACATGTGTATGGCCATATGACTGAATTTGACAAGTCCATCTATTAAATCCAAACTTAGTAACTATTGAATCAATGTGAGACTAAGTAAGATCCATTGCTATCACTTAGTACTCATGTTCCTAATTCACCACTCTTCCATTAGGTCTCCATGACCTAATGATCTCTAAAATGTGCACAAGGTTCAATGAATCACAATTCTATACTAACAGATCTTAGAAAGTAATACTATATGCTAAATAATTTTAGATGTAACAACATACATACAAGATCATACAATCATTCCATAATTTTATTAAGTTTCCATTAGCCAAACATAACTAGTATCATATTTCACATCTTAACCTATAGTGTTATATTCGTAGTTAAGAGGAAATATTATTAAAATTAACATAACACACAAAGTACAAGGATCACACCATCCTTACAACCCTATAAATGAATAATCTAGACAATATCTCCCTACTTGCTCAACTAATACACAACAAGTTAATTTTTTTTATCTCAACCCTTTTAGACTACCAATATGTTCTACACATCCTATACCCTACTTGCTCCCAATGAAGATACATAAATATATTTCAAAACAACATGATTTAAGTAAATGATAATATTATCAATATAATTAAGGGTAAATAATAACATAACAATTATAATCAACTTATAAACCCTAATCTAGAACCAATATAAATTTAAGGTTCACCACTCCTCGTGGTCTAAGTTCATAATTTTAGATAAAGTAGAGACTCTAAAAAGTCACAAGTGGAAAGTAGAGAACTAACATCTCAACAAAAAAAATCTTATAGACTCTCACATGGTATAAATATATCATCACAACCCAAGTTTCCATAATCACTACCTACTTACCAAACTTGTAAGAGTAGTAACATAACCTACATCCACAACTAGAAGTAAAATATTAATTCATAAAGATGAATCAATCCTTCCAATACTACAATTCTCTACCAACAAGAATTAGAAGACACTATCCCAAAAAATCAAAGAAATAAGGTAAAAAAAACATTGTAGAACAAGTTTTTCATTTTTAAGGAAACACTAAATCAACACCATGAAAATATGAATCCACTTAGTGGTATATAATGATGTCAAAGAAAAGTGAGAGATTGACAATTCAACTCTATGCCCACTATGAGAGATGACACTTCCTCTTAATCCACATAAACATAAGGATGCCAATCCGAAACAAACTCTTAACACAAAGGAATTCTTAAAAAGATAACTACACACTACTACAAGGAGAATTCTCACTACACTAGGTGGTACCAAACTAAAAATGGTCTTAAAATATTTACCACTCTTAGGATTTGTGCATATAGGACACAAAACTAATGCATATATACTAAGTGAGAATCATCCCATGATTTTTTTTATACACTCACACATAAGACAAAAATGACGAAGGTGCCCTGATTAACAAGGAAGAATGTCATCATCCTCAAGGTGTTTGATATAAATGATCAAAAATATGGTAGGAATCTCTTGTTCATGACTCATGAAATATGCTATGTACTTACCTAACCAAACTTCATTTACAAATATCACCATTGAGACACTTGATAAACCAACCCTTTAACAACTCTAAGGGGGGTACAATTACTCCTAAGGTACACACTCAATGTTCCACACAACATTTCATGAATGTCTCAAACTTATAATAGTCACCAAGACATACAAGAGGATCTACCAATTCTAAATAAAAAACTCCAATCATGGTGTAACATGGTTCTATATTGAGGTAATACAAATCTAAAATACTAGTGTAATACTTCATGTTACTAGGTTCTCACTAGTGAATAAAAGGACACAAAAATGCTAATGGACTCATTAGGTCTTTGAGTTTGAGCCACATCTCTGATACCACATAAACAACCCCAATGGGTTTGACATAGATAAACGTTATTTTTTTATTTAAACACATATACTATAAATAGATTACACCATGAGAATCTAATCAGAGATCATACAAAATACTCTAATTGTGATAACTATAAATAAGCATGTGACATCTAACATTCACTGATCACTATCAACATATGAAACACAAAATAATGCAGACATAGAAAGTAATTACAAATAGCCAACCACTATTATCAATCCACATTAAATAGGTAATTATAAATATTCTTGATAATGTTTTCAATAATAAACACAGTATAATACAATGCACATAAATAAGATACATGGTTCTTTGGAGCATGAGTTCCCCAGACTTTTCAGTATGTATGGCAATCTCAAGTTTCATCTCAAAAGTATTGTTACTGTGGCGAGGGAGATCACCATCTGAGTGCTTTTCCACACCAACCATGAACCAATGATCCCCAGCACTAATCTCATCAGGGAATTGCCCACCTTTCATGAACGAGTAGATAATGACGGTGTGGGAATCAAGAGAGATAAGCAAATACCTATGTGTTGTATGATTTTTAAAACTAAACATGTAGTATATCATAGAAAACCCATTATATTTCAAGATATATTAAAAACATGTAAATAATACTCATGAAATGATAATGTCTCACTAAATATACTTTATCTAAAGTTTTATGAATAATAAATAATACCAATCTATTGATCAATCAAATTCATACACACCACTTGATCACATTGCCTTCATTTGGCATTTTGATTATATTAATCCATTGAATTCCATCTCAGTCCTTAATTAGTATCAACAAAGTGAGATTGGTCAAATATAATTTAACCACAAGATTCATACAATTTACAGCCTACTAGTAATCATATCACATAACATGTTAAACATAGGAGTAATCAAATCATACATTTATTCTATCAAAAATATGAATGAATCTTACATTATTATCTATCCCACATTATAAATAATGACTATAGTTTATACCATCTAGGTAAAATATACATTTAAATGTAGATTATAATTACCATAATTTGTTTCCAAACCTACTACATCCTATGGTAACACATATTATCATAGTCTAGTGTTCTAATACATAACTACTAATTTTATCACAATTGATCATAATAAATTAGTCATAAATACATAGAAACATAAGCTTATATTCAAGCAAATAAATATAACAAAGCAAGCCACAGTTTATATGAAACACCTAACCCATAGTCATATATAATAATCTAACAAATATCAGTTTATACCACTCATGTATACCCTATGTTTAAACTACATACTACTAAAACTTATAGGTATACATCATGATGCACTATTCATAATATATACAATCTACCATGTTATTATTAAGGAGTTAGATAAATTATAAATAAGTCATATCATAATTTTTCATTTAAACAAATTAATTCCATTCTAGAAGATTATTTTTGTATGGTTGAAGTCTCGGTCCTTCGGACAACTTATGACTTATTTTAACCATTTATTTAATTATAGGTATAATTCCTATATATGAGTACTTGTTCATCATAACATGCATCATATGCAAGTACTCCAATGATATGTAAATACTATATCAATGTTCCCTTATATGTCTTAATCAAGAATCTCCAATATACTTAACTACGTTTCACATGAACATGACCTTACACTTTGTTAGAAGTTTATATTCATATTGACATAATTTATCCATTCTCGGGGTCCCGTGACTAATTTTTTTATGTTTTCTAAAAAATTTAGAGGCATACTACCTGATACATCCATATTTATTAAACTCTTATAATAAATCATAAATCTTCAGACAAATATATTTGGATATGGTTTAAAGACAAAGAAGGTCCTCTAAATTTATCAATCAATTTCTTGATTAATATAACCTTATTAACAAACTATTACTAATCCTAATAATATTTGCATAATATTAAGGAACAAGAAATTATATTCATGGGAAATAACTAATTTGGCTTGAATAGCCATTACCATTTAAACATGTAAGATAGATAAGATTGTTACCATTAATTATTTTACATACATTTGTTCATGTAAACCCATGTTTGACAAATAATCCATTTAAAATTTACCCTTTGAGTGTAACATGATACATATTGCCATAAAATGGTTGAAATAAGGGTACAAGTTAATGAATGTACAAATTCAAATATGTTTTATATCATATATCAAAAATAACATCTCCTTTTAGATTAAGATATCTAATATGATCATGATCTTATAACGCTCCCTATTATATTTCCATTATACCAACTCTTCCATATACAATAGAAGACAAAACATATTGATCAAGTATCTTATAAGTGGGAAATCCTATTCATTTGCTTCCCAAATTACCGTTGATGGTTCAAATGCTCTAATATATAGTAGCATCATAGTATAATTGAATCAATTATATATATCCATAAGTTGAATCATATTTTACTCTTACCACAATATCTTGACCAGTTACATTATTATTATAAAATCTTACTGTAGACACCGAAATCATGTCTAACCCTTCATCCTCTCCCCCTTTGGTCCCCTTGGTCCACTTCCTAGCATTCCTAACACACACCTATTAATTTAAAATAATCATCTATTTTAAATTAATAACATTCCCCCTTGACACCCCCTTTAACACTTCACCCATGACACCTCACCTCACCCTTGGATTCCTTTCCCTTGGATACCCTCATTTATCACCCTATGACCTATTCCAACTTCCCCTCCACTAATCCTCACGTTTATTTAATCCACCTTCGACTGTTTTCGCATGACCAATTGCCCCTGGCAGTTGGAAGAATGGGCAAAAGGTTAATTTTAGCCCTTCTTCCATTATTCCAGCTGTCGACGTCGGTTACAAGTCGGCCAACACTGGCAGGATTGCCGACGTCGGTCACTTAAAGCAATCCGAAGGCGAATCCTCTTCCTCCTGGAATGTCGAATCACAGGCCCTCTCTCGATCCTCTTCCCCCGAATGCAAAAAATCCTCTTGCACCCAGACTTTGACCTATCTCTTTCTCTCTCTCTCGGACGTACAACAAGTATCACAGGATACAGGTACATTGTAGGAAGTCTTCTATAATAACAGCATCAGCAACCAGTCTTCTACACTCCTCCTTCAGCAAGCAACAAGTAAGTATTCCTCTTTTGTTCTATTTCTGTATTTCAGAATGCTTCTGTAATCAGTGTCTATTTGCTACTTCTAACATTATCAACCAGACCCAACTATCAACCAAACCAATTAGACACTCTTCTTGGAGAGGCTGAAAAGCCCTCCTCTTAACCAGACCCCTCTTGACACCCTATCCTCAAACCTGACTCCTCCCTTAGACCTTATTTGTATCCCTGCAACCTTACATAGACTCTCTGATTGCCACAGACTCCTGTCGACCACAGACCTTCTCTGAGATTCGACCAAAGACCACTGCCCCCACCGATGTCGACAGACTAATCGACGTCGGCAGACTTGACCAACTAACGCCGACAGCCTAATCGATGTCGGCAACTGTGGAAGACTGACAGCAACACACAGGTACGCATCTTCTCTATTTATTTTACTTAGTCTTCCATTATTTCTCATTATCAGACATTTTCTTTATCAATCAGTGGACTGACACCCTTCCAGGAAGTCTTTGCACTTCTGGGATCAAGCATTGCTTGGCAGTCCACCCATCTAACAATCTCTTTGTTTGAGTCTCTTTCTTCTATAGGTGTCATCCTCCACAGCTAAAGAGGAGTTCTCTCAACGTCTGGATAATGGTGCGTAGACCTCATCCGGGTATCATCTAACCCTAGACCATCATTTCTTAGTTTCTTACTTCCTTTGAATGTAGAAAAGTGAAAACAGTTTGAAACATTCTGGCACACCTAGTGGGACCCTAGGAATTCTCCTTGGGTTCGTTGCTTTTTCATCTAAAAATAATCTTTTCATATAAATGCATTAGGTCTCTCCTTGCATCTCTCTTCCTCTATCTCTTCCAAAAGACACTATCAACAAAGTTAAAAAGAATCGTTCTTTTTCTTTCTTTTCTTGCATCTAGAGTAGTGAAGTTTCATGCTCTTAACCCTTTCTCGACTTGTTTTCATCTGAACACACATTTCAATTTGGGCTTAATATACATTGCATTTCATTTCTTCCTGAATGCATACTTAGCTCTCACATCTAGTAATTAGACCGCATCATGAATTAATCATAGTCTACTTATGTTACACGACCAAATCACTTGCACAAAATCAAAACATCTAAACTTACTTGAGACAAGGTCCGACTAGGATTTCATCACCTAGCAGATACCTTACTCATCCCAGCAATCCCACTTGGACTTCACCACCAAGGGGAAAGCCCAATCTGTTCTCTAGCAGAGGATAATCTCTAGGGGAAGTATATACTAGCTAAGCGAGACCAGCTTATCACTGGGCTCATGAAGTGAGGGGAGCTTGCTCCTTAGCACCAGGCCATGTACGGAACCTAATACAGACTCTTGAGCACCGAAACTAACCTGAAACCAACCTTAGACTACTTCTTTTAGGACCCAATCTACAAGCCAACTTCTCAAACATTCATCTAAGGCATAAGCCAACTAGATTCTAAAAATTATTCTTAGGAATTAACGTTAGGGTCTGCTTGTTTTCATCTTCTTTTCTATCTTCATCTGGTTTTTTGAGCTAGTGAGGACATTTTCTTCCTTTCTTCCAAAAACTCTCAAATTTTTTGAGTTTCTGGAAAACATAGTAACCGACATCGGTTTTACCACTGACGTCGGCAACCTCATCGACATCGGTTACGACGTCGGTGATCTATTTCACCGACATCGGTTTTTAAACCGACGTCGATCACTGTCCAAAGTTTTCTTCTCAAAACAACAAGTTTAAAACCCGACTTTCTTGCTATCCAACACCCATTCTAGTCTTCTGAGACTGAAAAAACACAGTTTTTGAAACCTGACCCTTTCTTGTCTTGAATGGTTTTGACACATAGTCAAATCAAGACTCTTGTTGACCATGCGAGGCAACAACAGCTTCCACCTTCGCCATCTATGCCTAGTCCTCTAATGGAGTATCATTTAGAGACCGAACGAACTCCTACCCGACCAACTCCCAATCAACCTTCGATTGTCCCCGAAGGGGACCCAAACTTTGAGAGATTCCTTGACTACAACGTCAAGGCTCTCCAACACTATCTTGCAAGAAACCAAATGCGAGACCTTTTGAGTGAAGCGGCGATGACATCAACACCATCCGCTACCCAGTCTTTTATGACTCAGACTATTTCCCCAACCATTAACCCAACCATGGCCAATACGCAAAGTTTGGCCTCCCCATCTATTTTTGGACCGACTTCCATCGAGGTTACATTACCCTCTCAACCACATGCAATTCAACCAAGTTATACATCATACCAGAACTTGATTATCTCGACTCCACACACTCTTGCGCCTATAAATGCAGGAGTGTCTACCTCCCCTTTTGCCAATGCCACCATGCAACCACCTTTGGTGGTATCTAGTCAACTTATGCCTTCTACCTTCATGACACAACCGCCCTTGGCTTCCACTTCTGTCCCTATGACTATTCATCAATATGCTGCGCCTATACAAGTGCAACCAACTACGTCATATGTCCCTTCTAACACCTTTCAAGTGCCTTACAACCTAGGGGGTGCCCCATCTGCCAATCCATCAGCCGATCTCATCAATATGCTGATGGACAAAATTTCTAATCTTGAGGCTTCTATTTTTGGTTCAAGCAATGCTCTTTCATATGACCAAATTTGCAACGAACCCATCCATCCCTCCGTCCCAATCCGACCGTATCCTAGTCAGTGGAAGCTTCCTAAGTTTACTCACTTCCAGAGTAAGGAAGACCCACAATAACATCTACGAGCATTTAGACATGCTTGTTATCTCATAGCACATGATGATGCGTTATTGCTACACACATTTTCCATGTCACTTTCTGGCCCTGCCCTCGATTGGTATAGTTCTCTTACAAGTCACTCTATCTTTTCATTCACTCTGCTAGCCCAACTTTTCCTCGACCACTTCTCGATTAATATCACCAAAAAGGTTTCAATTACAGACCTCTACTCTATCAGGTAATTTGACGATGAATCCATAGCCAATTTCATTGCCCATTGGAGAGGCTTAATCAACCAACTCTCCTTCCCTTTACCTCAACCCGAACTCATTGAGCTCTTCTCTCGAGCATGTGCCACGCACATCTCATCCACCTTGCGGGTTTAAACATTCTGCACTTTTAACGAAGCTTTCACCATGGCTCGAAAGCTTAAACTCTGCACTATTGAAGAAAATAGGGTCAAATTGCATAATATCAACGCAAAAATTGATGACCCTTCTTCTTCCAGACCTTCTTCTTCCCACTCCAAGTCCAAAGGAGTGGCAAACACTGTGGTCGTTACATCACCATCCTTGACAACAACAAACCAATCTCAACCTTCAACATCTCAAAGCATCACAAAATAATTCCAATAACGTTACATACAGCGTTAATACACTCCAATTGGAGAGTCATATGCTTCCATGTTGGAAAAACTCATCAAGCAGGGGGTCCTCAATTTCCCTCCAATTTGACCACCTCAATTCAACCCTTCAAAATCCATCCCTACATGGTATAGGGAAAATGACTTCTGTCACTATCACCGCGTCCAAGGCCATGACATAAACAACTGTCAAACCTTCAAGAACATTGTCCAAGACATGATAGACAAGGGGGATCTTGTTTTAGATAACCCAAATGCACCACCTAATAAACACATTGACATCTTCAAACAACCTTTTCCTAACCATCCTCCTAACCAAAACAATGTCCAGACCATGGCCAATAGCTCCCAAAAGCATGATATACGCACAATCAACACGGCCTCACCTCTTGTCCCTGACCAACCTCCATCACACGTAGAAGAGCCTTCTTCTCCTATTAGTCCTCCATCGACCTCTCTTATATTGGAGGATGCTTCGACCATACCAATGCCATTAGCCCCACCTTCATTCCTCTTGAGGAGTCACATTCTCCAATTTCTTCTCCACCAAGAGAAGACCCTGTCTCTTCACCCACTTCGACCGAGGAAGACCCAGTGATAATTTTCTCTTGCCTTTTGCCTGAGATCGCTACATCTCACTCACCTCCATCGACATCTGAACCCAAACCCATGTAGGTGTCCACCATGCCAAAAGAGATTAAATCTCTTGGTGTTCGCCCCATATCTAATCTTGCCTCGTACAATAGTGACCCTCAAACCAAACCAAAGAAGGCCACTAAACCACACCGGAGAATTCCTCCCCCACCTTCATCATTACCCTCTATTTTGGGCCCACATCCATCCACCTTAATAGGAGTGCTTCCTACTCCAACACCTCACAGAGGCAAATTGCCTCCATTATCCCCTTTACCCATTAAACATATATTTCATTCAAAATGACCAATGCCTCCTATGCTTCCAAAACAAAAGTCATCAACCCCTACTGCAACAAAACATGCAGACCCATTGGCGAGTTCTTATGCCTTGTGGTTATGACAATTGTTGCAGTCTTCTCACATCAGTCTTCCACCTCTTAAACCATACCAATTTCTCAGACCAAAACCACCTTGGTTCGACGACACTAAAGTTTGTGTGTATCATCGCACGTCGGGACATGACATTGAGCATTGTTGTGCCCTCAAGGTTGTCATTCGCCAATGCTTGGAGAAAGACACCCTTCTTCTTAACCATATTATCAACAAACCTTCAACATCATCCCATGCTTCTCATACCTCCTCACCTTCACACTCATCAACTCTCAGATCAAGACCATCTTGGTTCGATAACACTAAATTTTGTCACTATCATCGCAAACCTGGACATGACACTGAGCGTTGTTGCGCTCTTAAAGATGTCATTCATCAACACCAAAAAAAGGATACCCTTCTCATCAAGGATCCTCTTGACTGCCCCTTTTCCAAATCTTTGACACCATCACATGCCTCACAAACATCATCACCTAAATCAGGATCTCAACACCAGACTATGGTCCCTCCACCGCTTTTAACCCCATTATTCGAAATCAACACAGTCAACTTAACCACCAGCCCACCAACCCAAAAGGATAAAGGGAAAAGACATGTTTTTATCCCTTGGGCATCCCCATCTACTAAGCCTTCACCACAACCAAAACCCAAGATTACTGTCTTGGGCACATCTCGACCAACATCTTCAAAGACAATCCCTATCCCCATGGTGAAACAACTTCACCCAACCTTTGTGAAGATGTCTTTGTATGATCTCATACAAAACTCTCCACAGCATCATCAAATTTTGATCCAAGCCTTACAATCTATGGAGGTCCAGCTTGATGACCCCCAAGCATTAGCCACTTTATTCAAATCATTACCAACCATTTCCTCTATCACCATCCGTGATTTTGAGATTCTTGCTTCCAACCTGGCAGATCGGGATTTTGCCCTCTCAAACTAAATCTATCAAACATTCTTCCTAGCAACTAGGGGAATTTGACCTTACCCTGACTATCAACATTGACCAAATATCAACCGACCTCGACCAAGCCTCGACCAAGCATCGACCTCGACCCGGCATTTACCAAGCCTCGACCAAGCATCGACCAAACATTAACCAAGCCTCGACCACACATTTAACATCGACCAAACATCAACCACCTTCTTAATCATCTTCATGTCCAACACCAACCACCTTCTTAATCATCTTCATGTCCAACATCAACCTACTCCTTCATCATCGACCAACATGTGACCAATTTGGAACGAAGCAAATGGGGCAAGTTTGCTCTTAATTGACTCGGACCTTGCATCATGACACACAAGCACGGGTCAGGGACTTATCAAAACCTGAACCCCTTTATGCCTTGTATCTTTGACCAGTCTACTATTAGTCAAGTAATTATTCACTTGATGGTTAACTTGAGCTCGATCCCTTGAGCAACCTCCCATCATCGTCATTTCTATTCCTATCAACCCTCAACTCTACAAACATCAGTCAACCCTTTTGTCAAGCATGAATGCTTTGTCCTAATAAAAGGGAAACCCTCTAAAATTCTATGGTCAAGTCCATGACCAAAGTCTAGTAAAAAATCAACAAAAAAAAAAAAAACAAAAAAAAAACATACAAAATTGGGATGCCTATCTCAAAAGGTCATAAAAATATAAATGTAGACTGCTCCCTCGAAGGACAGCTGCATAATTCCTGTATTTACTAGACTGCTCCCTTGAAGGACAGCTAGGCCAAAGTCATATCAAAAGCATATAAAGCAAAATATAGACCACTCCCTCGAAGGATGGCTATGCCTAAATCTTGCTACATACACAGCACTATCTCAGAAGCTTCCCGCATCGATCAGCTTCACAACATGACCACAAAAAAAAATGACATCTCTATGTAGACTTCCCACATT
Organism: Torreya grandis; assembly: GCA_037957365.1. NCBI lineage: Eukaryota > Viridiplantae > Streptophyta > Pinopsida > Cupressales > Taxaceae > Torreya > Torreya grandis. The sequence goes on from JARHVA010007055.1 coordinate 211,317, forward strand.
GATCAGTCTGCTCAAAAAAAAAAAAAAAATGGGCCATGGACTTGACTTGTAGTCATCTTCTGGGTCTCATATAAAAAGAAGCAAAGTTGTTCCTGCCAAAAAGGGTTCCCCCCTCCATCCATATCACATCACGCCTATCTCCCCAACATACTCAAGGGATTTTGAGCTCACTTAACGTCAAGTGATTTGAGTACTTCTCTAACACAACCACTGGTCAACGATGCAATACATGAACGAGGCTTTTGTTTCTAAAAACCCCTACCTATGCCATAATTATGGTCCTTGTCAATGAAAGAGCAATTTGCCTTTCACTTTTTCTTTTTATACACTTTGGTCACATCCAACCAAATCATTTCCTCAACCATACCCAACCAAATCAACCAAACCTTTTTTTTCAGACCACCAACATGACCTAGTCCATTTCACATAGTTTCTATGGAAACCAATACACATGGAAACTATCGACCAGACACAATTTATGTTAAGCATAAACCATTACTTGCTGAAGCATAAACATACTCAATTCATTTTTATCATACATCCATCACTGATATGGACAATTGCTAGGGATGAAAGACCACTCAACCAATGTTACAGAATACACCATCACACAATATGGAAAAGGCTGTAACATCATCTTATCCTCAGCATTTCATCATGACCAAAATCAATCATCAACCATTTTGCCTCTTATTCTGAACTACATTGGTCTGAGGCCCTCAACATAAGGGCTATGTAGGCAGCACTCAGATGACATGACGTCTTCTGGGGTTAGCTCGGCCATATCCATTTGTTCATCTATCTGATGGACAAACCATTTTGACCCCTCTACCCATGACTTACTCTCGTCCAATGACCAGTTCACTTTGACCCTTCCTCCCCTTTGGGAGAACTACATCGGCCTGAGGCCCTTCAAACAGGGGCTATGTAGGCAGCACTCAGATGACATAATGTCTTTTGGGGTTAGCTCAACCACATCTGTTTGTTCATTTATCTGATGGACAAACCATATTATCTTCATCCTTTGACTATGACCTAATCTGTCCAAACCAACTATCGACCACGTTGACCCTTCCTCCCTTTTTAGGGAGAACTACATTGGCTTGAGGCCCTTCCAATAAGGGCTATGTAGGCAACACTTAGTTGACATGGGGTCTTCTGAGGTTAGCTCGGCCATTCCTTCGTCCATCCATCTAATGGACCAACTATCTCGAATCGACTCGACCAACAACTTTGGAGATCACGCCTATCTCCTCAGACCATGACCACTTCCAAGACAACTTTGCCTTAGTTGTTTTGATTGTATGTGTGCTACCTCATGAATGGTTAGCAAAATTGTCTGCAACCCATTTTGACCCTCACAAGTACTAGGATTGTGAGCAAGTTGATACCCACTACTTGTGACATTTTCATGTTTTCCAAGAGCACTTCCTAAGCCTGAGATACTTGGAACACGATGACCATTGGAGCTACAGCTTGAATCGAATAACCCAATCAGCTACGACTAAATGTTGGGGCTTGGTTATTTCAATTTTGGCACTCCTCGACCCTTGACCTGCGACAATTTAACATGACCATCTCGTGAAGTGGTATGCATGCAATCTCAACTTTTACAACATTCACACTCAAACTTCACCATATCCATCCACTATCTATCAAATCAACACCCGATTCCAGGTTCCCTTCTCTTAACTCCTACTTTGAGGGGGAATACCTCATCCCATAATCAGGGCAATCAACTCTTTCATTTTTTTCTTGCAGTTCATCAGAACAACCAACAAGACGAAGCAACCACATCCCATATCTAGGGCAAACAACTCTTATTTTTGTCTTGTAGTTCGTCAAGAACAACCAACAAGACAAAAAGGGGCAAATGTAGACACCAAAATTGTGTCTAACCCTTCATCCTCTCCCCCTTTGGTCCCCTTGGTCCACTTCTTAACATTTCTAACATACACTTATTAATTTAAAATAATCATCTATTTTAAATTAATAACATTCCCCCTTGACACCCCCTTTGACACTTCACCCATGACACCTCACCTCACCCTTGGATTCTTTTCCCTTGGATACCCTAATTTATCACCCTATGACCTATTCCAACTTCCCCTCCACTAATCCTCAAGTTTATTTAATCCACCTTCGACCATTTTCACACGACCAATTGCCCCTGGCAGTTGGAAGAACGGGCAAAAGGCTAATTTTAGACACCATATCCATCAATCTATCTATCAAATCAGCACCCGATTCCAGGTTCCCTTCCCTCGACTCCTGCTTTGAGGGGGAATACCTCATCTCATAATCAGGGCAATCAAATATTTCATTTTTGTCTTGCAGTTTATCAGAACAACCAACAAGACGAAAGCAACCTCATCCCATACTTGGGGTAATCAACTCCTATGTTTATCTTGTAGTTCATCAAGAATAACCAATAAGACAAAAAGGGGCAAATGTAGACACCAAAATCGTGTCTACTCCTTGGTCAACCCTCCCCCTTGGCCCCCTTAGTCCACTTCTTATCATTCCTAACACACATTTATTAATTTAAAATAATCATCTATTTTAAATTAATAACATTCCCCCTTGACACCCCCTTTGACACTTCACCCATGACACATCATCCTCCCCTTGGATTCCCTTTCCCTTGGATACCCTCATTTATCACCCTATGACCTATTCCAACTTCCCCTCCACTAATCCTCACATTTATCTAATCCACCTTCGACCGTTTTCGCACGATGAGTTAGACCTGGCAGTTGAAAGAATGGGCAAAAGGCTAATTTTAGCCTTTTTCTGTTATTCTAGCTACTGACATCGGTTACCATTCGGCTGACGCCAGTGGGATCACCGACGTCAGTTTCTTAAGACCAACCCGAAGGCAAATTTTGGTCTCTCTCCTCTCAATCTCTCTTCCCTGAATGCAAAAATCCTCTGGCACCTGGACTTTGACCTCTCTCTCTCAGCTCCCTTCGACGTACAACAAGCATCACAGGCTACAGGTACATTACAGGAAGTCTTCTACACCAACAACATCAGCAAACAGTCTTCTACACTCCTCCAGCAAGCAACAGATAAGTATTCTTCTTTCATTTCATTTCTGGTAATTTTAGAATGTATTTATATTCAGTCTCTGTTTGCTACTTCTAAGTACTATAGCCCAGACTAGCCCAACTATCAATTAGACCCAGCTATCAACCAAACCAAGTAGACACTCTTCTTGGAGAGGTTGAAAAGCCCTCCTCTTAACCAGACCCCTCTTGACACCCTGTCCTCAACCTAACTCCCTCTTAAGACCCTGTCCATCGACTAGCAACCCTGCATAGACTCCCAGACTACTGCAGACCCCTTCTATCAACCACATACTTTCTCTGGCATGGGGGCCCCCAATATACATACAATATATAGAGCCCATTGAACTCAACTCCCATCTATATATAGAGGCACTTCACTTTATATGGTTAGGGGTTGCCCCCCCTCCCCCCTATATAGATTGATTGATTAACGATAGACAGTTGGGGGTGGCCTTCCCCCCTTCTATATAAACTCAAGACCCGTCCATAGACTACTGCCCCCACTGACATCGGTAGCCTAACCGACGTTGGCAGACTTGAACAACCGACGTCGGTAGCCTAACCAACATCGGTGATTGTCGAAGATCGACAGTAGCATATAGGTACGCATATCTTTATTTTCTTTGCTTAGTCTTCCATTTATTTCTCTTTATCAGACATTTTCTTTATCAACCAGTGGACTGACACCCTTCTAAAAAGTCTTTGCACTTCTGGGATCAAGCATTGCTTGGCAGTCCACCTTACATCCATCTAACAATCTCTTTGTTTGAGTCTCTTTCTTCTGCAGGTGTCATCCTCCACAGCCAAAGAGGAGTTCTCTCAACATCTGGATAACGATGCACAGACCTCATCCAGGTATCTTCTAACCCTAGACTATTTCTTTAGTTTCTCATTTCCTTTTGAATGTAGAAAAGTGAAAATAGTTTGAAACATTTTGGCACGCCCGATGGGACGAGCACTATCTCAGAAGCTTCCCGCATCGATCAGCTTCACAACATGACCACAAAACAAAATGACATCTCTATGTAGACTTCTCGCATTGATCAGTCTGCTCAAAAAAATTGACTGACAAACTATAAAGTCATGGACTTGTCTTTAGTCGTTCTCGAGGTCACCTATAAAAGGGGAAAAGTTGTTCCTGCCAAAAAGGGTTCCCCCTTCCATCCATATCACATATCACACCTATCACCCCAACATACTAAAGGGATTTCGAGCTCACTTAATGTCAAGTGATTCGAGTACTTCTCTAACACAACACGGTCAACGATGTAATGCATGAACTAGGCTTTTTGTTTCTAAAAACCCTTATCCATGCCATCATTATGGTCCTTGTCAATGAAAGAGCAGCGCGCCTTTCACTTCTGACACATCTTTGGTCACAATCCAACTAAATCATTTATCCAACCAAAACCAAACCAAATTGACCCAAACATTTTTAGACCAACAATATGACATTATGACATCATACATTATCATAGACCATTCACACTAGTTTCTATGGACACCAATACACATGGAAACTATCGACTACACAATTTATGTCAATCAACTCCACCATAATAGAGGCAATCAACTCTTTTATTTTTGTCTTGCAGTTCATCAGAACAACCAACAAGATGAAAGCAACCTCATCCCATATCTGGGGCAAACAACTCCTATTTTTGTCTTGCAGTTCGTCAAGAACAACCAACAAGACAAAAAGGGGCAAATGTAGAAACCAAAATCGTGTCTAACCCTTCATCCTCTCCCCCTTTGGTCCCCTTGGTCCACTTCTTAGCATTCCTAACACACACTTATTAATTTAAAATAATCATCTATTTTAAATTAATAACATTCCCCCTTGACACCCCCTTTGACACTTCACCCATGACACCTCACCTCACCCTTGGATTCCTTTCCCTTGGATACCCTCATTTATCACCCTATGACCTATTCCAACTTCCCATCCACTAATCCTCACGTTTATTTAATCCACCTTCGACCATTTTTGCATGACCAATTACCCCTGGCAGTTGGAAGAATGAGCAAAAGGCTAATTTTAGCCCTTCTTCTGTTATTCCAGCTATCGATGTTGGTTACAAGTCGGCCGACGCTGGCGAGATCACCGACACTGGTCACTTAAAGCAATCTGAAGGTGAATTCTCTTCCTCCTAGAACATTGAATCACATGCCCTCTCTCGATCCTCTTCCCCTAAATGCAAAAAATCCTCTTGCGCCTAGACTTTGACCTATCTCTCTCTCTCTCTCTCTCTCTCTCTCTCTCTCTCTCTCTCTCTCTCTCTCTCTCTCTCTCTCTCTCTCTCTCTCTCTCTCTCTCTCTCTCTCTCTCCTGGACGTACAACAAGTATCACGGGCTACAGGTACATTGCAAGAAGTCTTCTACAACAGCGGCATCAACAACCAGTCTTCTACACTCCTCCTTCAACAAGCAACAGGTAAGTATTCCTCTTTTGTTCCATTTTTGTATTTCAAAGTGCTTTTGTAATCAGTGTCTATTTACTACTTCTAACATTACCAACCAGACCCAACTATCAACCAAACCAATCAGACACTCTTCTTGGAGAGGCTGAAAAGCCCTCCTCTTAACCAGACCCCTCTTGATACCCTATCCTCAAACCTGACTCCTCCCTTAGACCTTATTTGTATCCCTACAACCTTGCACAGACTCTCTAATTGCCACAGACTCCTTCTGTCGACCACAGACCTTCTCTGAGACCCGACCAAAGACCACTGCCCCCACCGACGTCAGCATACTAACCGACGTCGGTAGACTTGACCAACTGACATTGACAGCCTAACCGACATCGATGACTGTGGAAGACTGATAGCAACACACAGGTACGCATCTTCTCTATTTCTTTTGCTTAGTCTTCCATTATTTCTCATTATCAGACGTTTTCTTTATCAATCAGTGGACTGACACCCTTCCAGGAAGTCTTTGCACTTCTGGGATCAAGCATTGCTTGGCAGTCCACCTTACATCCATCTAACAATCTCTTTGTTTGAGTCTCTTTCTTCTGCAGGTGTCATCCTCCACAGCCAAAGAGGAGTTGTCTCAACGTCTGGATAACGGTGCGCAGACCCCATCCGGGTATCATCTAACCCTAGACCATCATTTCTTAGTTTCTTACTTCCTTTGAATGTAGAAAATTGAAAACAGTTTGAAACACTTACACTATCCTTAGAATATTTAAAAACTATCCTATTATTACAAGAAATCCATAATATCATTTCTAGTATATAATGACATATTTTCCTGTTATGGCACTTTGGCAATTTATTCATTTATAAAATGTCAAGATATCACTATCACTGCATAAGGGATTATGAACACATGTTTCATATATTTCTAAATTAGTCTAAATAAAAAAAATGGTTACCTCAAATGTCAATGAGTATTGAATGTTTTAAAACTCTTTAATCAGGCCTAAAAATAACAACACCCAAGTGACATCACATGTTTCTCTCCTCAAGAGCGGAAAACTATGTAGATCAGTTAGATTTAATTGATTTAGATGTTATAGCGTAATTACTATGCCTAGCCAAGAATGGTTAATTTAACTCATATTCTTGGAGCATGTTTTATAATAATTGAAGCAAATCTAGAGAGCATTATTATTCCATTTTATTCTACATATAGTAGTGATCCATCAATCTAGGTACAGTTGTGAACAACAAGCAGAGTAAATCACTAGGCAATAAATATTACAAGTCACCATTGTAGTGATTTGATTTGCAACACTAGGAAATTAAGAAACTATAATTTTCTCTAAACAATGCTAAAAATATAATGATTCAATTCATTCTGCTAACCATGTTTTAAACATAATGATTTAATTCAGCATACGAGTCTTCTGCAATTACTTCAACAATTTAAATATATATGAAGTGGGTAAAAAATACCAAGTTTTCTATCACCATATCCAAGAATAAATACCAAATATTCAAATTACCATTTTTCTTTATCTAAAACTAACACCATCTCAAGTCTTCTTAGCCAAATCATTGTCTAATTCTGAACATTAAGTGTATTCATGGATTAAGTTCCTATGTTTACATAACTATTGCTGCACTATTATATATAGATCACTGCAATAGCATAAGTATAGGGACTTTAGTGACTTATATACATTCTATTATATGATATGGTAATTATATATAGCTAAAATAATTTAACGACATATTTTTTATGTTTTTAGTGAATAGAGCATATGTATTATAACTATAATAATGAATTCACTATGTATTAGTACATAGTGAATGGTATATAGTTTATGTTGTACTATAAGTATACTCCATATATCACTAAGAGTAACTTACATAGCCTAATATTTAATCTATATTTAATAAAAATCCATAGGATTAATTATGGAGTATGCTATTACCTTATATATAACAATCTCATAATTATTTTAAAGCTTAAAAAGAAATCTTACACATAAAATTAACATATGATTTGTAAACTTCGACTCACTAACAACTCAATCCTCAATGATAGGAATATCATAAAATTTAAATAAAGTAGAGAGAAAAGGGCTTTGATGTGAGGTACCTAATCTACCATGGCATATAAAATAGCAATAACACATGGAAGACAATAACAGATAGTTATGCCAATCACACAGGCCAGGGCTACATAGAAAACTACAAAGAATACATCAAATACCAAAAAATACAATGTATAACTAGTAATTGAGGGGAATCATGAGTAAGAACCTTACCACTGGTAGATATTTAGTAAAATCCAACTATCCACCATATGAATGAAAACATTGTGTTTGTAAACTCTAACTACTTTGTTATGCTGGACCTTTCTTTTCCTCTTTAAATCTCCTTCTGTGTCACCTTCTTTCCTTTTTTTTGAATACACTCCAATATATTTATCCTTAATCTCTTTTTAAGAGAAAAGGGACATAGCTTCTTTTTAGCTTTTCTTTTTCATTTTCGTTTTTCTTTATTATTTTATGAATTTCTTCTTTTTACTTTTTTTTAAATTTAAATCTTTTTATTTTTTTTAATTTACTATTCTTTTGATTTTTTTTAAATTTTTTTTTGTGTTTTTCCTCTTGATTTGAAATTCATAATTTTTATTTATTTTAATACTAATTATAAATAATTAGAATATCTGTTAATTAAATTAGCATATCTAGATGTTATGATAGTTTAATAATAACTCAATTAATAACCTCAAATTTTTAAAAAATCAGATTTCTAAAGGAATTAATGATCACACACAAATCAAAATAGATGAGATCCATAAAACCATTAAACTATGATACCAAATAATGAACAAATAACTATCTAATGTAAGCATCATTAATTAAACTAAGTTAACAATTTTATTATGCATTCTAACATGTGCTAGCTAATGTGGTATGTGCAGGGTTCTAGCCAATTTCTTTATCATCCTATGAGATCTCCATCTATGTCACCCTCTCTGAGGATGCTCTCCCTCCATCACGCTCTGAGAGTTGATTTATCCTGCATCAACCTGACAACAAATAGGTAGTTAGACCATAACAACATGATAAATTTACATCATAAAATATATCCAAAATAACAAATTAACATGTTCATAATGTAAACATATACACTAAAACTAACTCATAACAATGTAAACATGTAATCTAATCAATATCCTACTATCCCATAATAACACAAATCTCAAATCTTAGTAAAAAAATAGCCAAATCAAATGTGTCAACTATAAATATCTATGGATAATCAATTAGTTTGCTCAGTGAATAATCAAGATGTAACATTTGTGTTGTTTTATTTTGTTTGTTTGTTTGCCTATTTATTTTCTTTCATTATTTTGCCTTGACTTAGTATATATGCATTCAATGGGTGATTCTTACGCATTATACTTAAGTCCATCCATATTCATACGTTAACATTGTCATCATGTTTTTTTATCATTGGTGCATTATTTTCAATTGTTTATTAGATCAGATGTCAATCCTTAGGCATATTATGGCTCGATCATCACAGTGCATATCGTCATGTTCTATACAACATAATGAGTTTAGTGGAGATCACAAGCAATGGTGCCATATTACTTCTCCTTATTCACACATGAAAAATTCATGACCTAGCCAAATATTACCCTAATATAGAGTAATTAAATAATAAATGAATTTTAACCCCTGCTAGTTAAGACATGCATCTCCATCCTAACAGGTAACCCAAATTCATGGCTATCCTCTATAATGGCATACTTTTATTCCATGACCATAGATTTAGTATGTTAGCCTCCTTTTATTGATTTACCCTACTAGGGAAAATATGACTTGTATCACGCATCCATTTAACCTACTGGGGCAAATCATAGTGCCAATGATTATAACTACCATTGAGGACATCATTATAATTTTTCTACCTTACTAGGGCATGTTTCATTGTGATAATAATTATAATTGCCTTAAGATAAATGATTATCTCTATCCACTTTACTAGGGAATTTTTCATTATGTTAATTATTATAACCACCTTTGGGCAAATCACTATCTTCACCTCACTATGTCTATGATTATAATTGCCTTTGGCCAAATCACTATCTTCACCTCACTATGTCTATGATTATAACTACCTTTGGGAAAATCATCCTAAAAGGGCATCTCATTGTACCAATGATTATAAATACCTTTGGGAAAATCAGTCTTTCCCCCATTTTACCTCTTGGTTGCATCATTTGTTTCTTTTCAAGGAAACATTTACCAAACTTATTTATCACTTGTTCCCTTGAGGGGGTATCTAGGGCTCATCCATCACTTTCTAGGGCATTAGACATTAATGGGTTTTTCATTATTTTAGAAGATGTTACTGTGTTTGTGTCTTGAAACACCTTCTCAAATAGGGGAAATTGTACACACCCCATTCTGGTCATAATTGTTTTTCAACTAGACTTCAGATTGATTTCTACCAAATAGTGTAAATTAAGCTTAGGAATCACTATATGTCCAAATTTCATCTGCACATCAGACATTAGTGCTCAAAATCATGTTGAGGCATCCCTATTTGAGGTATTATCTTGTACACAAAAATAAAATCTCATGAATTCATTTCTAGTCAACTTATGACCTACCAAATTAACAGTTTGGCCTTTGGATCCATTAATTGGGGCACTTGAACAATTCCTAAAGTATAGAAATGCTAACCAAAATGAATTAACTAATCAAAGCAAATTAAATGCTTAAGTGGAATTTCCATGTGTAATTATTAAAATTTTCAAAAAGGAAATTTCAATAAAAATGAGGTCATGATGAAGTCATCATCTTCAAATTCAATAAATTAAAAATATCTCCCTAGATGCCTTAAATTCATAAATGGAGAGCCATGCCTAATAAATGGGATCTCTTCCCCAAATATTAATTGCATGTCCCCTCCTTAACTCAACTAGGGATAGTTCAAACTCAACCATAGTTATCTCTAACCTAACTACACTTGGGTTAGAGTTAGTTTTGAAGGATATAAATACAATGCCTTGCTTATTGATAAATAAGTTCTTTTGGTGTAAAATTATCATACAAAAATACCTTTAAGATGCCCATTGGTATAATATTATCATTCCCATTTGCTAAGCTAAAATAATCCGAAGCCAAATCCAAGCCCAACATTACCAAGGTAACAAGGAGAGGTGGTATAAGAAGCTCCATTACCAAATATTTACTGATCACACAAGTGAGCACATCAACTCATTGCCAACATCTAACACTTTCTCTCATGGAAGGTAAAGTCTTTTATTTTGATTTTATTTTTTAGTTACTTGTATTTTTCACTAACTTCTTAAGTGTCTAGGCTAGAGGTGTAAGATTTTACTGGTGTGTTTTGTTTGGTTCCTTTCATACTGACACTATACTAATCTCCTCTCTTGGATTCTTATTGATCACAATGCACACTAGACCTGGTAATTCATATGCTGTGAGCATAGTCTCTAGATTTATGTAGGAACCACATGAGCCAAAAAGTAGCTAAATGGATTAACTACTACATTTAGGGTACTCATAGTTTTGGGATTCACTGTGGAGCAAACATTGATGTTGGCTTGATTGGGTATGCAGATTCATATTGGGTTGGTGATATTTAGAATTGTAAGTCTACTTCAAGCTATAGTTTATCCATTAATTTAGGAATGAGTAGTTGTTAAAGCAAAAATCATAATGCTATTACTTTATCTTCTATAAAGGCATAATATAAAGGAGCTATTAATACTACCACTAAGGCTATTTGGCTTCAGGGGATTTTCATTGAGTTTGGTATCTAGTTTTGATGACCAATAATCATCTTCTATGATAACTAAATCATAATAAAAACATATAATAATTTGGACCTCCATCAATAAATCAAGTATATCAAGATTCACATGCATTTAATTTGAGATCTTTTTCATAATCAAGTCATTAATCTCTGTTACATCTAGATTATGGAGCAAATTGTTAATATATTCATAAAACCTTTCACTGAGAGAAAGTATCTTCATTTGTGGGCTCTTTTTAGGGGTCAAATAGATCCATCATCCTCCTCTGGGGGGATTTATATGTACTTGGGTACCTCATCAAGACTTTGTGCTAGGACCTAATTCTCCACCCACCGAAGCTACACTTAAGGGGGAGTGTTAGTGTAGGTTTTTATTTCATTTAATGGATTTTCCATACACCTATTTATTTAGATTGCTTACGTATTAATTTAGGTCATTGGGGAAGATAATCCGACACTCATGCTAATGTGTGATCATGTCTATCTTATACCTATATATGTACCTTTCCTAAAGCTATTGTGGCTAATGATGTTAATTCAAATATTTCAATATTTCAATTGTTGAGTGTAAAGCCTCTTCATGACTCATATTTGATTTCACTCCCACAACATGTAACTATTTTACCTAATTTCCTTTTGAATTTTACACAAATTTATGCTTCATATTTACTCAGACCTTGATTATAGCCTAATCTGATAGGAAATCATAAATCAAGTTTGCACATTAAAGATCTGAAACCCTAGTAAAATAGAAGAAAACCCTTAAGAATCTAGGGTTTGATGTGTTCAATATAAGAGAATAATTTCACTAGTATGTTTTATTTATTTTTGGTTTAATTCAACCCTAATAGGATAAAACTAATAGAATATTCAATTTTTTAAAGATTTACAATAATGAAACAAATCTGAGTGTAACTAGCTAAATATAACAACTTGATATTTATGGAAAACATGAGAGGAATAAAGTACCTAGTTATTTATGGGTCTGTGTAGGTATGTGGAAGGATATAATCATCAACAACAATCTAGAATAGGCATGTGAATTTTTGAATTTGGAACATATTTCACACTTATTAGATGGATGCATAGTGTAAAACTCCCTACTAGGGTGTGGAACTATCCTACATGATTGTGTTGATATATGATAGTTTTGACTATTGTGACCACTTATGATAAGGGTTCATATGCATGAAAATGTCTTGGATCTAGTTCAAATGTCTTTGTTATCCTTTTCCTTGTTTCAAACCTCAGATGCACACTAAAAGAACATTGTAAAATAGGGACCACTAGTGAAAGGGAAGGATTGAGATAACCTTAGCCACCCCCTATGGTTAAGTACTACCTATGTATATAATAGTATGTAGATGGAAGTCAAACTAAATGTAGTTCTCCCACCTATTTGAGTGTGTGTAATCTTATATAATACTAACATGCAATGCAATCACGTGTATAGATTTCAACACTTGACAACCTATGACTTGACCTTGAAAATGGCATTCAAAATTAGTTCAGGGCTTGTTTGAGGGATTTAAGATTTGGAAAATTTAAAGCTATTTCTCTAAAGGTGTAGAGTGATTTCTAGTGATAAATAGATAAGTGGTATATAGATATAATATTAGGATTGATTTATGTATATAACTTAATTTCTAAGTAATTTGCTCTTAACTAACCTAAAAAACATACAGAGTGACCATATGAATAATTTAATTTTGGGAAAATAGTCGCTAATGGGTGCATGGACAAATTTGACCTAAGTGGATAGGTCTGCAGTGGAATAACAATTTGAGTATTTACAAAAGTGTTTATAAATAATGAATAGTGATCTCAGATCAAGAGATAATATATGAATGATATTAAGCTATTTAAGCAGAGACTAAGAAGGTCTTGTGTAGCAGTAACAAAACTTGATAAGGGCTAGGCCTATATATGAGTAGAATGTGAAAAAGAGTCATGTATTCAAGCATAAGTCAAGTATGTTAATGTTTGGAAAAATTACACATTGTCAAGTGTAGAATACCAAATATGAATCTCTAAAGTTATAACAAATCCATACTATTTTATACTAGATTGACATACATTTTAAAGAGTAGTAAATAAATATGTTTTCAAGATAATAAGATGGAGTTTTTAAAAATAAATAAATATTTGTGGAAGATAAGTTATTTATCCACTCTAAATTAAAATAAGGTAGACCCTTGTCCAATAGCTAAATAAAACTAATAGCAATAAATTACTTTAAGGATAACTACATCTAATAACATTTTCTCTACATGCATGGGCATGCAAATATAATTTTTATTAGAAGATATATAAAATTAATAATATCATTTCAACATACAAAGGAATACAAATATGATGAATCCGAAGAAAGTGAGATCAATTAGAAGAAAAATTACTAATAATAAACAATCAGGTTGGGTCACCTTGTTAGGGCTAGCTTTTCTAAATATTATTTGATTTTATATTATAATACCTTTCCATAATGCTTAGCTCTTAAAAAACCCATTCCTAGAGCTAATGTTTAGTATCAAGGCTCTTATATCTTCAAAAATGCTCCAAAGGCCTCTGAATCTACCATTTATGTTAGGCTAAAATTCCTAAAAAAATTACGATTTTCTAAAATTATACTATTACTATTATGTACTACTAGTCCTAAGTCATTATTGGGATCAATGTTAAGTCATCTAATGATTCCACTTTTATACAAATGAATACCTCCAATGAATACTAAAAGGATCTATTATTGGCAGCTTCAATTACACATGCATGGTTGATTGACTTGACTGTCTAATTTTATATGACTCATCATAGGAAGTGGTTATATGAATATGAAAATATCAATGGAGGTGATATATTCTTAGGAGAAAACTTTACATATAATATCATAGGTCAAGGAAGATCAATTGGATGCTAAAAGATGAAAGGATTAAAATCTCCCTAGTTTTTCACATATTCCAAGTTTTGCTAGAAATATAATTTTTGTAAGCAAGATGAATTACATGAGTTTGCATGTAAGCTAAAATATGGTTTGAAAATAAATGGTATTGTTAATATAATTAGGTAAAATATCATTATGTAATCTTGAGGTAAACATTATAAGTGATGGGTGTAATAAATATATTGTTACTCAGGTTAAAAATGAATAATATTAGACTATTACGCTTCTTACAAAAAATAAAATGCTTTGGCATAATTGGATGAGACATATTGGACAGAAATTTATTTGAGTGTTAAAAATTAAAAGGTATGGTTGAAGGAATTTCCCATTTTCCTTTAGATTTTTAGTGTTGTGAACATTGTGCATTTGGCAACTAGACTCGAGTAAAGTTTCTTAGTAGTTCTACAAGAGCATATAGGATTTTGAATTTAATACATAATGATTTTTTTGGACCTATGAATATTCTATCATGAGGAGAATATTTGTATTATATTAATTTAATAGATTACTCCTCGAGGGAGACTTGGGTATATTTTATACAAAAACATTTGATAAAATCTAGTAGAAAACCAGTTAGAGAAGAAGATAAAGGTCTTGAGAAATGATAATGGTGGATGGTACAACTCAAATGAATTTCAAAAAATTTGTAATAAGTATGGAATATAAATGAATAAATGACTATATATACAAAAAAATGGAATTTTAGAAAGAAGGAATATGACTCTGATGGATGGTGTGAGAATTATGCTTAGTTAACAAGCTTAAAAATAAAATTCTAGATAGAATCATTCATGATTGCTTGTAAGCTAGTCAATAAATTCCCCACATCAACCCTTATTGATAATGCACTGGTAAGAAATGATCTCTCTAACATCTTAGGGTTTTAGTTGTGATATTTATATGCATATACCAAAAGAAAAAATAACTAAGCTAGAATATAAATAACTTAAGTGTATCTTTAAACTAGGTATAGTAATGGTGTAAAAAGATATAAAACTTGGAACTCATAAGGAAAAAAAAAGTTTTGTAGTCATAATTTAATATTTAGATAGGTTAGGGGGTTTCAATACATGAAGAAAAACCAAATGAAGAAATTGAAAAGGTGTATTTTGATTTATGAAAGGGATAATCTATGTTTGAATATGAAGCAACTATATGAGATGAATCAGAAAGGGAGTTACACGAGGAAGATTAAGATGAAGCATAGGATGATGAACCAAAAGAAGATGGATCTCAAAGTCTAGTCTTAAGAATATCATGTATCAAACTTGAAGGAAACATAAATTTATATTTGATTTGATTTTGTTCTACATATTTTTTTATTCATCTTATTTGTTATTGATGAAGTTCTTAGGACTGTAAGGTAGGCCCTTGAATCAAAAGAAAATACATTATAGAAGAAGGCCATGGATGAATAAATAGAGTTCTTAGATAAAAACATGACATGAGACTTGGTGAAATTCAATTATGGTATAAATCCTGTTGGTTACAAGGTGTTCAAGAGGAAGTACAATGCCGAAGGAAAAATGGAGAAGCATTGAGCTTGATTGGTAGCAAAGGGATTTTTTAGGTGAAGGGAGTTTAGTTTGGTGATATTTTTTCTCTTTTTTCTATATTAACTTATATTAGATTTATTTTGGATATTTCTCCTACTTTTTATCTTGAAGTAAAAAAAAGAGATTTGAAGACATTTCTGCATGGTGAGCTTGAGGAAGAGATCTACACGATGAAACCAAAGAGTTTTAAGGTTAAAGTAAATGATGATATCATGTGTAGGTTTAAAAAGTCACTTTATAGATTGAAGAAATCAACAATTATGTGGAATTATAAGTTTAACAATTTTATGAGGGGACATGGGTTTGTACGAAGAAAAGATAATCACTATGTGTATTTCATATAGGTTGTGATAAAATTTTTATCATAGTTATGCATATGGATGATATGTTATGAATTGAAAATAACAAGAAAATGATCAAGCAGGTTAAATATCAATTTTCATCTCAATTTACTACAAAATTCATTATGGGCATGTAAATTAAAAGGGATTTAAAATTAGGAAACTAGAATTGAAATTAACAAAGTTGATGAGATGATATTGTATAGGTTTAGAATGCAAGAATGTAAACCTATAACTTCACCATTCACTGTAAGTACATACTTGGTCTCTTATTATGGGTTATGTAGTGACAAGTCTCATGATCTGTAATAATTCCATCTAAAATATTTTTCCACATTACAAAGCTACTTTGCTCTTTAAAGATCATTTTCTCCAAATATTTATCTAATCTTTTAGCCAAGACCTTGGTTAATATTCTGTAAATATTGCTACATAAGGCTATTGGTATGTAAGCATCAAAGAATCTAGCATCCTATTTTTTTTGCTATAAGGGATAAAAAGGTTGAATTCCACTCTTTTAACATTATTATTTTTCCTCTTACATTCTATGAAAACCTCCCAAACATATTTTCCTATGCAATGCCAAAATTTATGTAAAAATATTACTTAAAACCCATCTAGACCAAGAGCTTTATCTATAGCCATTGAGGATAAAGCCTAAATAGTATCTTCCTTCAAAATTAGATTCATGATATTTTTATTATCCCCTTCAAATATTAGTTTTTGGATATTTACAAGCAAAACATTACGTATTTAAATATCACCATTTTATTCCCTCGAGAATAGATATTAAAATAATTTTACCTGTCCCTCTAATTTATTTTTTATTTTTCACCATTATCCCATCTATAAGAAAAATATTTTCTATCCTTTTTTATATTTCTTTTGACCACCATTGAGATATGAAAACAATTAGTATTTTTATCCCATTTTTCTACCAATTAAATCTTTTTTTTTCTAATAATTTTCCTCCATTTGAAGGTCTCATTGAAGCATTATCATTAATCCCTTTTATTTCATGAGTAATTAATTACTAACCCCAACTTACATTAATACTTATACAATTCCTAACTTTGTAAAGAGAGAATATTTTTTTAAATTTTTGTTCATTTCACTTCCTTCTAATTTCATATTTTTAAATTTCTTTGCCAAAAGAAACCTTTTACACTTATCTTTTTCTGTTGTCCATCATTTTTTCAAATTATCATCAAAGTATGGGTATTGAAACCACATATATATCATTTTAAATTGAATCCTTTTAGTATTTTAAATCCAAAAATAGTTCTCATTCAACCACCCAATGATCAGATTCATTCAATTACTAAATCTTAGAACTAAACTTAATATTCTTTAGTCCCCATTCATGATTAAGATGAAACGTGCCCAACCTTTTAAAAAACAAAAAGTATGGAATTACCTCATTTTTTTCCCTTTATATTTAATATAGTGTTGAAGTCCCTTCCAACCATTGACACCCTAGGAAAGGGGCTGGTTTATGTGCTTGAACATTTTTTCTAGGGCTTGATTACTTTGTGAGGCATATGTACCTTGATAGTGGTAAGCCCCCATGGTGAGATTATATTTGTTGCAACTAACCTTTTACCTTTGAATCAATAATTATGTTTGATTTCAAGATTGCATATTTTTCTCTTTGTTGGATTGCATTAATATTTTGAGTTTAGCTTTGAATAACATAAATTATAGACCCTAACCTTAGTTATCGTATGGATTGGTAGGTTTTTAGAGATGGTGTTATTCGTACATGGGTGTGTTGATGGATGGAGTGGAATGAAAAATAAAATGGACAAAAAATTAAATGAGACAATTCATTAAAAAAATAAAAGTGAAAAGGAAATCTATAAACTTGAATCTAGGCAAGGATTATGAGACAACTCTATCTGAAACTACAACATACCTAATCCATGAAGAAAATATCAAAATAAAGTTTTTTTATGAACCATGAATTATCTTGTTAAGGAATTTTGAAATGAGTTCCCTAACCTACTTAGGTGTTATTGTGCTATTGCATAAAAAGACATTAAATGTGACACAATATATGATTCCCACTAGTAATTTCTGTGGAACATCCCTTAGATTTTCTTATATGGATTTGCATGGGGAAGCTTTTCTATAAAATAATGAATGCCATAAAATTAAGGTAATTTATGTTCTTACTTGATCTTGTAAATTGAATATATTCGATTCCATGGGATGTACATTTCCCAATCCAAACTATACACAATCAATATAATAAAGTGGATTTTAAAATTCAGTTCTCCCTCTTTCTTCTTTATTTATTTTTTCAAATGTATTACAAATGGTATGATGGTTAATTTTATATAAATTTTAAATTTAATATTAAAATTTATGATTAAATTGTAATTAATATTTATGAAATGAAATTAATTTATTATACATTACATTCATGTAAAACTTTGTTAATAAAAAATAAGTTAAAAGCTGAAAATCATAAATTACATTCACCATACCTCTCCTACAAACAATTTTTTTATAATTATTACTAAAAATTAAAAAATATTTAAAAATTTATTTAAATAAAAGTTAAACATACATAATAGAAATTTTACAATTGTTTTTTTATTTAATAAGGTAAAAGACTTGGTTTTATAGGGACCAATCACCATAGTTAAAAGTTTTTAAAATAGAGTAGCAAGCCCTAAGGACTGGAACCAAAAAAAGAAACAACAACTAGCTAATTATCCCCATAGGAAGTAAAATAGTAGATAAAAAAAATAAACCAAGAGGAGGGGCCCTCTGATGGATCCTTCTTTTCTTCAGCCTTATTTTCCAGTTCACCCTGATCATTATTTAAAACTTTATCCCTTTTTCTTTTACCAAGCCCTTCAATGTCATCTTTGGGTAGGATCATCTATGGTATTTTTGACACTTGTTCATGTACTAGAGTCATCTTGATGGGATTAGTTCTAGGGATTTTAGGAGGGGGGTATTTTACACTATCATATGTTTCTTCCTGGGGGTCCTATCTACCTTAGTAGAATGGGTGAAGGATCAAACCATTTTGTTGACATATTTGTTTAAGGCATTCCATTCTTGTATGAGTCTCACCAGATTCATCCAAACCTCATGCAACTTATTATTGAATATTTCCAACTACTCTTTATTGTGTTTGATCTCCTCTATCAGGGGAAATATTCCTTTCCTAGCCACCTCTTTGGATGCACCCTCTTTTAAAAGGATCGGTTTGGGTTTAGGAATAATTATTTTAGAGGGGGATATTTAGTAGAGATTTTGGATAAAGGGATAACTTGGGGGTATTGGCTGATAGATAGTAGGATCTTTGAGTAGGGTCTTCTTCAGGGGAGTCCTCCTTAGTAGAGGAACCCACCAAAGGAACCTCCCTACCCTGTAGGGTTTGGCCATGCTTCACCAAAAGTAAGATGAGGCCTTGGTGCAGTATAAGGTTGGCATCATTAACTTGATGGGCAAGAGTGGTACTCTCTAAAGACTTAAGAAGATAAAAATGGAGACTAATTTTATACCTTTGAAAGTGGTTTAATATTAAAAAGTGATGAGATAAAATTAATGTGTGCTTACCTTCAAGTGTCAGGTATTTCATAACTTGTAGGCACACCTCAGGCCATTGGTATGGGAGGTTGGTGTGAGGGAATCCCTTCTTGTCTATTTTGACAAACTCATTAGTGCAAAAAATTATTTGTAGCATCTCCTAATTTTTTGATTGGTACTTATATGCCTTTAATCCATCACACGACATACCCAAAAGTTCCTCGATAAACTCCCCCATGACTAATATTTTGACTCCTCTCATATCCACGATTCTCTTATTCTAGCTAGCAATAAAATACTTCACTATGCATACATCATGCATTATTATCCTCAACATCAATTTAGTAAGCCCACTTTGATAGAGCTTATTCCATACTTCTTTATGCCTCAAAACTTGGAACAAGAGGTTGGTTCTAAATGATCCCTATCACCCCCCATTTCCACATGGCCTATCTAACTAAGTATGTAGTTTGGTAGGTTCTAGAAATACTTTGTTTTAATGGTTTGATAAAGGCTTGAAAGGCACACTTCCTCCCACCTTATGTAATAAATTTGACTCATATTTGGATAATGATGAATCATGAAATTTTGAATCCATCTCTTGATGATAGATGTTCATGTGTGTGGATGCCCAATCATCCTATCTCGATGTAATTTCATTACAAATAGATGATAAGATGCTTCAGGGATGTGGCATCCTATGTGTCATTTGGTTAAAATAGGGATGTCTACTCCTATATTAGTAAGTAGATCCACCACCCTGTTCCTTTCATGGTAACTGTGGACAATGTGGAATTATGTCATCCCCCTCAAATTCTACATAGCATCATCAATTATAGATTTTATTAAATGGGAGGGGGTTATTTTGCCTTCAAGGGAATTTAGGATATTGAGGGAGGCCCCCTCCATAAAAATTCATCTTAAGGATGGAGGCAAGTTGGATGCCCCATAATGACACCTTAACTTTAGTTACTTGATTCATCTGAGTTCTTAAGGGCCCTGCATAGGCAGCAATCAACATCCCCTTAAAATCCCTTATGGCTCCTCCCCCACCTGTAAGTCTTGGGTTTCCTTTTGAGGCTCCATCAAAATTCAATTTAAGCGAACCTTCATGTGGGATCTTCCATCTCATGTATTTGTGATTTAGCTCTTTGGATGGGAATTGTATTTTCTAAATCACATCCTAATTATTGAAGATTAGTTGTACTGAGTCTAGTCCTATTTTTTTATCTATGGGTGGGAAGGATTTCCAATTCTCAGTGATGGAATGGCATATTCAAATAAATACCCCTTTATGTTAGTGCCTTTGTTTTTTAGAAAAGGTTGTCATTAGGGGCTTTACAAACACTCTAAAACCAATGTGAGAGAGCTAAATTCCATAGTAAATCTAGAGATGGGATGTTCTATGGTGGTTTTCATTGTTTAATGAGGTCAAACACATTATCGAGATTAATCCATGAAAGGTTAAATTTATTTACCATCCAATTAAATAATCTTAAACTAAATGGGAAATTTAGAAATAGATGATGAACTAAGTTCCCAGCTTTCCTACATAATGAGCATATGCTATGGACTATCAGTCCTCTTTTTTCCAAGTTATCAACTGTTAGGACTTTATCTTGGGTCATAACCAAAAGAAAAAGTTAACCTTGGGGATCAAGTTTTTATCCATAAATCTTTCCATTAGTTCCATTCATTTTCTAATTTAAAATTAGTGGCATGTCTTGAAGACACTGAGTACATATCACTGTCTACAACTACCCATAGAAAATAGTATTCCTTAGGGAATAAAGGGATGTAAACTTGTTTAATGGAGGAGTTAAGATTCTAGATCACTTGCACTTCTTTAACTATGTATCCTTCTAATGGAAGGACTTTCTAAATCCTTGAAACTTTATTTTTAACCCAATAGTCTTTAAATTTTGAGCCCCATCTTTGTTTGAAGACCATATTAGTTGGCCCAAATCTATTATGAGGAAAGTGGGGGAGTGGACATCCAAACATCTTCCTAGAAGTCTATTTTCTCTCCATCCCCAATTTACCTCTTTATTCCTATTAGAAAAAGGTCTTTATAGTTGTTAACGGCTTTCTAGAAGATGGATCCATCTTATAGACCTTCTTCCCACAGAAATTTTTTTGCTTCAGGCCCTTTTAGGTATTTGGCCTTAACAAATTCTTTCCCATTCTCTATCTTCTTTCATAAGTTTCCATCCCATTTTTTCCAGTGGGGCCCTATTCATGGACTTAATTCTTCTAAGGCCCAATATTCCATTTGATTTAAGAAGGTAGGATTTTTACCAAGAGACAAGATGAAACCTAAAATGATCTTCAATGCCCTTCCATAAGAAATTCTTTTGGATTTATTCTATTTAGCTACTACCTTGGTGGGTATCTAAAATAAAACATTAGGTATACATGGATACTCTATGTCGAGGCTTTAAGCAATTGGAATTTGCTTTCTTGGGCAAGGATATGTCCCTTCCACCCTGCAATCTTCCTTTGGATTCTATCAATGAGGGGGTTCCATAGTTTGGAATCCATTTTACCTTCAAATAATGAACTTTTTGGAAGTTTATTCACCTAACATTCCAAGATTCTTGTGATTATTTTCTACAAGATGATTGGGGTATTACTAAATAAAAGAGATCTTTTATGAAAATTAATGCACTGGTTTGAGATAGCTCCATAATTTTTTAAAATAGATTTTAGCTATTTAGATTCCTCCACATAAGCTTCCCCTAAAATGATCATATCATCTATGAATTGTTCATGGATGATAGGCTCTATTTTGAGTGCCACTAAGATTCCTTTGAAAAGGTCCTATATGCAAGATTTCAGTAAGCTCCTTCCCAGAGTTTTCTCCATAATGATGAAGAGGTATGGGGAGAGACGGTCTCCTTGCCTTAGTCCTCTGGAAGTTGAGAACCCTTTTGGTACCCCATTCATGATTATGGAGAATTTTTGTGTAGCTATGTAATTTCATATAATTTTACTTAGGTCTTGATTGAAGCCCAAATTTTCTAGGATCATCATTAGAAAATTATAGGAGATTCAGTCATATGCTTTATTTATGTCTAGCTTAAGGAATATTCCTTACCTTAGGGATTTGGAGATGGAATGACTGGATTCATGCACCAATATGATCCCATATGTTATTTATCTTCTAGCCAAAAAATGCTCCCTGTTATTCCCCAATGAATTTATCCAAAAGATGTTGCATTCACTTCACCAAAATGATATAACAAATTTTGTAAGTGGTATTGCAAAGAATGATAGGGTAGAAGTCTTATAGATTATTTTCTCCTATATTTTTTGGAATCAAAACCAAGAAAGTGTTATTCATTTCTCTAAGAATGGTTGTATATTAAAATAATTCTTTAACTACTACCTCAACCTCAGTGTAAACTATATCCCAATTTTTTTGGAATAAAAAGGGGGGAAACCATCAGGTCTCGGGATTTGAAACATTCCATCGAAAAGACCACATTTTTTACCTCCTCCTCAAATGGGACTTTAGTAAAGGAAGCATTGTCAATGTCAGATATAACTTTTTCAAAGTTATTCAAAGTGTTGTCCACTAGTTTTTCATCAAGAAAGCCTTATTTTGTGAAGAGATTTATAAAGAAATTGATTGTATGGTAGGAAAATCTCCTCATATTCTTTACTAAAATTCCCATTATCCATTCATAGCTGAGTGATTGTATTCACATTTTTATGTCTAGTCATCGAGTGATGGAAGAACTTGGTGTTCTTGTTCCCCTCCTTCAGCCAAGTGCACTTGGAATTTCATCTCCAATAAGTTTCTTCCTTTGCCTCAAGGTTGTGAAATTGGCACAAAATTTCTTTTTCCCTTTGATAAGTTTGTTCGTTATTACCCTTCAGAGTTAATATTTCTTTGATTTCCATTAATTATACCTCCAGTGCCCTTTTTTGTAAGAAAATATCCCCAAAGACCTCTTTGTTCCAAATTTTTAGCTTTGCCTTGAGAAAACTTAGTTTTTTTGTTAGAATAAACATGTTTGAGCTCGATAACGGTTTTTTATACCATTCCTTTAAAGATTCTATCAGCTTTGGGTGATGGAGCTACACACTTTTGAATATGAAGGGACTATATTTTGGTTTTGATATTTTCTCACCTTCAAATATTATAGGATTATGATCTTACCCACTTTTGGGTAGGGAAGAGAGTCTACTGGAGAATTGGATGTCCTAGTTTAGAGAGATCAAAATTTTATCAAGGTGGACTTGGATTAAGTTGTCACATAGTCTTTCATTTGATCATATGAGTGGGTTTCCACTTAGGTCCACATCGACAAGCCCTAATCTTGTGATGAAATCATTAAAATCCACCATGCTTTCTATGAGATCTATATGCCCCCCTCTCTTATTCATAAGAATAAGAGGGGTATTAAAGTACCTAACTACGATCTAGTTCCATATTTCACAGGTCCTTCAAAAGGAAAGTAGACCTTCCCATAAAGTATTTTTGGTAGTTTTGACATTCGGGGCATAAACATTGGAGAGGATCCATTCCTTGTTGCAGTATAAATCTCTAAAGATAACAAATATCTGGTCATTAGTCTTCTAGAGAAGGTTTCCTTTAAGATAGTTTAGGTTTTAAACAATTGTAATGCCCCTGGAGGTGCCTTTAGAATTTGATACTAATACCTAAGATTTTCTCCATACTTTCTCAGCACATGATCTTAAAGTTGTTTCATATATTTTAGTTTCTTGGATAAGCAAATCTGTAGGGTTGAATATTTTTTTAATGTTACAAAGGGTCCTCTACTTCCTGGGGTTGTTTAACCCTCTGACATTCCATGTTAGGATTTTCATTTCTTATCCTGATTTATTTTGAGGGTTTACTAGGAACCCTTCAAAATTTCATTAGCCATTTTGATATTCCTTGTGACCATTCTAAGTGACCTACCCAATGGTTTTGGGGTGACTCTAATATTAGTTTTTTTCCTCCTTTTTCTAATTTTGGAGTTTTTATTAAATCCTTCTTCCTAGATCATTTCTAGGGTTGGAGATTTAGTCCCAAAGTATTATTCCATATCTTTGGTGGACTCTATAGTCTTTAAAAGGGGATATATTAATGCATCCTTAGAAAGGGGCATATTTTCATAGTCTAAAGTAGTAAAAAGGGGGATTTTTTGACCTAGATCCTGAGCTATCTCTGAGAATGTTTTGAGCTTAGGTGGTTGAACAGGTCCGAAAAAGTTATTTCTTGAAGGTGAAGAAGGGGGTAGGGATAGTTTAAGGGATTGCAGGGGGGAAAGGTTGGGGAAAGAGCATTACGGATCAAAATAAGGGAGGAAGAGGGAAATGGTAATGATTCAATTTTGTGGGGGAGAGGAGAGGAACATAAGAGGGGGCAAGACCTAAATCACTTAGGGGGTTGACATACTTGGGAGGGGTGACCATCACTCGGTGAGAGGGTAGGGGGGATTTGGAAGCTTGGGGGGCAAGAGGAGGAAGGGGCCCTAGGAGGTTTCTAAGGGAGAGGGATATGGAGGGGGTGGGTGAGGTAGGGGATTCATGGAAGATTTTCTAGGGGGTACCTTTTCACTCAGGGACATAGAGTTAGAAAATAATTCAAGAGGAGAAAAGGATTTTTTGTAAGAAATACCTTTTAGATTGCTAGGAATATAATCACTTGGTGAAGCCTTGGGTGATCCAATTCTTAGCAGTTGATTAACTTTGTGTTCCATCCTTGGTGTATCCTTTTGATTCCATGTGTGATTAGGGGTGGTAGGATCCTAAAACTTATTTTGGAAATCTTTAAACATATGGCTAGGAATGTTGTAGCATGGGTATATGATGGATTTGTTCTCATAAACAATTTGTTGTACCCATTCTTTGTATTTAGACTTTATTTTGATTTTGTGGAGTGGCTTGTTTACTAGTAGAAATACATGCACCTAGGATATGACCATCCTTCAATGAGAGAGTGTTAATGGGTCAATGGTTATGGGTTTCCCTAGTGCCCTAGTAATTCCTTTAATGACTTCCAGGTGCTAGTATTCCTAAGGAAGTTATGGGAGAATAACCCACATTGGAACATCATCTATTGCAGTGCTATAGGTATTTGAACCCACCGTCCACCTCCTAATAGGCATTCTATCTTTGACCATGAGCCAAGGCCCTTTAAAAAGAACCTTTATACAATATTTTTACAAGGAGAAATTGACCAAAAAACCTGCCTGGCCAAGGTAACAACCTCTAGGTGTCCTTTGGGTTTTGACTTGGATTTAGTCCAACTATGAAAAGAATATATATTTGACTAAAATCCATTCACCCTAGCCAAGATGGATTTGGCTAGTTCCACATCAACATACTCCACCATAGGGTCAGGTACTGGTAAAAAACCTCATCATTCTCCACTGCCAAGAAAATATAGATATTCTAATGTTCATGGCCCATCAATATTTTACCTTTTACTCTATTCACCTAAGATAGTTTGGGGAAACATGTCATTATTTTCTTTAGATTTGTTGATCTTGTTTGCCTACCATTGAATAGAAACCATCTCTTTAGGTCCTTTGTCCACCATGAGATTCCTATGATAGACATCATATGGGGCTGCATTGACTTTGAAGGAGTCATTGTTTCTCTAAATATTATGTTCTGGCTTCTAGGCAATGACCACATGGCTATTCTAGTTTTCCCACCCAAGTAAAAATTCAAATTGTTGAAGGTCATCCAATGCACTTCCATCCTCACTCTCCATATTTTAAATTTCACCAATCGAAACTCCATAAAAATTAATATAAGGCAAAAATATTGTTTTATAAAAATTGATTTGAATCTTCATTTTTAAAATTTGAATCTTCATTTTTTTGAGGTTTCAAAATCATGAATATTTTGTTAAGAAGAAATTATTTTTTTGGTCTTTTGATGAATATTGTTTCTAAAAAAAATATAACTCTGTGACATAAGAGTTAGAATTGATAATAAATTTATTTTGTATCTAAGCGGTATTAAAAATAGAGTGGCACTATGCCATGGAATTTACTCCTTATTGTTAGGTTGTGGAGCTAAAAGCTTCAACTGTTTGCAGACATGGAGGAGTTGCTAAGTGTCATAGCCATCGGCATCGGTTAGGCTGATCGACGTTGGTCAGGGGTGAACAGAATGGAAACCGACATCAGCAAGATATCGACCGATGTCGGTCATCTCCAGGCAGACAAGGACTGACGTCAGTTGCCTGTGTAGTTCCAGAACTATTTGTTACATGAATAGTTAGTCCGTTGAACCGAGTGTTTGCATGAAAAAGGCTATTTTTGGTCTTGAGTTGCGAGTCTAATTATTGTAAATTAGAAGTCTAAGTTATTGTTTAAGTCTGGGATCTATTTATAGACCCATTGGCATGTATTGTAATTAAGGCAAAAAAAGGATTTCTTCCAGTTGTAGGATCTTCGTCAGCAGGTGTGCAAGGCCACATTTGAAGATCTACATGTGTAAGTAAGATCATTTGAGTTACAGGTTGTTGCAAGCTTATGGGAGATCTACTTGAAGTACTTTGAGTACTTGTGTACTGACAGGGTTATTACTGACTGGTTGGAGGTGAACACCAATTCTGTGTGTGAGTTGTGTGTTGGGACCATTTTTGGTAGGAGAGTGAACTCTTGATTGAGAATTACTGGGAGCCCTTGAGGTGTGGGAAGTCTTATAGAGGTGGAAGAAGAAGTGGCATCTTCTTTATTGTATTTTCTTTCTGGATGAGTATTAATACAGTTTGTGTTGTCTCTCATATTCTGTGTCATTTGTGAATTCTAGTTACTTATTACTTCTAGTTAATTTTGCATCTTTAGTTGCTAATATAAAGAAATCATATTGTGCTCTTTCTGAGGAGAAAGATCATAACAAGTGGGATCAGAGCTGTTTGTTGTTCTTGATTCCCCATCAACTGGTATCAGAGCTTTTGGTTGGGTTTACTAATAGATGTTTCAGATCTGGTTAGTGTGTGTTGATTACAGGTTACTCATAGGGGTTTCTGTTTGAGTGGGAGTATAGCAATGGTAGAAGAAAGTAAGCTACGAATGGAGAAGTTTAATGGCAAGAACTATCAATTATGGAGGATGCAGATTGAAGATTATTTGTATCAAAAATATTTGTACTTACCATTGGGTGGGGTTGCATGCAAGCCCATGGATATGAAGGATGAAGAATGGGAGGTTCTTGATCAGAAGGCTCTGGGATCTATAAGGTTGAGCCTTGCATCGTCTGTGATTTCCAACTTATCTCAGGCTAAGACAATGGTAGAGTTGATGGAATCTTTGGAAAATTTATATGAAAAACCCTCAGCTTTGAATAAGGTATTTCTTATGAAGCAATTATTTAATTTGCAAATGTTGGAAGGTGGATCTGTTCATAGTCGTCTTAGTGATTTCCATGGTTTGGTAAACCAGTTAAATTCAGTCAATATTATTTTTGATGATGAAATTAAGGCTCTCGTAATCTTATGCTCATTACCTAAAAGTTGAGAGAGTTTGGTAATGGCAGTTAGTAATATTGCGTCTGCTTCAAAAATCTTAAAAGTGAATGATGTTGTGAGTGTAATCTTGAATGAAGAAATTCACAGGAAAAGCACAGGTGAATCATCAAGAAATGCTTTGAGTGTGGAAAGCAGGGGAAGACAAAGAGAGAAGATCGAGCATGGGAGATCAAGGTCCAAGATAGGCAGGAGATCCAAGTCCAGGTATGGCAGAATAACCTAATGGAAATGTGGAAAGCAAGGGAACATAAAGAGAGATTGTTGGTTGGGTGAAGATCAACATGAAGGACATGAAGAAGCAGATGTTGCAGATTTTGTTACATAGGATGCTCTGGTATGTTCCTTAGATAAAGTAGAATCTTGGGTTTTAGATTTTGGTGCCTCTTTTCATGCATCCCCAAATAGGGAATTTTTTCATGAGTATGTCTAGGGAGACTTTGGAGAAATTTATTTAGGGGATGGTAAGCCTTGTCAGATGGTTGGCAAAGGGAAAGTGAATCTAAAATTGCAAACAAGGAACACATGGGTGTTGAAGGAGGTCATGCATATCCCAATCCTAAAGCAGAATTTGATTTCTGTTGGAAAGTTTGGTGATGAGGGTTGCACAGTAACTCTCACAATGGACTCTTGGAAGGTTACCAAGGGTGCACTTGTTGTAGCAAGAGGTAAGAAAGTAGGTACGCTTTATCTATCTACTTGTATTACTGATTCTCTTTCTAGTTTATCTACTTTAGCTGTAGATTCAAAGATGTGGTTTATTAGGCTTGGTCGCATGAATAAGAAAGGGATGCATGTTCTTGAGTTAAAGGGTATGCTTTCAGATTTGAAAAGCATGGATCAAGATTTTTGTATGCAGAAGAAGAAAGTGACGTTTCTTGAGAAATCTGATGTTAGTGACAAGAATAAGAAAGCCTTAGTTTTCAAGGAGAGGGTGATGGACAAAGATCAGCGTAAGGGGCTAAATAATTCTGAGTAGAGCAAGGTTGATATGGATAAGGGTTTGATCCAAAAGGAGCTCGCGGGTAAAAGTCATCGCTCATAAGTAAAACACAGAGACCAACGTCAGTTAGAAAACTGGCATCGACATCCAGATAGGGACTGACGTCGGCTATGTGCAGCCTAATGTTAGTGACTCAATACAAATAAACACCAGCATCGGTCAGAGGGAACTGACATCATTGATGAGGCAGTCGCATGGAACTGACATCGGTCAGATGCAGACTGAGATGTGATCGGCATCGGTCACTGAGATAGATTTTGGGCAGACAACAAGCTGTCAAGGAGTCTCAAGCACCCATATGGAAGACTTAAAGGGTAAGTAAGCCTCAAATTCATCATTTCCCTTCTTTACACTACTTTTTGCTCATTGATGGTCAAGAACCAGGAAGTTATTAAAGAAGCAGAGCAGATAGATCTAGGAAATAGTGGGAGCTTGGCATGGATGAAGGATGTGATTCCTTGGAGAAGAACCAAATGGGAGTTTTTGGGTGGAGTTGCCAGCTGGAAGAAAGCACTGAGAGACAAATGGATGTTCAGGATAAAGAAGAGCGGGAATGGACACATGAGACGGAAGGCCAGGGTATATGGTCTTGAGTAAGCTGCAGGACAATGGAGGTTTGACCATTGTGTTTCTCTTTACCAGGTTGGATAATATTAGCTACATTATCCTTTTACTGTATTGTGTGCTTGTTGCAGGGTTACACATACAAGGAGTTGTTGAACTAAAAGTAAAGCTAGTTTAGAGGTGTGTCATGAGGAATATGGGAGCAGCAATATTCTTTGGCATGAGTGTGTTCTAGAGACATGAAAGGTCACAGGTTGAATTTGTCTTCAGATGATTGTGTGAAACTGGTTAGCATGCCGATGGTTAGACATTTCTATGAACAGTGTCTTGATTCACATAATGAGGTTAAGTGCATGGTATGTACTAGACCTGAGTTTACCCAAGCAGTGGGTGTTGTCAGAAAGTTTGGAGCCAATCCGGGAAAGAAGCACTGGAGGGCAGTTCAGTGGATTCTTAGAGGGACCAGTAGCAGGTACACATGCTATGCAGGGTCAAGTTCTATTCTACATGGGTTTGTAGATGTGGATGTGGTAGGTGATTTGGATGATAGGAGGTGCACCACAGAATTTTTGGTGGTTGGTATTCAAGAGTGATCTTGAAGAGGGATACAATGCCAGGGAACAAACTAGATGATGTACAGGTATAGGTACAATTGCAACTGTTTATCTCCAAGTGGGAGATTGTTAGGTTGTGGAGATAAAAGCTTCAACTATTTGCAGACATGGAGGAGTTGCTGAGTGTCATAGCCACTGGCATCAGTTAAGCCGACCGATGTCGATCAGGGGTGAATAGAATGGAAACTGACATCGGCAGGATATCGGCCGACGTCGGTCATCTCCAGCCAGACAGGGACCGACGTCGATCGCCTGTGCGGTTCCAAAACTATTCATTGTACGAACAGTTAGTTCATTGAACCGAGTGTTTGCATGAAAAAGGCTATTTTTGGTCTTGAGTTGCGAGTCTAATTATTGTAAATTAGAAGTCTAAGTTATTGTTTAAGTCTGGGATCTATTTATAAACCCATTGGCATGTATTGTAATTAAGGCAAGAAAAGGATTTCTTCCAGTTGTAGGATCTTGGTCAGCAGGTGTGCAAGGCCACGTTTGAAGATCTACATGTGTAAGTAAGATCATTTGAGTTGCAGGTTGTTGTAAGCTTATGGGAGATCTACTTGAAGTACTTTGAGTACTTGTGTACTGGCAGGGTTATTACTGACTGGTTGGAGGTGAACACCAATTCTGTGTGTGAGTTGTGTGTTGAGACCATTTTTGGTAGGAGAGTGAACTCTTGATTGAGAATTAATGGGAGCCCTTGAGGTGTGGGAAGCCTTATAGAGGTGGAAGAAGAAGTGGCATCTTCTTTATTGTATTTTCTTTTTGGATGAGTATTAATACAGTTTGTGTTGTCTCTCATATTCTATGTCATTTGTGAATTCTAGTTACTTATTGCTTCTGGTTAATTCTGCATCTTTAGTTGCTAATACAAAGTAATCATATTGTGCTCTTTCTGAGGAGCAAGATCCTAACAAGTGGGATCAGAGCTGTTTGTTGTTCTTGATTCCCCATCAATTATTATGATATTAGAATCAACTATGTAGACATTATAATATAGATAAATAAGTGTTCATTAAATAGCAATGAAAATATTTAATTAATTTTAATTTGGATAAATAATATGTAAAATATATAAATAAAATATAATTAGTTAATTCTAAATTTGTAAGCAAAATATATAGGGTTTAAGCTTATCTAAATTTTAAGAATTATTTGATGACATTAGTTTAGACATGACACAAGGAATACATGCCCAACGATAATATAAATATAACCCAAAAATTTGGTGATGAGTGAAGAAGTTTTCTAGGAATGTTTTGTATTATCTTGATAGTGTACAAATCATTTTGGATGTCTAGGAAAAAAATATATTGTTTCAAAGTAACTTGATTATTTTTTCTTGGTGTTGATCTTCAAAAACCTCATTTAATTCCACACACTTTTGCTTTGATGCCCTGTAAAAACTATTTATTTTTTTGGTTATAGTTAAGAAACAATATTTGAAATCTTAGGGGAAAAAAAATGTTTTGGGACTTGAAATAAACTTGGTAATAGTCTAACTATATTGATATTTGTTAGGCCCCTAGACAATAACATAAAAAATAACAAACCTTGATGATTGGAGTAAATATAATAACATGTAAACTATATACACATAATATTTTTATACTTTATCATTTACTAACACTTTCTCTCTTACAAGAAATTGTTGAGTTTCAATCTCTTTGAATGCATGCCTTAAAGGATGCACTAGAAAAGGGGTGAGTATACCATTAGTGCTTTGTAAGATTGTTGTGGCTTTAGAAAAGGGGTGAGTATACCATTAGTGCTTTGTAAGATTGTTGTGGCTTTATATCATTCCTACTATTAGTCAAACTTATTTAGAGTGTCTATCCATTCACCCCCTATGATGTTTCCTAAAATATGGCTAAGTCTAAAATCCTAAAACCCTAAAATATGCCTATGTCTGAAATCCAATAGGTACCTCCAAAATTGAGAATTTGCACTATAGCTCCTAGAGGTCTGAAACCACTCTTACATATCCTAAAAGTAAGTGTGTGTGTGTGTGTGTGTGTGTGTGTGTGTGTGTGTGTGTGTGTGTGTGTGTGTGTGTGTGTGTGTGTGTGTGTGTGTGTGTGTGTGTGTGTGTGTGTGTGTGTGTGTGTGTGTGTGTGTGTGTTACTTATTTCAACACTTTTCATGCTCTTATCCAACTCCCTAAGTAATCTCCCTTCTCAAATATCCCTTAAGTAAAAATCCACTTTTTTAAATTATATCAGCTAACACATATGTAATCAGCCACTTTATACCTATTTTTCCTACTAAGTCAGCCTAGTCGATCTTATTAGGAAGGGTTAAATTACATGTTATAGAATGAGGTCAACTCAATTGACGTAGTCAAGGCTTAACAACTAATTTTCTTACCTAACAAGATCAAGTTAGTTGACCTTATCAACTAAATTTTCAAAAGGTTTTAGGGTCAATAATTTTCTATAAATACCACCTTTACTTCAATACAATAGAGAGGAACATTCATTTCACATTATTACATCTCACAATTCTATAAATTTTACACTTGAGGAGTCATTGCTTGGGGTTTTAACTTTGAAGGAAGTATTCTTGTCTTGTGGAAAAGTCTTAGATGTAAAGTAGGAGTATTTTAGCCTAGATCTAATTTTCATAGTGTGATCCTTAAAAATCCATAATAACCTCTTTCAAATCACCATTAGCCAAGGGAGATATTGAGGCACGACAGGGTCATTCAATATAAGTGTTCCTAACTCTTACTCTCTCATTTTGTTAGATAGATATTGCACAAATTAATGGGTTGAATATTTTACTTCTTGATTAGAATTACCTCTACATTGACTTGAGTATATTTTTCCTTTGTATGTTATATTTTTTTCATTTAACTATCCTGCTTTGTGCCACAAGCATTAATGAGCACTAGATTAGATTTATTTTATGTATTGTAGGCCTAGCTAGGGTTATTGTGTGGTACTACCTAACAAGAGTTTTTAGAACCCTATATAGTGGTGTTTCATGGTAAGAGAACTCTTGGGTAGGTTTAACAAATCCAAATTGGTCATGTCATTATATAAATAGCTATGCAATGAGTTATTGGTAAGATTACCTTCTTCGAACTTGGAATTCACTAAGTAGGATGAGTTGTAGATCCATCCTAACTCATTGCATACAAAAACTAATGGATTATGATGTGTGTCTTAACATAAATATGTGTTTTAATTAATGCTCTAATGATTGCATGATTACCTCTATAATATTTACAAGTACTTGATATATTATTTTGAATAATAAAATGAATTCTATAGATTTTATTTCTGATTACTTAGATGAAAATGAACTACAATGTTTGTGTGTTGATACATAATTTAAATAAAATTAGTTCCCTATTGTTGTACAAAACAAAATAAAATGCTTGCATGAAAAACTTTTTGGGACAAAGAAATTGAATGCACTCTAAAAACATGGTGGTGCATATGGGAATGAGGGAGCTGAGTGAATGCTACCTTACTCATAAAAATGTTTCACTAATCTCACTCTCTCAAAGATGCAAGACTCAAAATATAAAAATATTCTCTTTATTTATTGTATTACAAAGATTACACATGCATCTCACACTTTCCCTTCCCATAGACTAAGAAGAAGAATTCCTCAATCTAATAATTGGGTTTAAATTAATAAATATCACTCATCAAGATCATAGATCTACTCTCACACTCTTTGAACTTATATAATCACTCTCTTAGATTAATTATAATCTAGAGCTATACTCTTCTCTCACAAATTTATTGATCTCTCCTCAATTTGCCTTAGGTGATTGAGATGACTCTCCCATGCTCTTTCAAATCTAGCATTGAATGTTGGTGGTTTGACATAAACATCATTCCACACCCTTTGATCCCCCCCTTTGTCTTATAAAAAATATAATGTTACATTTTAATGATTTGGGTAGTTACATTGCATATCTTTCTAATGCCATAAAAATATATGGTTTTGTATACCAATGGTTACAAAACTACAGTGACCATTTTATACCTATTGTGACAATTATATAATTGTCATCTACATAAAGTTATAGTTTCAAAATTGCCATTTACATGAAGAGATAATTCTGTCATGTTCTAAGGAAAAGGTTCTTTTGACCAATGAAACATGATTGAAACCATCCTTCCTACATTTATTTTCCCTATGGGACTTGATGATGTTATTCATCCTGACATTGATCTTCCTTGATACATACAATGTTGTCATAAGAGATGACAACTCACAACACATATGTTTTTTGGATGATGAAAGATATATTATGAACCTAAATTCTATTACATTAGACACATAGGGTAAAATAAATTATCCATAAGCTCCTGATTATAAATCCTTTGAGAGCTTCTCAATGGTTGTTCTATGTTTGGTAACATGGGATGTACTCATATCGGTTGTGTCTGTAGCTGCTTTATATTTCCACTTAACTAAGTAATCAAAGTACTATTTTAATCTTGAATTTATGCTAATTCATGCATTAAAAATGAGCTCAATATCTTCCTTTTCCTTCTCTAGAAATTGATACTTCCAATATGTACTTGAAGAATATGAAATTGATCCTTCTCCACTACCTGGTCCCTTAAAGTTAGGGTACAAATATACTAAAATGAAGATAGAGGAAATATACACTCCATTTGATAACTCAATTTCGTAATCATTTGCTAAGAACCAATTAAAAATTCTATGAGGTCCAATTTTTTTCCACTTCAACTTATTATATTCTCTTTTGGAAAACCTTTCCTTACACATATGTGCCAATACTAAGTCCCCAACTTCAAAATTTTGTTATCTTCTTATCTGAATATTATGATTCTTATACTTAATACTATTCTCCCCCAATATTCTCTTCACCTCTATTTTAATGTCATGCATAACTAGTACATACTCTTTTTCATCAACACTCCTTATCATATATATTGTGCATATCAATTCACACACTTCTCTAAGGTTGGAACCATAAACAATCTAGAATAGACTTGAAACTGTAGTTAAATTCACTAAATTACTATATCAAAATTAAACTTGCACCAAATCCAAATCCAAATGTGTGGGCTCATTTCCAACCAAACATCTTAGAAATTTACCAAGAATGCAATTCACTACCTCTATATTCCCATCCATTTGAGGATGATAGGCCAAAATGAAATCTAATCTAGTACCTAGTTTCCTCCATAACATCCTTCAAAAGTGTCTAAAAAATTAATATCTAGTTGTCTTATACAATGCTCCTTGATAACCCACACAATCCTAAGACTTATTTAAAAAAAAAAAAAAAAAACTTTCAATAGTTGTGGCATCACTAGTCTTCTTGCATGTTTTGATGTGTGCCATTTTTTAAAGTCCTTTTGATATAAAAAAATAAATCCATTACATCTTTGGGTTCTTCACAACCCAAAAATGAAATCAATGGTCAACTCTTCCCATGGTCTCTCTAAAATTGGTAATGGATGATACAACATGAAATTATGACATTTTCTCTTTGCATGTTGGAAAATTCTACATTTAAATTTTTGGCATCCATGTTCATCCATAGCCAATAGTAATCCTTAGTCACTTGTGCCAAAATTTTATCCATACCAAAGTGATCATTTATTCCTCTACTATGTTTCTCCATCAATAATTTATCCCTCAGATAACCTTGAGGTATGTGTTGTCCCCCAAAAATATCAGCTCATTTTTGGGACAACATTTGAACTATTTTGGTCTTACAGACCAAAATTATCTCTTCTCTTTTCAAAATTTGTCTTGGGCATTCAAATTCTTTAGTTTTCAAGCTTTTTTTAAATCTACGGACTCTGCAGTCTTGAATCTATGGACTCTGCAGGCTTGAATCTACGGACTCTACAGGCTTGAATCTATGGACTCTGCAGGCTTGAATCTATGGACTCTGCAGGCTTGAATCTATGGACTCAGTAGGAAGAAAAATCTACGGACTGTGCAAAAAAAGGAAAATCTATGGACTCTGTAGGCAGGTTCATTTTTAAAGGTTCAAAGGCTTTTGCAAGTGGTTTTAGTCAAAAGAATTAGTTTTTCAACACTTAGTCATTTTTTGGGACTGTTTCAGTGCCTTGGTTCAAACAGAAATCTCCATCGGCAAACACCAACAGTAGGTTCAATGGGTTCAAGGTTCAATGGTGGGTTCAACCAAAGGAATGGTTCAATGGCTTGGTTCAACCAAGCGGTTCAACGCTTTATTTCACTCGAGTGGTTCATTCCCTTTGTTTCAGCGTCTTTTGGTTTAATACTTAGTTCATCGGCTGGGTTCATTCAATTGAACCATCGGCTTGAACCATTTTTGGTTCAACCGATTGGTTCAACGTCTTGTTTCAACGAAAAGGTTCGACGGTTGGTTCAAAGACATGGTTCAAAGGCAAGTTCATCAGCTCGGTTCATTCAAATTGAACCATCAGCTTGAACCATTTTTTTTGGTTCAACCGATTAGTTCAATGTCTTGGTTCAATGGATTGATTCATCGCCAAATTTCAAAGAAGCCCGAAGGCCATTCAAAGACTGCCCGTAGGGTAGATACCCTTGCGGGAGACTCTTCTCGACTCAAAATAGGTCATTCCTTAAGGCCTGAAAAGGCAAGTATAATTTGGAAAAGTGCCAAACATAAAAGTTGAAAGAAGATAAAGGAATGACGCACCTGAAAATGTCAAATTCAACTCAGTGAATTAGCCATTGATCTTTTAAACATACAGACCAAAATACAATCACAGATCTTAAGGCCAAGACCAACAAAATGTGGAGAAAGAACATAACAGTAAATTAAATCCAGGACCCGATTCAATTAGCCAGACAAGGAGGAACGATGAAGATAAGACCAGATCACTAGGTGGAATATTGGAAGTTACAAACTTTCAATAAGTGCAACTTATTTCCTTGCATTGATAAAATCAAATGGGTAAAGTGCCCCTAAGTTCCAGCATGCCTCTTTAACAGATTCCAACACAAATTGATGTATTGATTGTTCCCAAGTCCTTCTTGAAGAGGCTATATAAGGGAATTTATTCTATTGTAAAGAGGATCTCTTTTTCGACATTTAGAACGAAACTCTGCCCAAATTGAGAGGCATCATTGAGACTTTGTGCTCAGTCTGTTAATCATATTTTGTTACTGGAATAAGAAAGCAAGGGACTTTTTCAAACTTTCTGTTGTGATTTCTTTGTTATTAAGGAAATTGTTCTTATGTCTTTTTCCTTGATATATTTTCTGTTCCATTAACTCAACAAGCAAAATTAGTAAAATTAGTCAGGAAGGTGTCCTGAAGAATCAATTATGGAGAGACTTTGTGCCCCCATAGCTGCCTTCAGTGTGTTTTATTTTCATTATTGTGTAAAGGACTTTGAGAAGACTTTGTGCCCTCATTATCCTTTGTATATTACTCTTGAGCATTTCAAGTAGAGACTTTGTGTTGTATCTCGATTTGCTAGTTACTATGCCCTCAATTACATTCTACTTTTATTTCCAGGAGTATTCTTGTGGTTTGCTGAATAGTATTTATGAAAGAAGAGGAGTACTATCTGTCATTTCCCCTGAGTTTTTCCTTTAATCCATGCGCATCATCTCTGAAAGAAGAGAGATGGATGATTTGTCCCACCCATGAGTATTATTTTCTATTTATATATATATATATATATATATATATATATATATATATATATATATAGGGAACCTCCCCTTGATGAGAGGAGAGATCAGTGTCTTTCTGATGTGGTAAAACTACACATTTGGATGACTAATCTTCCTACTTTGGCTGATCAGACCTATTTTGTTTATCAGTACGCTGATCAACAAAATATTCAAAAAATAAGTTTTGGCGACTCCGCTGGGGAA
This sequence comes from Torreya grandis, assembly GCA_037957365.1. Lineage (NCBI taxonomy): Eukaryota > Viridiplantae > Streptophyta > Pinopsida > Cupressales > Taxaceae > Torreya > Torreya grandis. Next base: position 249,542 of record JARHVA010007055.1, read on the forward strand.
GAATGTGCAGTCTAAAGCCTCAAGTTTCAGATTGAAGGAGTTCCTTCCCTTATCCATTATAGATTCTGGTGACTCCCATCTAGGTCTTACCCATTATCCATTTATAGCCTTACCATTTTCATCCATCTCCATTATATTATCTGGTCTGCAAAACTAGAGCTACTGGGAAAGAAAGCAAGTTTGAAGCCTCAAGCTTTAAGCTGAAGTTGAGCCAATCCTTTTCCATTTTTTTTTGTAATTTGGCAACTCCACTCAGATGTGTTATCCCTATTGTTCATAATCTGATCATGGCAGTTCGAGGCCTCTAGGGTAACTCATTTGGCCCACTTACTCTAACTCCACCCCTGCATGAGCTACCACTCAGTTCAAGGAAGAATTTCCACAAATTCTTTGGTGATGGAAGAGTCCATCTTGATTAACACATTTCAGCCTTCACCATAGCCTGTGGTGTGATAGGGGTGGAATTTGAAGACATGGCAATCAGGCTTTTTATGGAGACCCTACAAGGTGCTGCTGCAGATTGGTTCTACCATCTGCAAGCTGGATCCGTGACTAACTGGGATACACTTAAAGACAAGTTTGAAGAAAGATTCAAGCTCGTAGAAGATGCACATGCCTTACTGGCCTAGCTCACATAGATGAAGAAGGAGCCCCATGAACCTATGAGGGACTTCATTGCCATGTTCAACAAGTTGAGGCATAAGATTCCCATGATCACCTAGCTGACACCTCAGAATCTCATGTGTTTCTTCATCAATTCATAGCTACCTGAAGTGAGTTTTCTGTTGAGATGGGCTAGACACATAGACCTTGAGGCTACTCAAGACTTGGCTACTGAGCTAGAAGATGACCTTATCTTGGCAGGAAAGATAAGGAGAGATCCTAACAGAAATAGAGCTTCATCATCTTCTGAATATTTATCTACAACCACCACTAATCCAATGGTGCAAAAGCTGGCAAATGAATTGCTAGCCTTAAAAAGGCAAATGGCACAAAGCATGTCTTCTGCTCCTCTATATAAAGATATACCAAGGAGGACATTCCCTAATCAGCCATATCAAGGCAACACTACCAGAAGTCAAGGGCAATAAAATCATCTTCCTCCCCCACAGAGGAATCCTGCCCTTGAAGCACCTCTAACAAACTCGATAGTTGGATATCTGGAAATAGATCATGTTTCCTATTTCCAACCTGAGTTAGAGCAAGAAAATGGCACTGATATCTTTAGGGAGGATCTAGAAGAATTAGCTGGTGACTCCCACATTGGTTTCCTAAATTACCAGGATGAACTCAGAAGTGAAGGTGAAGCAGTCAAAGGATAATACACAGTATTCACCAGGTCCCAAAATCAGTCAACCCAACAGGCTAACAAAGATAAGTAAGAGGAGCAACCCCAACCAACAATTTCAATTGCTGAGCAAAGAACCCCTCTTCCTTTTCAATCAAAAGACCTGGTGATTACCAAATAAGTAAGTACATCGAACATCTCTGCACCTTCTACTTCAACTTCGCAAACCAGTCCTCCCCCTCTTGAAAATCAAAAGGATGAACTCCCATCTTCTCTTCCAAGCCCATTCCAGTCATTTGACATGATTAATCATGTCGAGAAATCCAAAATTTAGATGACTGAGTTTGAATCCCTGCAAGCCAATCCTGAGCAATTGGACATTGATGGAGAACCAGGTGCGGACTTGTCTGAGGTAAAAATTGTGGTCACCCAAATGTTGGCCCCTATAGCTCAAATTCTATTTGAGCCTTTAGGTAGGGGTAATTACTTCTTGACCATAGAGGATGCTCATGTCTCAGCTGATGAAAGTCCTGTAGCTGGTAATTTAGGATTTGATCCAAACAAGGCATTAGAAGAATTAGTAGGGTGCAGTACAAATCAAGAAATATATTCCATCTCTAATGAAGAGAAATTTGATAGAAGATCAGCTTTTGATGATGCTTGGATCTTGGAATTTGATGCAGCATTTCTTCCATAGCTGGATACAAATCTTTGTTGCTCGAATTGAACACTGCTCAGGGTGAAGAGGTCAAACTCCTTCACATCAAAGGAGATGTTGAACTGATGGTTTGTCAGGGGTCTGAAACTGACAATCAATGCATGTGCTAGACTGGACCAGTAGAACAACAAGTTATGATGGTGGACCATGCTGCTACAAATCAAAATCAAGCAAAGGAACCCTTCGCAGGGAGAGCAAGGAGTTATGGTTTTCAGTTTGAAGACCATGTCCTACCACAGAGCAAAAAGAAGGAAAGACCAAGAGGAAGACACAAAAAATTAGTTTCATGGTGGAGAGCTCCATTCGCCCATCACTGTTTTGGGGGACAAAATGTCTTCTTGCTGGTTTACCAAGATGGCGCACTATTTTCATTGTCTCTCAAGAAGCAGCATCTGAAATACTTTAATTTTTGAAGTATCAGATCATTGCATATGTATATATGTATATTTGTATAGTTTTTAATTCTATTTTGTTTTGTCTATTTTCATTTTTGATGCCTTCCATTTCTGGGTAGCATGACTCTGTAACCCAATGGTACACATGAAGACACTGGAGATTCTAGATTCTACTCCTTTCAATTCCTTTTGAAATTGATAGAAGTTCCCCAACTAGAGCTAGCTCTTGTCCCCCAAAAATATCAGCTCATTTTTGGGACAACATTTGAACTATTTTGGTCTTACAGACCAAAATTATCTCCTCTTTTCAAAATTTGTCTTGGGCATTCAAATTCTTTAGTTTTCAAGATTTTCTTAAATCTACGGACTCTACAGGCTTGAATCTATGGACTCTGCAGGCTTGAATCTACAGACTCTACAGGCTTGAATCTATGGACTTAGTAGGAAGAAAAATCTACAGACTGTGCAAGAAAAGGAAAATCTATGGACTCTGCAGGCAAGTTCATTTTTACAGGTTCAAAAGCTTCTACAGGTGGTTTTAGTCAAAAGAATCAGTTTTTCAACACTTAGTCATTTTTTAGGACTGTTTCAGTGCCTTGGTTCAAACAGAAATCTCCATCGACAAACACCAGCAGTAGGTTCAACGAGTTCAAGGTTCAACAGTGGGTTCGACCAAAGGAACGGTTCAATGGCTCAGTTCAACCAAGCGGTTCAATGCTTTATTTCACTTGGGTGGTTCATTCCCTTTATTTCAGTGTCTTTTGGTTCAATACTTAGTTCATCGGCTTGGTTCATTCAATTGAACCATCAGCTTGAACCATTTTTGGTTCAACCGATTGGTTCAACGTCTTGGTTCAATGAAAAGGTTTGACGGTTGGTTCAAAGACATGGTTCAAAGGCAAGTTCATCAGCTCGGTTCATTCAAATTGAACCATCAGCTTGAACCATTTTTTCTGGTTCAACCAATTAGTTTAATGTCTTGGTTTAATGGATTGATTCATCGCCAAAGTTCAAAGAAGCCTGAAGGCCATTCAAAGACTGCCCATAGGGTAGATACCCTTGTGGGAGACTCTTCTTGACTCAAAACAGGTCATTCCTTAAGGCCCGAAAAGGCAATTATAATTCATAAAAGTGCCAAATAGGAAAGCCAAAAGAAGATAAAGGAATGACGCGCCTGAAAATGTCAAATTCAACTCAGTGAATTAGCCGTTGATCTTTTAAACATACAGACCAAAATACAATCACAGATCTCAAGGCCAAGACCAGTAGAATGCAGAGAAAGAACAGAATAGTAAATTAAATCTAGGACCCAATTCAATTAGCTGGACAAGGAGGAACGATGAAGATAAGACCAGATCGCCAGGTGGAATATTGGAAGTTACAAACTTTTAACAAGCGCGACTTATTTCCTTGCATTGATAAAATCAAATGGGTAAAGTGCCCCTAAGTTCCAGCGTGTCTCCTTAATAGATTCCAATGCAAATTGATGTATTGATTGTTCTCAAGTCCTTGAAGAGGCTATATAAGGGACTTTCTTCTATTGTAAAGAGGATCTCTTTTTTGACATTTAGAACAAAACTCTGCCCAAATTGAGAGGCATCATTGAGACTTTGTGCTCAGTCTGTTAATCATATTTTGTTACTGGAATAAGAAAGCAAGGGACTTTTCAGACTTTGTGCTGTGATTTCTTTGTTATTAAGGAAAATTGTTCTTATATCTTTTTCCTTGATATATTTTTTGTTCCATTAATTCAACAAGCAGAATTAGTAAAATTAGTCAGGAAGGTGTCCTGAAGAATCAATTGTGGAGAGACTTTGTGCCCCCATAGTTGCCTTCAGTGTGTTTTCTTTTCATTATTGTGTAAAGGACTTTGAGAAGACTTTGTGCCCTCATTGTCCTTTGTATATTACTCTTGACCATTTCAAGTAGAGACTTTGTGTTGTATCTCAATTTGCTGGTTACTACGCCCTCAATTACATTCTGCTTTTATTTCTAGGAGTATTCTTGTGGTTTGCTGAATAGTATTTATGAAAGAAGAGGAGTATTGTCTGTCATTTCCCCTGAGTTTTTCCTTTGATCCGTGCACATCATCTCTGAAAGAAGAGAGATGGATGATTTTTCCCACCCATGAGTATTATTTTATGTTTATATATATATATATATATATATATATATATATATATATATATATATATATATATATAGCATACCTACAGGGAACCTCCCCTTGATGAGAGGAGAGATCAGTGTCTTTCTGATGTGGTAAAACTACACATTTGGATGACTAATCTTCCTACTTTGGCTGATCAAACCTATTTTGTTTATCAGTACGCTGATTGACAAAATATTCAACCAACAGTATGCATAACCTCTTTCCCTTGAACAAAAATCCATCTTGTATCATATACTCTAGTTATGATGTTATGTCCATGCTTTTTGGATTCATTCATGCTTCCCATGCATTTTATAAATCTAAATTCTTATCATATAAATCTTTCATGGAGTCAAATCCAATGACTTCCACTCTTATCTCCTTCACTATAAGAACTCTACTACTAAATGCTTCCATAACCTTATTGGATTTCCCACTCCTATATCTCAAAACAAAAGAATAACTTAGATTAATTTGGCCCATTTATACATTTTTGGTTCAAATTACCTTAGCTATTTATGAACTACAATATTTGATGATCCATGTTTTTTTTTTTGGAAATAAATAATCCCTCCACTGCTTAAGACCTTGAACCATTGCATAAAATTATTGGTCATAGAATGAAGGCTTCTTCTTGGATTCATTTAAATTCTCACTAAAGTAAGGAATATGTTTACCTTCTTTGCTCAATACTACTCCTATTGTTATCTTAATTACATCACAATGAACCTAAAACACTTTGATAACATCAAGTAATGCCAACAAAGAGAGTTTCATTGCCTTCTTCTTGACAAAATGAAAGTTATGATTCGCTTCAACAATCCATTTAAGTTATTTTTATCACCCTGCATTGCTTCCACAATGGGTGCATATTTACCTCTAAATTTTCTAATAAATTTATGATAGAAAATTTATAGGCTGTGAAAGCTTCTAGCCTTGAACATGACTTTCGATGATGGTCACTCAACTATTGATTTTACGTTCATGACCATTCTTATCCCATATTTTAAGATAAAAAATACAAAATATATTAGCTCCTATTATATGAAGCTATACTTCTTTAAACTAATCAGTAATTTATATTGTATTAAATTTTACAAAGGTATCCTCAAATGCATCAAAAATTAATCGTTTGAATGACTAAAAAATAAAATGTCATTAAGATAAATAAATAAAACTTACCCATGTATGGATTGAACAATTAATTCATGAGTCTCATGAATGTGTTTGGTGCATTTACAAAATTAAAGAGCATAACAAGAAATTCATACAATCCATCATTCATTTTGAATGTGGTCTTCCACTCATCACCTTATTTAATTTGAATATTATGATATCCACCTCTTAAATCCATTTTTGAAGTAATTTTCTCCACTCAAATAGTCCATCAAGTCATCCATCCTTGGTAGTAGAAATATATACTCAATTGTTATCTTGTTGATTGCTCTACAATTTGTATAGCTCCAATATCCTCCATTCTTAAGTGTCAATACTACTAGAACTACAAATGGAGCTAAAAATATCAAATTAAATCCTTTTCCAACAACTCATTAAATTTCATGTTCACTTATGCAATCTACATAGGAGTTAATCTATTAGTTACTTTGTTTGAAAAACTTTCTTTGGGCACTAGATCCATGTGATGAGTAATTCTTCTAATAGGTGGTAGTGATGAGGATCATCAATTCCCTTCATTTAATAATGTTAATTTAGGGTTGGTGTCCAAAGGCAATATGAAATAGGAGAAAGACATCTCTGGCATACGCTCCCTTTTACCACACTCCACACTTGCATAAATTGAGAAAACACTCTTGTAAAAATTAAATCACATGTTCATGAAATTAAATCACACTTGCAAAAAGTAATTGCCAAATTGAAATGAAATGACAAAAAAATAAAACACATACAGGTCCACAACAAACTATAAAAAGGAATGGTTATAGACATAAATAAATAAAATAATAATTTACAACAAAATGATAATTACAAAATAAAGAAGTAAACAAAAATAACACATTGATCCATCTTCTTTGGAATGAGTGGCCAACTCATTCCTTAGAAGAAGATTTCATTTGGAACACAAGTTTTTCTATCACAAACTTCAAAATATATCATTTAAAATAACTGAGAGAGAAATTATATTGATTGATTTTATTCAAGTGTGGGAGGTTGCATTTATAATCTCATGCTTCCAACCAATGCCTTATTCAAGAGTAACAACCTAGATATTCTAGCCTGTCTCAATCTCCATAAAATATGAAGAGAGAATTATTATAAGAATCTAATCTATTACAACATAGATTCAATCACTATAAAATATGGAGATAGCTATTTTATTGCTATGAAATTATCAAATCTACATTTAGATACAATATATAAATGGAAAGTTGATAAACAAAAATCTATATATAGAAAGACTATAAATATAAAGCATTCATGTGATAGATGGAAATGATCTTGGTTATCTTATAATATACCAAGTAATCATTATAATACCTCAAAAATTATTTCAAAAGAAGTCTGTATAACTTTTGTTGAAGTTCATAGCAATCTTGTCAAAGTCTATAGTAAGCTTGTCAAGGTTCGTAGCTTGTCCGTGGAAGTTTGTAGCTCACTTATGGAAGTCCATAGCTTACCTGTGGAAGTCCATAGTTTACCTTGTGAAATTTTATAGCTCACATGTGGAAGTTCATAGCTCAATCATAGAAGTCCATAGCTTGATTGTGGAAGTTCGTAGCTTAGCCAAAATGCTAGATCTTATTTAGGAGCTACTGTAGGAGACTCTGAAACTACTCCAACATTATTCTTGAATGGTTAATCTTCATACTCAGAATCCTTTCTAGATTGGTATGGACTGCATATGCATATATTGACATCTTTTTCCCAATAATCATTAGAAATATCTAGCAAAGAAATAAAAATGAATTCTAAAAAAATAACCATGATATATACTTTCTATTTTATTCTAAATAAACCATAAGTTCAAAAATTACACTTAGATCTACTTATTATGCAAAGAGAAAGAGTACCATATGCTATATATAGTGATCCATTTTTGGGGCTCATCATTTCCCCCATGCCTAAGCTGATGCATATACTCATGCATACACTATTCATGTCTCTTGTTAATTTCATATATACATGAGTTGGATATTTACCCTGGATGATTCCAAATTTCAAAGATTAATTTGAAGCAACAAAGGAGGGTTTGATATTTTTTAGTATAGGAAAGAAACTTTGGATTTATTGGCATAATATCACAAATAAATTTCTCTTTAGTATGTCCATTTCTACATACCAAACTTTCAAAGATAGATTATTGTGTAGAGACTTTCCCTTCTTATTTCTATATAATGTTTTCATGAAAAGGTTCTTGTGTGGATATTTTTCTAATATATATACCTTGGCATAACTTTAGTCTTCATGGCTTCTTTCATGGTAGTTAAAGTGAAAAATGTTGGAAAAAGTGTTGATAAAACTACAGTCCTGCTATACTGAGAAGCAAGAGCACAAAAGTAAGCAACCATCTAATTTATTTATAGATTATAAAAACTGCACCAACTACTCCATTTGATATATTATATATATTTTTTATTTTATTTTTTCTTGACTAGCTATTAAATGGGTTTTCTAATCAATACTCTTATTTCAGCACTTGGTTCACCAGCAAGCTAGTTTTCAAACCAAGGCTGCCAACAATGCACGAGGGTTATTATTATTATTATTATTATTATTATTATTATTATTATTATTATTATTATTATTATTATTATTATTATTATTATTATTATTATTATAAAAATTGATAACATATAAAATGTTAGTCATAGACTATATACATCTTCATACTGCTTTCAAATGTATCATGGAATTTCCTTTATGTGAATTGAAATTATTAACATTTCTTCATCACTAGTCTATGTTGTGATGACCAATAACTAATGATGGATACTTTTTGATTCTATTACTCACTTTTATCAAAGATAACTCAAGATAATGATCCAAACAACAATTCAGGTGACAATTCGGGTGATGGGTCCACCCCAATTGATGATGGAACTTTTGCGAGCCATAACTTTTGCATTGTAACTCTAATTGACTCTCCGTTTGAACCGTTGGAAATATAATAGGGAGGGTAAAATTTTGAGATGCATCAATCTCTGCTTGATGAAGTTTAACCCCTGAAAACCCAATGGAAGTGTCCCAAATTTCAATTTTAGTAGTGCAGTCTAAAAATAGTAATTCCTCAAATTTTGTATTGTTGTAAATCATGGAAGTTAAACCACTTAATCTCCCTTGATATTGGTGGCCTTCCACATCCTCCTCACACATAAAAACATGTATAAATGAAGATGTAACCTGAAATGGAAATCAGACATCTCTTCTCAGAGATAAGCATATGTTTGGGTCTGCAAATTTGATCAATAAAACATCTCTTCTAGAGATAACATTATTTGAATTGTGTTGTTCTTATTTCTTGAATTATATTTCAACCAAAGTTTTTGAGTTTTGGATCAGATAAGGTGCTAACTTATTGATGAAGTTATGAAAAAAAATTATCCTTTACAATATCTAAAATACTCCTTGTGATGAGATTATCCTACAAGATCCAAAACAAGCAAAACCTTTCTATATAAGCATAGTATCAACAGTATCACAAAATTATAAATGTCAATAATAGGAATATGAAGAGGAAAATTTGAACATATATGAAGGTATGTATGTCATCCTACTTAGGAATGATTTATGTTTTAGGAATTAACATTATTTATAATGGAATTTTATTTTGGAAAATAAGAACTCCCTCAGATAAGTTATCTTATTAGGAAAGTGGATATAGTTTCAACTAATTATTGAATATAGATGGAAAGGGATGGAATGGAATGTCATCAATTATTTTTATTTATGAATTATGTAGAAAATATTAATATTATTTATACTAAGAAGATAAAGCTAGATTTCTAATAACTTTATGAAAACTTATTAAAATTCTAGCAGCTGAAAAATGTACTTGGATAATTGAAATTTGGAGGTCATTGTTTTCCTTGAGCTACAAATAAATTTTGCATGGTTCCTCTTGTAGCTAAACACTCTATGTGTTCTTCATCAACAAATTGGTCTAGATATTCATCATGTTGAGAAAGCTCTTCAGTATATTCTTTTTTACTAAGAAATCAAAAAGTGGGGGTCTGGGGGTAGTAACCCCCAATGGGTTTAAGGGGTAGCCCAGTTTACCACTTTTGTAACCAAAAATTTTATTATTATTGAAGATATTTCTATGATTTCATGTTATTTTAGAAATATTGACAAAAACATGTAATTCCTACTATTTTTTAGTATCTACATCACTCAAAAAAATGATAAAATACTTGGTGTATGTTGATCTTGCCCGAAATGCAAGTTTGATTATTTTTAGATTGTCATCATTTTTTTTAATCACAAACTTCAACATCCATGTAGATTAACAGTAATCACATAAAACAAAATAAAAAACTAGCATTGAGACCAAATTGGTTAAATTTTATCAGTATCTTGGGTTGTAAGCTATTCTAAAAAAATATTCATGCTTGGCATGCAAATAAATTATATTTTTATTAGCAACAACCTCAACAATCATACATGTTAAAAAGTAGTGATTTTATAATAAAATTAACAATTATGTAAGACTTACCATCAATGTTAGGATATGGTTATTTTGTTCATGTAAAATCTGAAACAATATCTCTATTTTGGTGCATGACATCAAATCTATTGCATGGCCCATTCCAATAATTGCACAAACTAATTACACTCTTATTATAGCAAAAATAGGATCTCTTATTTTCAATAGAATCCTCTTGTACCGTGATCTAAATTTCATGTGATTTTTATTATTTTGAACTTGTGAAATCTATTTGACCCACATGGAATATATCTAAAATAACTAACTTTATGCATAGCGATATGTTTGCATGTAATATTTTGAGATGCTTTATTTGTGAACTCTATCCAATATCTACATGATGATCTCCAAAAAAATTAGAAGAGTGAATACCCAACATTATTTCAACTCGGGTGTCTTCTTTAACAACTACACAAGCTAGATTGTAGAACTTTTTTATTTATATTTTTCTTCTTTTCCATTTATTTTAGCATAGATCAGTTGTGTGATTTTATTTTGAAAAATTGATCAGTTTTAGATTTATTATTATTATAACTCCATCTCATTGTAACTTTAGCCAACCCTTCATAAACTTCAATTATCTCAAAATTTTGTTTCCAACCTGCACAAACAACTAAATCTTCCTTCATGATGTTAGTAGTTATAGTTGTTCTACATAGTAGTGTTAGAATTAGTATGAGATTGGGGGTTTTATTTTTTTAGAATTTTAATCTAAATTATTAATTGCAATAAAATAAATTCTAATCTATGTTTGCAAGAAAATAAATTATAATCTATGTTTTAGGAAAATAAATTCTAAAAAAATCGTTAACTAAGTATCTCCTGTCATAGAATTTATAGAGAGACATTCCCTCTCACTGGGAACATTGGTTATCTACTACCACTAGAAAATTATTTTAACAAATTCTAAATCTCCTAATAACACCGTGGTCCTTGGTAATGATGCCAAAAATGATGAGAGTCATCAATCCCCTTCATTTAATAATGTCAATCCAGGGTTAGTGTCCAAAGGAAATATGCAATAGGAGAAAGAGATCTCTGGAAAATGGTCCCTTCTACCGCACTCCACACTTGAAAATTTTGAAAAAACACTCTTGCATAAATTAAATCACACATGCATAAAGTAAATTACTGAATTGAAAGTAAATAATAAATAAATAAAATATCTATAGGTTCACAACAAACTATAAAAATGAATGGTTATATACACAAAAATAAAATAACAATTTAAAATAAAATGATAATTACATAACACAAAAATAAACAAAAATAGCACATTGATCCATCTTCCTTGGAATGAGTGGCCAACTCATTCCTCAAAAGAGGATTTTATTTGGAACACAATATTTTCTATCACAAACTTTAGAATAGATTATTTAGAATAATTGAGAGAGAAATTATATTGATTGATTTTATTCAGGTGTAGGAGGTTGCATTTATAATCTCATGCTTCCAACCAATGCCTTATTTAGGAGTAACAACTTAGATATTCTATCTTGTCTCAATCCATAAAATATGGTGAGAGAATTATTATAGGAATCTAATCTATTAAAACATAGCCTCAATCACCATAAAATATGGAGAGAACTATTTTATTGAGATGAAATTCTCAAATATACATTTAGATATAATATATAAATAGAATGTCTATATACAAAAATCTATATTTAAAAATACTATAACTAGAAAGAATTTGTGTGATAGTTGGAAATGATATTGGTTATCTTAGAATGGACCAAGCAGTCAATAAAAAGTCTCAAAAATGCTTTCCAAACAAGTCTATAGTGGTTTTGTCAAAGCCCATAATAAGTATGTCAAAGTCTGTAGCAAACCTGTCAAGGTCTGTAGCTTACTTGTGGAAGTCTTAAGCTCACTTATGGAAGTTTGTAGCTCACCTATAGAAATATGTAGCTCATCTTGTGGAAGTCTGTAGCTTGCCTATGGAAGTCTGTAGCTCAGTTGTGGAAGTTTGTAGCTCCCCTGTGGAAGTCCATAACTTGGCCAAAATGCTAGATCTTCTTTAAGAGATATTGTAAGAGACTCCAAAAATACTCCAACATTTTTATTTAATGGTTACTCTTCATACTCAAAATCTTTTCTAGCTGAATATGGACTACATATGCACATATTGACATATTTTTTCCAATAATCATTATAAATAGTTAGCAAAGAGATAACAATGAATTCTAAAGAAATAACCATGAAATATACTTTCTATTTTATTCTAAATAAACTATAAGCTCAAAAATTACACTTAGATCCACTTATTATACAAGGAGGAAGAATACCATATGCTATATATAATGAGCCATTTTGGGGCTCATTAGTAGTCCATTCCAAAAACACTTAGACACCATATCAAAAACACTTCCGATAAATTTTTAATGTTAAATAAGATCACTCACTTTTTTTGTGATCACAACTTACATATGTTTTTGTATAAAATAAAAACATGCATTCTATTTCCTTATCTCCTTTAATAATTCTTTATAATTAACCAAAGATAATTGGATTTTTATTAAACTCTTCTCTTATTTATTTCAACATGCTAAATGTATGCCTCTTACCATACTTCAAAACCATGTAAATGTTTTCTCTAGCATTATGCATGACTCTTCTATAAAATTTCCACTTCCTTCCAAATAACACATGACATACATCCATGGAATAATATCAGATAACACATCATCCTTATATGAACTAATATAAAACCTAAACATACATTACTCATTCACCAATACTTGAAGACCCATAAGTAACCAAGAAATTTTGAGTGCATTTGGATGCACTAATATTTTCATCCCAAGATTTTATACCATTTTATTTGGAACCAATTATCTATGTTACTACTATAAAAAAAAATTTGAAAAAATTACCTCGCACTTTGCAAATATTTAGGTATAAGTTATTTATTTGCACTGGTTCATATTTTTCTTTGGATAGTTTCAACAATACTCTCCTCATCATATTAGTTTCACCATGTCCTGATTCTTCCATATGCGTTAGAGATCCAACATGACCTTCATATACATTATTAATATGATTAATTGATTAATGTGTCTTGATTCTATTCTAAAATTATTTGGGGCATTTAAATGTTCTATATCAAACATATTTGCATTTACAACACTTACTCATGAATCCTCTACCTCTTCCTCTTATGGAGTATCCTTTTCCTTTATAATAATAACCTCTTCCTCTTTAGGACTGATTCTCATTTTTATGAAGTAATTGCTTCATGTTCATGAGTATTATATCCTCTTCCACCATTGTTTTTTCCTCTTCCTCTTGTTTTACCCTAATTTGGTTTTATAAACCATAATAGGATAAAAACCAATCTATTAATTTAGATAACTAAATATGACATTTAAGAAAGAATATGAATGTAAAATATTGAAATAGATTACAATGATTTGATAAGTGACATATGTTAAATATAATAAGTACAACAAAGGTATAAGTGTTTATATTTTTTAACTGCATATTTGGTTGTGACTACATTTTGATAATGGAAAATATACAGAAGTAGGATTGTGATTCATCTAGTTTGAGAACTATGTTTATGTTTGTGAAGGGTTAGTTTCATAAAATTTAGTTCAATATCGACTATCGATATTAACCTATGCTAAAAGATGGGTCTACAACTGTACAATCACCTTCTCCTTAATTTGAAAGCTCTATGCATGTGATGTTGATAAATGATGATGCATGCCACTCCAAAAATTGATCTCCTTCACATTAAAACCCTAGGTGTGCTTATGAGGGATATAAACCTTCAAAAAATAGGAAAGATTAATGGGTTGAGTTGACCCTTATCACCCCCATTGATGATTGACCAATGCCTACATATGCAGTCCTTTAAGGAGGGAAATAAAGCCATGCATAGTTTTCCCACCTATTATGATTATGAAATTATGCTCCTCTGCTATATGAATTTAGCTAATTATTTGGATTTGATAATTGATAGTGCTTGATTTGAATTAGATTTAGTATGCTTTAGACCTTGCTTGCGATTGCTCTTAATCATTGATTCAAAATTTGGGAAGAATATGGTTGATTTTATTAATGTATGGTAGTGTATAGATGTGTACCAAATAAGTGCTTATTCCCCCATCAAATGGGTCCTTTATTTGGTTATATATGAGTCTTATTGGGTAATTTATCATGCCATCAACACACTAGGAAAATGGGTGGGCCCTAAGAATATATTTTATTTTTAAAATTATCCATTAGTAAGAGAGGGTCAATAATGTAAGGTGCAAGTTGGTATCAACTAGTGATACTAACCCAATATAACATTTCTAACCCATACATAGGAGGACTAAATTAAGGTCTAGGAATATTTGTGTATGATACTATGCAGGTTTCAAACAAATAGTGAGGTTCATGTAGGTGTTGAATAGTAGAATAGAAGGGCTAAACTCATAAGGTAGCATGTAGGTTATGAGAATGATAGGATGGGACTGTATTTGTGTATGCAAGCCATGAATGGAAAATGTATGTCAAACTTGTCATTGCTAAGTACTCAACATTAAGTTTTGGTATCAAACCCTAATTTGGTATCTAAATTTGAAGACCATAAGAAAAAATGTATGTTTTGGGGAATGTATTATACTAGGAAATAACTACGTTATCTTTATATTTTTCATACCCCTTATAGATACTAAAATATGATATTAAGTACTTGACAATGACAAGTTTGACATACATTTACCATGCATGACTTTAGCATACAAACATGGTACTAATCTACCATTATCTCACATCTACACTATAAATTATGAGTTTGACCTTCCATATTTATGGTGCACATCTATATGAACCTCATTATTTGTTTCAACCTACTTATTATCATACACAAACATTTACAAACCTTCAATTTAGTCTAACTATCCATAGGCTAGTTCTGCCAAATTTGCTAGGTATCACTAATCCACTGATACTAACTTGATCCGGTTGGTATTGATCCTATCCTAACAATTACTAATTTTTAAAATCAAATTTTTCTTTAGGGTTAGCCCATACTCCTAGCATGTCAGCGGTGTGAGAAATTACTTAATTGGACTCATATATAAACAAATCAAGATCTCATTTAATAAAGGAATTGACACTAATCTATCTATACATTACTACACATTGATAAAATCTACCCTATTTTTTCCAAACTATAAATATATCATTGGGAGTAGTCATAACTCAATTATGAAAAATACTAAAGACATGTCAAAGCAAACATTCTCAAGTAAGTGGATAACTACATGTGGATTGATTTTCCTCTTCAAATTATTAGGTATGTATGAAAATGTCAAACATAAAATGAGGCTGACTGGGATCAGTACATCCCATTACACTTTCTCAATTTTTTTAGGTTTTTATCCTTCACAAACATAGATAGGGTTTTAAGGTGGAAGCTGATTTCTAAAGTTGTGAACATGATTAGGGTTCTAAATTTCACAAACAGATCTTATAGAGACAAGTGAAAGTGACCCAAAGTCAATACCAATGAGCACAATTCAATATATAGTCAATACTGACCCAAATTTGATGGAACCAACCCTGTGTAGACAAAAACATAGTTCTTGAACTAGAAGAATCATATGCCTAATTTACTTTGATTTCCACTTCTAGAATATAGTCACAATTAGATAGTCAACCATAGAAGTAAGTACTTATCCTTTTATTGTACTTATCATAGTTAGCATATGCCACTTATCAAATCATTATTATCAGTTTCAATATTTTACAATCATATGTATCCTTGATTTCCATATTTATTTATCTCAATCATTTTATTAGTTTCTATCTTATTTGAGCTTGTTAAACCAAATTAGGTTAAAACATATTAGTGAACTTGATGTGAATAAACCATTTGATATTATCATATATAATGGATCTTGATTCAATAATAACACAATAAATATATTTTGTGTTAAATACAATATTTGTCATATATTATTTACACCATGTTATCCAGAAGGAAATGGACAAATAAAAGTAAAAAATAAAAAAATTGCAAAGATATTAAGTGAAATAATCACCAAGGTGAAGACTTGTACAATTAGATTATATATGCACTTTGGGCATATGACACAAGTGTATATACACCAACTAAGGCTACACCTTATTATCTTGTTTATGGACCAAAAGCAGTGTTACATTTAGAGCTCCAAATACCATGTTTATGTGTCTCCTTAAAGGATATTATCAAGGATAATGATTATTGGAAAAAAATATTACATGAATTATAAATTATAGATGATAGACACATATATGATATTAAACATCTCAAAATTTACCATGATCATATCAATAGGGCATGTGAAAATAAAGTGTGAAACTAAGAATTTCAAGTTAGAGATTGAGTATTAAAATAAAATCAACATAACACTAATGTGGATAAGGAGAACAAAGAAAAATTAAAGCCTAATTGGTTGGTTCCATTTTTTTATTATAAATAAGGTGGGTATAGGAGTCTATCATTTAGATGCACTATAAGTGAAACTTGTGATGAGCCTTATTAATATCATGCACTTGCACCAATATTACACATAATCTCAAATATTTAAAAAATAAAATAAAATACAAAAATATTAAGAATATTGAAAAAATCAAATGAGGGCCTAAGCATTAAATGATCACTAGAGTGCACTGTTTACATATGTTATTTATCTCATGTTTCATAGATGGCATATTATTTTCATACACACATGCATATCATGGTATATGAGTGTAATACAGGACATACAAGTTACACATAGACATATAGATGTTTGGATTTTTCTCTACATAATGGCCATGTTGATACTAGGGGTATATTACTCCACATTTTTCACTATTTATAGGCTATATATTTATATAACCATCTACCATGCTAAACTACCTAGATTTATTACACATGTCTTGTTAGTTACTCATATCTTACACAATGCTAAATGGATATGCTATTATATTGTGATGTGACATTGATACATATGGATAATGTAGGCTCGTATTTAATTATTATATGCTCCAATTATGATATTACTATTTTAAATGATAGGTTACTTGGTTCTTATCTATTATTTGTGGCCCTTTGACCTTGATTGTGACATCTTTATGTCCCTTGAGTGTGGCCCTAGGCCTTATTTGATGGACATATTTGATGTCCTTTGTATGTGACATATTTATGTCCCTTTGCATGTGGTTCTTGGTAATGTTTTTTATGACATATTCATGTACTTTGTACACATATCTTGGTCTTGAGTATGAAACTAACACTTGATCATATTACACTTGTTGAACTTTCTAACATGGAGTGGTGTCATGATCTATATCATGCAATTTTACTATGTAGTCTTATTCAATTATAATTCTACTATGTGTTTCATTGCTACATATATCTAGACATGACACTTATATGCCATGTATTACATAGGATACATAGGTCCCTTGATTGACATATACATTACTATGATGACATACTCTCCACATGTTCACATGATATTACATGATGTTATCTTTATACACAACGTGATATAATTAAATATTCTTCTGGGATGAGTGATTTACATGGAATATCCCTCATCTCAAAAGGGGGAATTATAGTGGTATTTTCATAAAGACATAAGCCTCCAGAGTATAATATAGACTAGAGTAATTCTTTTAGAGATTTAAAATGCTTTAGATATTAGATGGTTCAGTTGAATGATAGATATTATTACATCCATACAGATTATGGAGGCATATGCAATATATATGCACTCACTTTACAAAATTTTAGTATAGATTTATACACACTTGGATGAATATGCATGGGCATATACACATAATTTATAGAAATAAAAATTATAAGTTTCCACATACAAATACATTTGAAAAAGCTCTCAAATTCATTATATAGATGCATAAAATTCTACATTAGTTGGTACAGATTGAGGGGAATGATATTGGTCCATGCACATATACACACTCTCAGATTCATGAGGTATGATGTTGGTTCATGCACATACACAAAAATAAAATTTATATTTGAATGACAAATGGTTATCATTACACTTCACACTTATCATACTCACGATCATGATTGGGGCATGAACATTATTTATTCCCTTTTGATCATGCATTTTTTATTACATGGAGTGATCTTGAGTGAACTAAAGTGAAACTATATAATTAAATTTATAATCCATCTAAAGTGGTTGATTTAGTTTTATTTAAGTAAGCCAATAATGTGGTTCCCTCTTTTCTTGCACTGTTATTTGGGTTAATACATTGCATACTTCTCCCTGCATATTAGGATTGGGACATGTTGTCTTCCCAATCCAACGGTATACATAGTTACTTAAATTTGGAGCACAATCACCCTAACTCTCTATATGATTTAGCAAAGAAGCATAAGTTTCTCTAATGATTCAACAAGGAAAAATAATATGTAACAATTTACAAGGGAAACAAGTTTTCCACCAACACACATGTGTACTCTTTGTTTTGCTCTTAAGTTTTTTCAAAAATTCAATTTTAGATTAATATGGCAATCTATGGACACTGACTACATATATTTTTGCTATTGAGTGACCCGCACAATTGGATCTCCATTTCGAATATGAGGTGTGTTATACACACTCATGTTATTATTTTTCTTTTACTCTATAAATTCCATTACTAGAATAAAAGGGGGGTATTTATAGATACTAAAATTTTCTATTAAGTAATTGACAATAACAAGTTTGACATACATTTAAGATTTATGGATTGAGCACATAAACATGGTCCTAATCCACTATTATCTCAAACCTACATGTTACCTTATGAGTTTGACCCTTCCATTAAATTGTTACACACCTACACAAACCTCACTATTTATTTCAAGCATGCTTACTATCCTACACATACATCTCTAGACCTTTAATTTAGAATTCATGTATACTAGTTAATTTATCTAGACTTGGTCAGTATCACTAGCTAATTAGAATGGATCCTCTCTTAGTAATGATTCAATTTTAAAATAAACCCTTTTTTTAGGGTTGACACATTTAAATGGTGTGTCGATGGTATGAAAAATTACCCAATTAGACTCATACACAAGAAAAATAGACTCTCACTTAATAAAGGACTTGGCACCAATCTATGACACATCTATACACTATTACACATTGAGAAAATCTACCCTATTCTTCTTAAATTATGAATCTATTAATAAGAGTACTCACAATCCAAGTCTGAATCATACTAAATCCAAGTCAAATCAAACATCATCTCAAGTGTCAAATCCAAATCATTAGCTATATACATATATCATAAGGAATACAATTACCCAATTAAAACTAGAGTGGGAGAACTTCATGTGTGGTTTGATTTCCCTCCTTGGATCATCAAATACATAGGCAATGGTCAATCATCAAACATGGGTGATTGGGGTCAACTAAAGGCAATTACATTTCTCAAATTTTTGAAGGTTTATATCCCTCACAACCACATCATAGGGTTTTAAGCCATGAAGGATTATGATTTATGTAGTTTCCCATGCATCATTAAGGTTTGACATCACACATACTTAGATTTTTATGACCTGTGAAGGTATATCATATGAGTCACTATAGTCCATCATTTTGGCATAGGTTACTATTGAACTGACATAGGTTAGTATTGGTAGTTGATATTGACCTAGATCCGATGGAACCAATGACTTTACATAGATTGAAATACAATTCCTAAATTGGAAAAATCACAAGCTTACTTAAGTTTGTTTTTCATTGTTAGAATATAGTCATAGTCAGAGTAATCAAATAGAAAATTTAAGCATTTATCCCTTTGTTATACTTACTATATATAACATATGCTACTTGTCAAATCATTGCAATTAGTTTTAATATTTTACATTTAGATGTATGTTTGAAATCCATATGTATATATCTAAATTATTCAATGAGTTTCTATCCTATTAGGGTTTATAAAACAAAATTAGGGTAAAACACCCCTCAATAGTGTAAATATTAATCATACAATACACTAGTGACTGACCACCTTCTTGCAATGTATGTACTTAAGACATTGGTGTAGTGTATATAGTACTAAAAAATGTTTTTGTATCCAAAAATATATCAAATACCTCATTACAATATATAAATAATAATGGAGTGGCTAGTATGGTTGAGCCCACCTTTTTGAGGTGGAAATGTGTCCAAGTGTATTATGATTATATCCATATAATCCCTTAACTACTCTTTATGTCCCTTGAATATTCTATTGTGCATACGCAAGTGAGTAAAGAAGTTTAATCATGCACATGTTATTAATTGAACCATTTTCTACCATGACACTTTGTATGAGCTATTCATTGATATAGGCTCATATAAATAATGCATGATAATTTGAATCATCATCAATAATATCATTGTCATCAAATGTGATCATATGAAATTACATTGAAGTGATGATAAGTGTGCCGATAATCACATCTATTGGGTGCTCATATGTTACATGTGGAGGATGTATATTGTATGCATAATTTACTTTTGAAATATCCCTAGCTTTAATTGTCTCATGCTTTGGAAATGGATCATTGAATATTTTCAAATTGTGATATCCATTGTTCTACGGTATATATTTCACTATAGGGGTCCCCAATTCAATAATGTTGCCATCAATAAGATATTTTAACTTATACCTTAATTTGAATCACTTGTTTGCATAATGTTTTAAAATTTAATGATAGTTAGAGTATGCATTGCTATCATATTTAATTGGTGTGGGCCTATTTAGATCAAGATATTATGGAGGAATGATCATAAACTGTGTTTACCCCTTAGTGTCTTCAAAATGGTTTATGAACAGATATTTAAAAATGGAATTTAATAAATGATCAAACTGAATCTTAATTTGTTTAAGATGGATTTAAAACTGATTCTGAGTGTTTGAAAACTCATTCATTCTAACTACACATCAAAAATGATCAATAGCCATTTACCTAATTTCTTGTAAGTGTCATAATTTAATTAAGTTGCATCTAAATATTTTATAAATGATTAAAATCTACAAAAAAAACTAAATGCAAAATAGAATATAAGACATTGGGGTTATTTATGAAGTTCACCCAAATGGGCTATGTCTCTAGGATTACTAAATAGTAATATGATCCATTAAAAATATATTTGCAAGCAATACTACAACTCACAATACATAATAGAAACACAAGACCTAAAAAAATATGCCAACAGACCTTTGAAAGACTCTGTTCACACTTAGCAATGTCAATCTAAATTCTTATAACATTTGCACGATCAATTTCCCAACATTCTACGTTAAAACATCAATTCAATTGCTTTAAAAGACATAAAAAGAACACCAAATCAAGATCACAAATATACCAAAATGATCATCTCAAAATTTTGAACAACTTTTTAGTTTACTTTGAGATCTAAAAATGCTCCTAGATTGGTCAAAAATGTCATTTTCTACAAACTGCTCCTTACAAATTTGACACAGTCATTTTTAACTCCCTATACAAATAAAATTTCGTGCCCTTTATAAAAGTTTAAAATGTTTGATGGATTGGTTAGGCCATTTAAACATTTTACCACATGTCACAGGCTTGAATCCCATGAACTTTACTTGTCTTCAACCAACTAGACCACAGATTTACAATGCATGGTTTTATATCCCACATGCATTGGTTTGCAACTTCACTTAAGCCTTAAAAAATGAAACCATTTGGGTAGATGATGTGGCTTAGGCCATGCCTAAGCATTTTGATATGCCAAACTTAGGAATCACACCAAACTTGAACCACACCAAACTTAGTGGAAATCATAACTGCTCATGGTTGGTTAGTGAGCTGGGATAACTGATCTCGAGTTGGCATGAGTAATCTTGAGATTCACATCTTATGATTGACATAGAGCTGGCATGCACAAGTGACATTAAAAATATATGGAATTGGTTTAATAATTAAAATAATCCATAAAAATGATGTGTTGACCTTAGCTTAGGGTCCCCAACCAGTAAATAGTGGGGCTCTTTTATCTAAACACGAGTGTCGAAGACCGAAGGTAAAAACCAAACACCCTTTTACCTTTGTACTGCCATGTGTCACTTGCTAATTGGTCCACTTGGCATCCATGTCACTATTGACCATTTAACTATTTTTTAATCCAAACTTTGACCAACAATATCTAGAGCATACAATGTTTGTTTTACACGTTCCAATAGGTATTGGAAAGCTATCAAAATGCTCTTCAGCACTGTACTAGTTTTGGGAGATATCGGGAACTCTAAAGATTGAAAAAATTTATAGATCAAGGAAGAAGAGTAATAAGGTTACACTCAAGTAGCTTCTTTAACTATAAATGAGGAGGTGATGGTAATCTATAAAATTAGCTCTTTGGTGGAGTTATTGATTATATTAGATTCATAGGTTATGATACTACATTAATTATAATATTTATCTCACTTTTGTTATCAATTGATTTGACCTTGTAGCTTGGTTTGCTTTGAAACTTTGTTGTTGAAGTAATTGTAAGAGTATGTATATACTTGAGTTTGTTAAAAGCTATGATTTTAACTTCTTTATTCCTTACTATATGTCATAGCTTCTCGAAGGATTTGAATATATTGAAGATAATTTACTCATAGAGAAGTGCAAGTAATCTTTGATTGAATACATCTTGTAACTCATTTTAAACCAAAAAATATTCATATTAGACAGTATTGTCTTATCCCAAAGTATATAATTATTGATTGGCTCATTGGACCCTTTCTTGAGTTTAGATTTTTGCATGCAAGATAGTTTCTCATCAATGTTGATGGTGAAATGTATGGATATTGATTTTCTAAAGGGTTAAATGATTTTATGGATTAGAGGGGGTGATCATATAAACATCACAAAACATAGCCCTTGAGGCTTCTCATAAATAACCCAGTTAATAAGTTTTCATTGTATGCATAATCCAAACGTGATGTGTGAATGATCTAAGGTGTTGTTTAGGATGATATTTACCTTCATATAGTGGAATATTAGGAGTTATAAAGCTTGTAGGTAAAGGATAATCTATTATCCTAGGGGATAATGGGTTATGAAGCCAGTCATGATAATCCATGGATTGACTAGATCTAGAAGCACCTTGCTTTAATTATAACACCTTAGCATGTAGAGCTATAATAGTCTACTCAAGGGGACATGCGAGTAAGGTTAGGGATGTACCATGCATAGTAATAGTAGGAGGGGTAAATGTTACCCATGTAGGAATAATTATGGACATATTTTGGAATCTTTATGTTCCCCCACACCTTAAGTGGATGTGACATGTGTTAGTAGAGGTGTAAATGAAGGATTAATACCAATAATAGAGGTTTAAACACTTGAATTAAAAGGAATAGATTGAAAGGATTGGTTGATAACACAAAAGGTGTTATATTTTTTTCCCAGATATAGTAACTTGAGCCAAATTTTCTTATTTATCTCATGCAATAACAAATTTTCATCTATTTGATATGGACTCAAATTAAAATATTCAATAAATTATTGGTCATCAATGGCATCTAGTTGATCTATAGTAGTTGTTTCAAGAGGATTATTGGTCTCAACATTAATTATAAGTCTATCAATAGGGTGTTTGGTATAAGTACTATATAATATGTAGTAGGAAGAACAAAGAAGGTCATGCATGCCATTTGATATCTAATGGTGAAAAAGGCAACTCATATTGGATGTTGTAACAATATGATTTGAGGAAGGCTTAGGATTTTTCATTGTTATTTTTAGCCTTATCAATGTTTTTATATTTGATTCATTTTCTCACATAATTGATCTAATGGGATACCTTATCCAAGTAGAATAATATGAAAATTTTACCATCATGACTTACATTAATGATTAATATTCATTCATTATAGCCATGAATAATGTGTATTGTTAGGGAATATTCATTAATTAGGTCTGAAAATAAAACACTAAGGTTGAAATTGGAAACTATAGAAGGATGAAACCCTAAGGGAGACCTAGGGTTTTACATAGTTCAATCAATGTATGGGTTCACCAATATATTTGAACTTAATTTGATTTTATAAAACCTAAAAAAAGTAAATTAGACATGTAATTCAAATTAATAAATATGGATTTCAAGCACACATATAAATTCAAAATACTAAAACCAATTGGAATGATTTGACAAGTGGCATATGCTAAATACAGTAAGTAAAAAAAATGGATGAGTACTTATATTTTTGGTTAATTGTTTGAGTATGAGATTATTATATAAGTGGAAACTAGAGTAAAATAGGCCAATGCTTCCTCTGATTCAAGAACTATGTTTTTGTCTATGCAAGGTTGGTTTCATTAGATTTGGGTCAGTATCGATTGTCAATACTAACACGTAGTGGTTGGTACTAACTTTTTGGGGGGAAAGAGGCTATGACTATATGATAACCTTTACTTATCCCTAAAATCTTTGTATGTGTGAATCCTCACCCTGATGATGCACGTAACTCTAAAAATTAGCCCCCTTCACCTTGAAATGCTAGGTATGCTTATGAGGAATAAAAACTAATAAATTATAATGGTTTGAGATAACCCCAATCACTCTTATTTGATGATTTACCACTACCTACGTATATGATACTCTAAGGAGGGAAGTCAAGCCACACTTAGTTTTTCCACCTAATGTGATTATGCAATTGTGATCCTCTGATATATGTATGCAACTAATGATTTGGATTTGATAATTGACAATAATTTATTTGAATTAGATTTGGTATACTCTAAAACTGGGTTATGAATGATCCTAGTGATATATTCATAGTTTTGGAAGAATAGGGTAGATTTCTCAATGTATAATAATGTATAGATGTGTACTAGATTAGTGCCAATTCCCATTTTAAGTGAAGTGTTGATATATATATATATATATATATATATATATATATATATATATATATATATAGAGAGAGAGAGAGAGTCTAATCAAGTAATTTATCATGCCACCAACATGCTATAAAGATGGGTTGAACCTAAGGAAAGATTTGATTTTAAAAAGTAGCCATTGTTGGGAGAGGATCAATATTAATAGGACTAGGTCATTATTGACTAGTGATACTAACTCAGTCTTATGATAGTGATTTGTGCACAAGTGGACTGAACTAAGGAAATGGAGATGTTTGTGCAAGATGTTAAGTAAGTTTAAAACAAGTAGTGAGATTAATGTAGGCGTGTAACAATAGAATGAAATAATCAAACTCATAATGTAACATGTAGGTGTGAAATAATGGTATATTAGGATCATGTTTATGTGTGCAATCCATGAATGATAATTGTATATCAATATTTTCATTGTCAAGTAGTTAGTAATAATTTTTATTTTTTTAAAATTCCCCATTTTATTATAGTACTAAAATTTATAGATTGAAAGGAAATAATATACCTAAGTGTGTATAATACACTTTGTCTTTGATAGAAAGCTGCAGTTGTGCATGTCACTCAATAGAAAAAATTACAACAAACATGTAGTAGTCAATGTCCATGGATTTATATTTTAAATATGAATTTGAAAATCTAAAATTAAAGATAAATGAAGGAGTATACCCATCTGTTGGTGAAAACCATCTTTCCCTTGTAACTTACTGGAGACAATGTATCCTTATTGAAGCATTGGATAACTTATGCTTCCTTATTGAGTGAAATGGAGAGTTGTAGTGATTGTGCCCAAAATTTGTGTTACTATGTAGGCACTTAGGTTGGGAAGACAATGTAACATAAAACTCATAAATGTGGGGAGAATTACATGATATACTAACCCAAATAACTGCCTTGAAATGGAAGGGGGACCACATGATGGGTTCGTTAAAATAAAAATTGATTCAATCAATACAGATGGATTATAGATTCAATTATATAACTTCACTCAAGTTTTCTCAAGTTCACTCCATGTTAAAAAATGCATGATTGACATGTAATAAACCATGTTCATTCCCCCATCATGATTGTAGGTTTGATTTTATAGTTTCACTCAAGGGGAAAAAATACATGATCAAAATAGAATGAATAGTGCTCATGTTACATCTTGACATCATATTTGATAATTATGAAGTGGAATGACAATAATTTATCATTCAGTTGTAAACTATGATATTATATATGTGCATGAACTAATATCATGCATCATGAATATGAAAGTGTGTATATGTTCATAAACTAGTATCATGCCCCTTGGATATATACCAATTGATATAAAATGATGTGTATATATATGTTAAATCTAAGAAATTATATCACATATGTATGTGTATGTGGAAACCTATAAATCATGTTCTTGTAGATTGTGTATTGTGAACCACACACCCCTTTTAAAAAAATTCAAATAAGGACCTATTTGTTCTTGAAAATCCTATATTTGGTCCTCATTGAGACAAAAACCTACCTAAAACCCAAACATACCAAAGCCTAAGTTTGATAATCATTTTTATTTTCATAAAAATCATTGGATAAAATCAAAAAATTAATTAAAAGGCTATAATTTATTGATTTATTTGGACTAATGAGAGCTAACATCATTATCAAGTTATCAGTTTTTGATTCATAGGTCAAAGATTTGTTTCACAAATCAGCTTCAAAATTACCACATGTCTCATTCTCATTGAAAATATAATGGTAACAAAATCTTTTTTAAGTTCTAAATAATGCAATAATATTTCAAATGTTGGGTACTCATACCCCTTATTTTGTGTTTACATTGAAAATAAATACTTGACTTTACACAGTTACGCCACTTCGATGAATTATAGAGCATCAAAAGACCACTCCATGTGTCTTATTTTCATAGAATCTTGGTAAAAACTTCAAAGTCATAACTCATTAAAATATATGACTACTTGATTACATAAGATTGTTCCACGTGTCTTTATATCTCTCCATCGCAGGTCTTTGGTAAAATGGGCTAATTTATTTATACTCATGACTATGAAATTGAGCAAGATCATGTCAAGTATCTCCATCTTGCAATTCCATAGGCCTTTTCTCAATGTTTTAAGTCACTAATTCTTATGAATGAATGAGATTGATACACATGTTATCATCTCACATCACTGCATACCTAGGGCCAAAAATGATAAACTACAAAGCCTATGACTAGGTGACTAAGTGATAAACTACAATCTATCATCCTTTTCATAGTCAACAATCACATGTCACTCAAATATGTTTTTAGGCATCCCTCTCAAAACATTTAGTAGTCATGTGTCACTCACAAATGTTGTGATGTATCGCTTTTAGAATAACTAACTGCCACATGTCATCATCTCATAGGTCTATACATTGGCATAATTTGAATAGTGATTAAAAGGCATAACTAAGCAATAAAGAAACATACCACGACATGTCCCATGCTGACATAATTGGGCATAATATTTAACAAGCATGATAGCATGACCCCTACATACTTACACTTCAAGGGAGCCTTAAGCAACAAACTGGCACATATTCTTTCCCAACATAGACAAAGGCCACATGTTATTATTAACACAATTAGTTATAAATACAAATGAAAGCTTATAAATCATATTATGACTAAGTGATACAATGACAACTATAAAGTCTAATAGACATATTATGTAACAATATTTTATATATTTATTATTAATCCTCGATGTCTAGCTTTTGTCTTATTCAATAAGTTATCTATTCTTGTAGGAATAGGAAAGGTCAGCTTTGGGAATATGAAGTGAACAACCTTCTTGGCTTATTTATTATAATTTTTTCTCTCTTTTCAAATTGAATTGTGTTATAGAATTTCATATTCATTATGAATAGAATCTGGCATGTCATTGGTATCAAAGCCTAGAAATTAATTTATCATTTTTCATTCTTTCTCCTCTATTTCAGTAGTATAGCCTGATATAGTCTATGTTAGAATTCAGCATGCTTTAGTGTACATTATAATTCATTTTTTTTTGGTCTACATTGAAATTCAGATTGTTTTATTCTATATTGGAACTGATTCTAGTTACACCTAGATGCACATTAACTATTGGCTGTACATTATTTTAGTGGGTTTATTCTCAATAATTTTTTTCTTGAATTTTACTATGTTTTGTAAATAAGTCTGTCATGCTTAACCAATTTTGGTTTTTAACTATTCAAAATGTCCTCCAAAGCATTTATGTTATACTGGTCAGATAATATACAATAGTCTCATTACAATATTGTTTAAATTTCACTAAAGGTGCTTCACCTTTTGCATTCTAATCAAGTATTTGCCATAATTAGCATTCAAAGCTACTACTTGGCACTGAGGACTACAGCTTAGTTTTAAGGTGTAGTTTTTTATCTAATATAAACCAATATATTTTATTGGAGCTTGGCGTAGACTCTTTATTCAATAAAGCTAAAATTTGGCATGTCATTTTATTCCAATATTAGAATCAAATATACCATATAAGATAAAAATGAGGAGATAAAGAATTTTAAGTCTTTTAATTCAAAAAAATAATTCCATTTTCTATTAAATGCTTTTTTTTTGTAAAATTGAAAACACCTAAATTTGAAAGCATTTAAAATTTGAGTAATTTTTCATTGAAATTTCCTTGAGTAAGTTACTTTAAGCAAAATTGGCAAATAAAAACCAATTTTCACAAATACAAGGATAAATAAGGAGAGCTACTCTTTTAGCCATTCATTACTATTGAAAGGCATAAATTTGGAAATTCAAAAAATCCAAGTATATTGATGTATGAGGTTTTATTTTTAAGCTGATGTTAATGATAATGCAAATACTTTTTAGTACCATTATGTATATAAAAAAAGGTGTCATTTTGGAATGATAAGTAACCAATTAGGGTTAAACTAAAAACTCAAAACTTTCAAAACTCAAAACTCCAAAAACTAAAACATAAACCATGCATTCCATCAAATCTTTTGTTGGCACTACATTGACTAGCAAAGACAATTTGCTAGAATGGTCTTGATAAGTGGAGAAGAAACTCGTATTCAATTATCTATGGTTTTATATTTATGATGGAAAAAAATAGTTAAACCAATAAGGAATGCAAAGGATATTCAGGCATGGAAGCAAAAAAACCATTATACATTAGCCTTGATAAGGTCATTAGTGGATGGAGATGTGTTTTATCATATATAAGGGGCATGGTACACCATGTGAAGTATTTCACAAACTAAAGGAGCTATATGATTCCCATTCATAGTTAGAATTCATTTAGTTATAATTGAAGTTATTCAATCTAGAGTTGAAAGATGGTGATGTGATGAGATTGGATTCAAAGATACATGCCATCAAATATGATGTAGAAGCAATGGGTGTGAAAATTGACATCTACATGACCACATCCATAAAATCCCTTCTTACCAACTATTCAACCTACTTGGAGTCTCTAATAGCAATAAATCAGTTGAAGACCCTCACATTTGACTAGGTGGTCAAAAAGATTGCAGAAAGAAAAGACTTTTGGAAGAAAAATTGAATCCACAATAGGTGAAAGTGTGTTTTATGTCAAATAAAATTATTTAAAAACATAAAACAAGGCCACATATTCCAAAAAATAAGGTAATAACAAGTGTAAGAGAAAAGGTGGAAAAAATGAAAATCATGGTGGTCAAAATAAAAAACAAGATGATAAATATATCCTCTACTATGAATGGTGCGACAAAAAGGGAAGCCATGAGACTCATGAATGTAGGACTCCATGGGATAAAATTCAAGCATACCATAAGAATAAAGATCAAGTCTGCAATCATAAGGAAGAGGTATAATTTGACTCAAGTGTCCATGGCTTATAGACTACAAACTTGAGAATGTTATCTACATTCCTCAATTGAAATGAAACTTTTTATCCCCAGTGATCATAAGGAAACAATTCCATTCCATTATATTGGATAATGGTTATGTCAAAATTAGGAGAAAAAGAAAAAAATTCAATCATCTTGATTGGATACGAGGAAGGGAAATTACTCAAACTCAAGGATGAGCCATCAAATTCAAGGAATTATGCTCATTTCATGGAAAATGAAATGTCTCCAAATATTTTTTTGAATGCAAGATTCAGGTACGCTCACTATAAGAATATACATGTATTACAAAAGAGTGGTGTTTTTGGCATGCCTACATTACCCATGAAATTATATGAAAAGTGTGAATCCTGCATCTTGGATAAACATACAAGAGAACCATTACCAAAGTCATAGTGGAAAGTTGAGAGAAAGTTATAACTAGTTTACTCAAACTTGTGTTCTCTTCCATTCCTCTCCAATTATGGTGATAATTTATTCATGTTGTTTATTGATAACTATAGCTATATGACATGGATATAATTTATAAATAAAAAATTATAAGTCTTTGATACCTTCTAAAAGTTTTGAAACATGATTGAAAATGAATCTCAAACCCACATCGAGACACTTAGGTTAAATAATGGTGGTGAATTCACTTCAAATAAGCTTGGATCTTATATTAATCAAAGTGGTATCAAACAACATCTCAAAGTTCTTTCCACTTTACAACAAAATGGATTTGTATAAAGGATGAACATAACTATGATGAATATGGTTTGTGCAATGTTGAATTTTAAAGGGGTGAATCTACACTTTTGGGCCAAAGAAACTAAAACAACAATATACCTCCACAAATGATCACCATCAACAACCCTGCAATCCAAGACTCTATATGAGATGTGGTGTGGTCATCTTCCTTTAGTGCAACATCTTTGAATTTTAGGATCTATTTGTTATGCATTGATTCCAAAGGAGAAAATAAATAATTTGGACCATATGAGTCAAAAATGCATCGACTTAGGATATTTTTAATCCTCCAAGGCATACAGGATATACGATGAGAAAGAGAAGAAGTATCTTGTCATAAGAGAAGTTATCTTTTCTGAGTCTACAAATGACAAAGAGCACATTTATCGATAGTTAAGTCAACTTGATAAGTATGCAAATTTTTATGTATATAAAGAGAGTGATTTGGATGTTCTAGACAATGAGTGAGGGACACACAGTTGGGAATACATTGATTTTCTATTGTCTCTTATACATGAGATTGAAACTCTTCCTAAAGAAGATAGTGAAACTTCATCAAAAATGAACATGGGATACAAGAAAAGAGTGAAAAAAGTGATGGGACTTCAAAGAATGAACTTGAATCACCTAAACATAAAAAAAAATGCCTAAGTGGGATACTCAAACATTAAAAGATGTGAAACCTGATGAATTTATAAAAATAAGAACAAGAAGTGCACATGCAAGTGCATCACAATCAGACAAGTCCCTTGAATAAATTGAAGACAAAATTGAAAAACTCATCTTGAATGATTATCCAGAAGAAGTACTCAATGTTGTGTTTGATTTAGAACCAACATCTTTCAAATAGGCTGAGGCTTGAATCTTGGAGAAAATCCATGAAATATGAGTATAATGCATTGGTCAAAAATGGGACTTAGAAATTGGTTGATCCTCCATATGGTTTCAAACCAATTAGATGTAATTGGGTCCACCACAATAAATACAAGGCCGATGGCTCACTTGATAAGCACAAATCAAGGCTTGTCATAAAGGGTATGCTTAAAAATAATTAATTAACTAAAATGAAATCTTTGTACCTAAAACAAAATGGAATACCATTCAAACCATGTTGGCTTTAATAACTCACAATAGATGGAAAGTTCACCAAATGGATATCAAAACTGAATTTTTGAATGGTGACCTCAAGGAAACTATGTACATGACACAACCTAAAGTTTTTATAGTAAACAAATAAGAGCACAAGTGTGAAAACTAGAAAAATTATTGTATGGTTTGAAGCAAGCCCCTCGAGCATGGTATGACAAACTAGCTGAGCACCTCATAAACATGAAATTCAAACATTTTGAGGTTCAAGATGTAACTCTTTTCATCAAAACAATTTAAAAAATAGTTGTATTTGTGGTGGTATATGTTTATGATTCACTCATCATAGGGAACAATGAATGATACACTATAAAATGTAAATCAAAGTTGATGAAAATCTTTGAAGTGATTGATTTGGGTTATCTTCATTACTATTTGGGTATCAAATTAATTCAAAAACCAAAGTATTTCTTCATCACTCAGTAGAATTACATTGGTGACATTATAATCAAGTTCATAATGGAGGATTGTAATCCTCTCAGCACGCCCATGGAATATAATCTCAAATTGAATCTAAAGATTCAACAGATTTGGTTGATGACACTAAATATAGAGAAATCATTGGAAGTCTAATTTATGTGACCACAACTCAACTAGGTATATCATTTAAATTTGGTGTCCTCTCAAGATTCATAAAACAACCTAGAGATAGTCATTGGGTAGCAATAAAAAGGGTCCTCATATATCTCAAAGGAACACAAAATTTTGGGCTCAAATACTCCAAGGTAGGAGACTTAAAAATGGTTGGGTATTCAAATTATGAGTATGTTGGTGAACATGAAAATAGAAAGTCCACCTTGGGTCTTTTGATGAATTTGGGAACAACATTTATCAATTAGAAATATAATAAGTAATAATTGCTAATAATTTCTTTAGCAAAAGCAAAATATATGGTCATTTTAGAGGTAACTAGAGAGATCTTGTGGCTTAGAAGGGTTATTTTACATTTACAGGAGTAACAAGTTTTATCAACACCTCTCATGGTTGAAAACACTTCTACAATATAGATGGAAAAGAATCCAATCTTTCAATATTGAACCAAGCATATCAATATTGAATTTAATTTGATTCATCACTATGTAAAAGATGACAATGTCAAGTTGCAATATTGTTTGACACTAGAGAAACTACAAGACATCTTGACAAAATCACTTGGACAAGAAAATTTTGAAAATTTCAGAGGAATTCTTGCTCTGATAAAGACCCCTAAAGGTTAAAGGGGTTATGTAACAATATTGTAAATATTTGTTATTAATCCTAAGTGTCTAGCCTAGGTGTCTAGCTTTTATCTTATTCAATAAGTTATCCATTCCCTTAGGAATAGAAAAGGTCAGTTTTGGGAATGTGAAGTGAACAACATTCGTAGATTATTTATTATAATGTTTTCTCTCTTTTTAAAATGAATGATACACTACAAAATGTAAATCAAATTTGATGAAAATCTTTGAAGTGATTGATTTGGGTTATCTTAATTACTATTTGGGTATTAAAGTAATTCAAAAACCAAAATATTTATTCATCACTCAGTAGAATTATGTTGGTGACATTATAATAAATTTTATAATGGAGGATTGTAATCCTCTCAACATGCCCATGGAATATAATCTCAAATTGGCATCTAAAGATTCAACATATTTGGTTGACGATACTAAATATAAAGAACTCATTGAATGT
The DNA here is from genome assembly GCA_037957365.1 of Torreya grandis. Lineage (NCBI taxonomy): Eukaryota > Viridiplantae > Streptophyta > Pinopsida > Cupressales > Taxaceae > Torreya > Torreya grandis. The sequence continues at coordinate 283,074 of JARHVA010007055.1, forward strand.
CTAATTTATGTGACCACAACTCAACTAGATATATCATTTACATTTGGTGTACTCTCAATATTCATGCAACAACCTAGAGATAGTCATTGGGCAGCAACAAAAAGGGTCCTCATATATCTCAAAGGAACACAAAATTTTGGGTTCAAATACTCCAAGGTAGGAGACTTCAAACAGGTTGGGTATTCAGATTATGAGTATGTTGGCGATCATGAAAATGGAAATTCCACCTTGGGTTTTTTGATGAATTTGGGAACAATAGTTATCAATTGGAAATCCAATAAGTAATCATTTCTAACAATTTCTTTAGCAAAATAAAAATATGTGGTCACTTCAGAGGCAACTAAAGATATTAGTGGCTCAGAAGGGTTGTTTTAGATTTATAAGAGTAAAAAGTTTTATCAACACCTATCATGGTTGAAAAAACTTCTACAATATAGATGGAAAATAATCCAATCTTTCAAGACTAATCCAAACATATCAATACTAAATTTCATTTGATTCATCACTATGTGAAAGATGACAGTGTCAAGTTGCAATATTGTTCGATAGTAGAGAAACTAGTAGACATTTTGATAAAAGCACTTGGACAAGAAAATTTTGAAAATTTCAAAGGAATGTTTGCTCTGACAAAGACCCCTAAAGGTTAATGGGGGTTATGTAACAATATTTTAAATATTTGTTTTTAATCCTAAGTGTCTAGCTTTTATCTTATTCAATAAGTTATCCATTCCTATAGGAATAGAAAAGGTCAATTTTGGGAATGTGAAATGAACAACCTTCTTAGATTATATATTATAATGCTTGCTCTCTTTTCAAATTAAATCTAAAATATAATTTCATCTGCATTTTTAATAGAATATGGCCTATCATATTAAAGCCAACAAGGATGTCTAAGCTCCTAAAAGTTTCCATAAAAGTGTACATCATAAAATCAAATTCAAAATGGAAAGATAGTTGAGATGGACCATTATAATGAAATTGATTATTTCAAACAAAATATCATATCAATAAATTTGGTGCTTATGATAATCTATATGATTCTCCTCAAATTAATTCAACACCATTTACAAATTGCTAACATGTGAATTAAAATTTAGAGCTCTACAATTTCTTTAATATAATTGTAAAATTGAATACAGAGCTCAACAAGTTGTTGAAATATTAAACAAAGAATAGATTATTTATTTGTATTTATTTTACTTCAAAACCAAGGTGGAATTTAAGGACATATAATTTGAATCCAATACCCTATGGAATGCCTTCCCACACTACTCAACTATGTATGAAGAATTCAAATTAGTTCTAACATATAATGATGAAGATGACTCATGTCTCAAACAAAGGTAATATAGAGATGACATAATATATATAAAAGTGGTTAGGATACATAAATCAATAGCCAAACTTAAGGTATTCCCCTGTATAAATGTGCTCTATAATTTATTCACTATTCATTATGCTCGAATGATATTTTTCATAAGAGTAGTAGTTGTTGTCACTCAATTTTGCACCCTTGGAGAGGTAGTTCAAGCCTAATCCAATTGATTGAAAAAATGAGATTACCCCTAGACATATGGATTTTCTATAGTGGGGGTAAACCTCTAGATTGAAGGCCTAGCTCCCTTGATATATCTATTTAAGCTCATCACTTATGCTACTAACTTATTGGGATGAAAAAAGAAAGAAAAAACATGAAATAAACCTAACCTAATGAGGTGATGCACCAAATTTAAACTAATCACTACCAACCACCTAAAATTATACTTCAAACTAGATCCTAACCTAAACATGACACTAATCCAAATCTGCCTCTCTACATTAGTATTTCTCATGGAGGTTATTGAAGCAAGCTTGAGCTAGGAGGACTAAATAAGAGGTCATGACATGACACTAGTGAAGAGACATCTCACTAAACTCATACACACTTAATTTTAACACTTAAAGAGACATGTAAAAAGACTTTCAAACTAAATATGCATGCTAACAAAGACAACATGCCAAGGAAGTGAATCTATCACTTAACAAGATAAACTAGTCTAGCATACACATTGAAATAGTCCACGGAGAAGGTAAAAATAGGTTGTTCTTCTTTGAAAAAAATATTAAAATGGGAAAGGATTATACATACCTAGGTGGAGAGAGAGAGAGAGAGAGAGAGAGAGAGAGAGAGAGAGAGAGAGAGAGAGAGAGAGAGAGAGAGAGAGAGAGAGAGAGTTGACAAGTGTCTCATGAGTTACAAGAAATAAAGGAGTTATGAAACTACCTCAATATTTCTAAAATGTCAAGTGTATCTCCTTTGAAGATGCTCCCTTACTCCAAGTGGCATAGGAGTTAGAATGATTTCTTGACACCTTGACTAACTCTCCAAAACTACCCTTCACTTTGGCTTGTGGGATGATAAGTGGCCTTATTGATGGTCATATCAAGTTCTATTACACCTTTTTTATTCTCTTGACACCTCTCAACTAATCTCCTTAGGTTCTCTCTAACACATTACCTCCTTTTCTTGCTAGGTGTCTAGAAGACTCTTCATCTCCTTAGGCCAATCTTGCATACAAGTGTCAAAAATTGAATTCATCTTATTTAGCTCATCCTATATTTATGGATGGCCTATTTATACCATACCATACCTTTAACAATCCATCTGGAAGACTCAAACTAGCCCCAAGAATTCATTCTCTACCAAAAGCTCCAATTAGGCCTCATTCTTTGTAGCCCTAAAATCATGCAAAACTCCTTGTATAGATAAAATTAAAGATGTTACTAAGAATATGAAGGAATATTATATGACCCAGTATGGACTTACATATTCATGTTCAATTTCATGTCCTCATAGTGAATGTAAGTCCATTTTTCTATTGATTCTCTCTCTTAACTAGGTCTTAATTAGGCCTCCCTACCTAGAGACTAAAAATTGACCCTACAGGATTCCCACACATGACAAAACCAAAATAAATGTGTGATTTATTTATATGACCTCCTCCCCATTCTCCTTGTCAATTTTAAAGTCATGACACTTTGTATGAACCTCCTAAATAACATAAAACAATCTTTTTGGCCTGTTATGTATAGTTCCATACCTACAAGTACAATCCAATGGAATGGGGTGATGCTCAAGGGAGTCTTAGAAATTATTTAGGTAATTTTATAGTTTATCCAATTTATATAGAGGAATATAAATCCATTTCTCTCTCATCATGTCATTATGGCTCTCTTAGGTAGTCTAAAAATGCCTCAAGGTCTTAACGATTGTTCATACAACTTAAGGCACCAATCCTCCAACCAATTACACAAAATTCAAGTAAACTAAGGTATATAACTATCCATAGGATCTCAAGGTCCCATGTAACATCTCTTTACCATATCAAGCAAAATAAGATAGCTTTTTGGGCTCCTAATAGGCATTATGTGAGGGCTAAGAGAGAAAAAGGGTCAATGTGTAGAATCCTAAAAATTTTATGACTCTGAACAATTTAGGGAGGTAAATTAAAACCTCATTTACTTTTCCCCATGGTTATCCAACCCTTATATATCCATTAGTTCTCCTACACTCTCTTTTTCTTAGGCATAGGGTTCTTAAGCCATCTTGTATAAAATACCCTAACTGATAGTATTCACCTATTTCTCTCACTGTTATGGGTCTAGGTCCTCATGAAATGTTTGTGCATATCTCTCACCATATCCTTAGGGTATATATGGTCTTAAAATTAATTCAACAAGCCATCTCCTCAATTGTTTGCCTTGTAGTCTTTCTTATGTAATTAGGCTTGTGTATGACTAAACAAGGTTTGACTATGATCTCCATTTTTTTTTATTGTGTCTGAGGATTTGATGGAAATATGTAATTTTGAAACCTTTCTCTTATATCCCACATAGGTATTTATCCCTCTCAATCAAACAACTTCTTTTTTCAAAGTATGCAGACTTGTGTGTATAGTCCTAAGACTGTTGACTCTATCTCCTTGACCATTTCTACACTTGAAAATGGATTATCTCCAATGAAATGAGAAACTTGAGTTATCTTCTAAAATTCAAACAATCATACACCATTTTATCAAGTTTAGAAGACTTGTAGTCACTGACACAGACTTATAAGTGACCGTCTACCTTTGTGTAAGATCTTGAACTATGTATGCAAGGTTAAGACTCTACTTTGATTGCTTCAAGTGAGTTTGGGAGTTTTATGAGGTTATCAAATAATTTTGAAACCTTTTTCATATGTTTCAATTCTCTTCAAATCCTATATATGCCTTTAACCCTTTTAGGCAGGCAACTTCCTCTTATAATAAGGATTGTGTGTGACTGGATGAGTAGGGTTTGATTATTTGGAAATTAGTTATAAGAGACAAAATGAGATTCCATTGCCTCAATGAAACCATTTTAAAATCCTTGACCTTTCCCTCTCTTAGACTTCTAATCTCCCTAGTTAGGCAAAACTTTTCATGAGGCAAACAAGCTTGTGTGTTTGACTGGCTAGGTAGGCAGGGTTATGGATGGCTTATGGATAGTCAACCTTTCTTTGAAATTTATTTTAGGTTTGAATACCCTCAATTGATTTGGGAACTCACCCTAACACGTCACTGAGTTAAACCCCCACACTTTTCATTAACTCTAGCCTTCTTTTAGGCTTGGAATTAGCTTGCTCACCCTAACAAACTTATATGTCTCTATTATAGAGGTATGAGTGTATTTTATGGCTTAGAAGACCTCCATTATCACTCACTAAACACCTTCATGGCTTTGATATATTATTTAAATTCTATAAACTTTTTAATTTGCACTTTTAAGAAACCATGACCTCACCACATACATTACCTTTCTCAATCTTTAATTAATTTGGCTATAGGTGTCATTTTTAGAGGGGTCCGCTCATGTGATTTTGATTTTGACTCTTTTAAAATACACCATGATATATTATACATGGCCATACCTCATTATGATATCATCCTTACTTCCCTTAATTCCATTATCATTCTTAGGGTGTTTCATAACCTCCATATTCACTATCCACACACATAATCATGTGTAAAAGCATTAGGTTTATTAGCTTATCATCAAATATATTTAAATTAATATGCTTTGGAAATCCTCATTGATACATGACCTTTTTCATCTTGAAACCATCACTATGATTTCATGCATGGGTATACAACTTTAGAAATTGACACCATTGGATTTCTCTTGAAGTTGCAAACCTACAAGTCTGCAAACCTGTAGGTTTATAACCCTGTGTTTTGGAAGTTAAAGATTGAAAACATGATTATTAGTACTGAAAGATAATTTATTATTTGTATCAAAAAATTTACCAGGAAGTCACAACTTCTCAATCTCCTTGAAAATACATATTCAAACCCATTCAAACCACCCTTTTACAAAGACACACTAGAACATGGTCCAAAAGGTGAATGAAAGTGTGACCACTAGTACAAAATGTATATATGATAAGAGGGCCATGAATATATTATGAATATGGTATAAGATAATGGAGAATTAGTTAGATGTATTAGACCACTTGGAGAACCATGAAACATAGAAATATTGATAGAGACTAGCAAACTATACACAAGAGTAGCTCTCTTTGCCAAAATATCATCCACAAATTCCATCCTAGTGAATTAAGGGGTATGATACATTTATATACCTATGATAACTCACTCCAATTCATTTCATGCATCTAAAGAGTTCACACTTACATTGAAGTTGCACAAAACTCAGCCTATGGGGATTTTAGTCTTCAAAAAATAGTATGGATCCTTAGTGATTATTCATAAAGATAAGAGCTCAATATAATGAAAATTTTAATAAATTAGAATCCCATACAGGTCCCAAACTCTGGATAAAATTTTGGCCCCCAACTCTATATGTACAGCCTGTACTATGTAGTTGAAAATGGCCTTCATGAGCTTATGAATGGAGTGATGGAAGAGAGATAGATATTTCTAAAAATTTGAGATTTAAAACTTCTTTCCATGCTTTTTTATGACCTATGTAAGTTTAATGGACACATATACAACATTTTTACCTTCAAATGACTTTAACAAGTCTGTACAAGTCTCTTAACTCATCTCTTTAGCATCAAAACTCAAGATTCTGACCTTTGTTTGACTTGATGATAGGTGTGGCATTTTGTAACCACTCCAAGGTCCCTAAAATGTGTATTTTATATATTTTTCACTTGGGGAGCTTTGATGTACATGAATGTTAGCCAAAAATCACCTTTTCCCTCATTTTCACCACCTTCAAGTTTACAAATGAACCTTAAAGTCTAAAAACATGCATTAAATGTTATTATAAGATGATCAATACATAAAATTATTTTTATAAACTCATAACAACCTATTATGCCACTTGACCAAGCCTTATCTCTCCATGACATGTCTAGACCACTATATGACCAAAACAAGATATTAGCTTAACTTCTCCAAACTAACCTTAAACATTGCTAATAAGGTTTTATGAAAAAATTTAGGGACCATATAAGGCATGAAAATACCACATGACAACCCTATGAAATTTTCAATTTAGAGGGATTGACCCATTTTGTCTTGAGGTCAAAATTTGGTCAACAATAGTCAAGTAACATTGGCCTTTATAACTAGAGTAACCTTTGAAAAATACTATGTATTACCTATGCTAGACACACTTTACAACCAAAAATTATTGCTATAATGGCTCAAAAATAATGATGTTAGAGACACTTTAAATTATTGGGTAGATGAACCTAACAACTTTGTCAAAATAAGGAAAATGAACACCACTCCAATCATATAGTTTAGACTAGAGGTCAATATTACAATGGCCTCATTAAACAAAATTCATAGTGTCCCTTATATTTATTATGAAAATGAGATTTGTATCACCCTTTTATTTATGATCTTAGATTCTAAGGGCATCCCTGCACTAGGGGAAGTTATAAACCTTAATTTGAAACAACAAAGACTGACTCAAAATAGACCAAATGAACTTTTTACATGTTATCCTATTTGTTAGATGCATTATGTGTTACTATTATCCCTACTAGTGTATCTACATGGTAACCATTAGGACATGACAAAATATGCAAATATTTCAATATGTTCCACATTCACAAATTTAGGAACCATATACAAAAAAATTCAGACAACTTTTACCCTATGGTCTATAGTATTATCAATGCATAACCTATACCAAGGTTATATGAGGAAATTATAAGATCACTCAAGACACTAAGGGAGTATTGGTACTATCTATATCACTCTATTAGAAGGCACACTAGTGGCAACCTTCTATTTTCCCATGTTAGTTTAAGAAAAATTAGTTCAACAAGAGATAACTTATCAATTGTCTAAGATCATTGATAAAAACTTAAAAAGAGCTAAATTGGGGGTTTTACACAAAATGGATCTTACCATAGGCAATAAAGAGTTTCAATACTAGGAATAATTATCCAAATCTTCTCAACAAAGGTCCTCTTTCCTTATCAAATTGGTAAAATTCAAATATTAGGATCCTAGAGGTATAGTGGTTCATCATACTCATGGATTCTAAAGAAGTAATAACTACCTATGGTAACAAGGGATATGATCATGACTATATTTTATTTAATTATGATGAAAAATCCCAAATTTACATCAAAATGAGAGCTATAGAAATGAACACGAAAATTTCACAAATGATTTAGTATGATCTTTCTATCATAAACGCATATACATTGGTGGGACAATATGCAAAAATATTAAATATATTTATAAATAGAATAATTACCCTTAAGGTAGGGCAACGCCATATAATATTTCTTTAAGAAAGAATCACTCCACAATGTCACTTCAAGGGGACAACCTCCAATATCCTTCTAAAAATAGAAGACTTAAAAAAATGTGATGGATTTCCTCTACAATCATATTCATCTCCTTTATATAGACTTGTATTTAACTAACAATGGATGGGAAACCTCCTAATCCAAATGTAGGTTTACCATTAACAAATGTACTAATTCCACAAGTTACTCATTTATCCTAATATATTGGATCCATATAAATAAGGGGGACATATGATGCATGTTAGCATCTCCATCAACCCATATACATTAAAATATCATTTCCACATGTACATAACCCCTGAATAAAGAATAGTATTACACAACATATTATTTTTCTACCACTATTAAAATAACCCTGCTACGTCCATTAGAGGCTCTATCATTTTTATTTTCAATCCCAAGGTTTAAAGACCTAGTCTCTTTGTCTATGTTTGATACCTATCCATTACAAAGTCACAATTACACCCAATTATGGATATTAATGGATGAGAACATTCAAACAAAGTCCCCTATATTCATAATCATCAAGGAGTCTCCCAATGATATCAAATACATAACCAATACCCTTACTCAAATTAAGGTATCTAGAGAGGATTGTTTACCCACCATTCCCTACACCTCCACCTTACACATCTCAAAGCTCACCCCCTTCACCTGATCCCTCAACACTCATGCCATCACCACAAATCACCTCATCCCTTGTCATTTCATCCTCTAATGTAACTTCATCTAATGATATAATTATTTGTGACACCACCATGGATACAATAATTTCAAGCAAATAAAATATCTAGACCAAATTTGGTTATCATCATTTAAGAACTTAAGATGAACCTAAAATTTGGTAAATATTCTAATAAACTAAAGAGGATCAAGAAAAGGAAAATGTCTAGTGGAGGAAAACAAATCAAATTTAGAAGAGAAGAACTCTTCAGCCTAACTAAGAAGATAAAAAATCAACCAAGGGAGCATGATGAATTTAAATAAGATCCCATCCCTATGGTTGATGATATTGGTGGAGTACTTAATATTTTTTATGGCATGTAATAGAAAAAAAGAGGCTAGAATCACAACCCAAAGTGGAGGCCCCTAAGGATATATTGGATTAAAAAAGAATCCAGTTTGATCCCTATATGATCTTATGAATTCTATACACAAAGATAGAGAAAAATCTTAGCCATAATGGTGTAATGTAGTGAAATGCAATGGATCCTTAAGAAGGTTAGATGCCAAATTGAATAGCATTGCTAAGATAGTGAGATAAATATCATATATTGAGTTCAATTTAATACTATTAAAAGATATAAGTTTGGCCCAAAACTATGTAAATAACAAGAGATATGATCTCATGGAATGACACAATCAGATGAAGAAATTGGTTAAACACCTGACCAACCAAGATAATAAAGCAATTGATCCACTGGGAGATATGCTTATCTCCAATGTATACACACCACTGGGTCAAGTGGTAAATAAGACATTATTTGGCACTAAACTCTACTTTACCATAATTAATTTGAAATCAAGGATTGACAATACACTTTGTGGAAGTGGTGATCAAGTTGTTCATTTGGTCACTTTTGCAAAAGAAAAGGTGGACTAGACACAAGAAATTGATGAATATTTAAAGGATTCATTAATCCCACATAAAAAAATTATGGGAAAAATATTATCATTATTCAAGGTCCCTATCATGAATTTTGGAGTTATAGAGTTGGAATTTACAACATGTACAACTGCATACAAGAAGAGGAAAGAGAAAGGGAACATAGTTAAGTAGAAACATGTAGATGCTTAGGTATGAGCTCAATCATCATCAAATTAAACATCAAAAACTAAAATTGATACACTGAGATACAAATTGATATACACTCCAATTAGAACTTCATTCTCTCAAAATATCTCTATTTAAACCCCTTTACATGCACCATCATGTCTAACTATAGTGGAAACTATACTTGTGACTTCTGCTATAGTAATGCCAAGTTCATCTATAGATGCCTCTTTGTCAATAATGAGTGTTACTTCAAGTATAGTTTCCACTACATCATCTACCCTTATTTTTAGTCTAATTTATAAAATGGCTTCAACTGAAATCCCATCTATTTACAATTATGTTATTAATAGCAGTGTTACTCATGCACCACAAAGTAAATTTTTGGTCTAATTTTGGCATGATATTTAATGCAATCCTTTGGGATAAATTAAGAAATAAAATTATTTTATATTTTTTAAACATGCAACAAAGATTTGAAGATGAGGTAGTGCTCATCCAAATATATATATATATATATATATATATATATATATATATATATATATATATATATATATATATATATATATATATATATATAATTCATTGTAAAGAGGGGAAATTTTAGTGAATTAATGTAAGCTAGAAAATTTTGTGATTATTCTAAGTTTTTACTGATTTGTTTTCTTGGTCAAATTTATATGTTTTACTTGAATAATTCCCATTAAGTTGAATATTTATATATGATTTTTGTGTATACCTCTTATTTTAGTGGTTAGATTTAATAGTCTTAGCAGCTCTTTAGTTATATAACATACTTTAATCTTGTTAGTAATGTGATTATGCTTAGTAATTCAATACTAATGTTATCTTTTATTATGATCATTGGGTTAGATTGTAATTTTTTCTCCAGACTCTTCATTGTGTTTATTATCTTATATGATAGTAGTTAAATTACATCAAGCATTATTTAGTGGCACATACTTATCCTAGTATAGTAGGTCAACTTGGAAGGGTTTAGTCTTCAATCTAAATTACAAAGTCCCTTCTTTTATACCCTGCCTTTCCTTATTTTGTTATTTTTTTAATTATATTTACCTTAGTTCATATACATCCATACACTTTAGATTAAATTTTATTATATTTAGGTTATATGTTAGACATAAGTCATATCCAAACTTTCTAAGGTAAACAAACACTACATTCCTACCACTAGTCCACCATATGGTTATTTACAAATTTGAATACCCATAGTTCATTCCTTGGAGTGAAGTATCATGGATCCTAAAATGAGAGGGTATTACACCTTAGATATCTTTGGTGTGCATAAAACCCACATCAATATATTTTAAAATATGCTAGAAGGAGGGCCTACAATGCTTGAGCGTTAACTTTACTTGAGTTTGCGTACACTGGATCTACCATTAAGGTTAAAAAAATCCAACTCTAATTTAGGTATACTATTATTATCACCATTACAATTTCATTAAAGATGAATATTAGATAAATTTTCCCCTAATAAATCTACTTCTATACCAAGTTTACTAATTCAAGCTAATCAAAAGACATATTTCATCATGAATTGGTTAGCTAGTTTTATTGTCAATATTGTTGGTGTTATCCATGATTTGTCCAAGAATTTCAAAAAGTATTATCTTTCATTCTCCCCTTCTAAGGGATGAACTATAAGGTAACACATAAAATAACTTTAATATTTATTTAGGATTAAGGAATGTAACTCATGAAGATACAGTATGTAGACTATTCCCTTTCACTCTATAGGATGTTGCATATGACTAATTTTTGAATCTTCCAAAGAATTTGATAACCTCATCGAATCAATATCATAATATATTTGTGGAACAATTTGGACAATTTAATAATCCTATTTCATTACATCAACATTTTTACAATATGAAAAAAGATCCCAACGAGCCAATCAAAGCATTCAATATAAGATTATAAAATATGTATAGTTGTATAGAAGTTATATATAAGCCTATTGATCTATTAGATTTGGAATTTTATAAAAACACCCTAGATTCAATGATTTCAGTATTTTTTCTTAGATATCAAAAAATTAATACTTTTTTAAAAGCCTATGTTGAATCCACCAATGTTGACCGTCAATTGAATCTTCAAGGATTGTATGCTTTGGCTATACCAAACATCAATCCAAAATTTTCAACCTTGAATCCTATTCCAAAATCCAATCAAAATGTCATTACCAATAATCAAAATCAAGTATTTAATCAAATTCCTTTGGCTCATGAGGCACCAAACTAGAACTTAGGATTTTTTAACAATTTTATTCCTACGTCTAACCAACATAATCAAAACCAAGTCCTAATTTTGGTCAACACCTTAAATACACAATGTACAACCTATGACTCCACCAAGATGGAGTTGGATGCCATCCAACACACAGTAAATAAACTTAGCAATGAGTTTTTAAGTATGCAAAAACATGTGAGAAATATATTATGGAAATGACCAACAATAATTTTACATTCCATGGATATAACAACCCATTCAAGAGGTCAGACAATAATCTAGATCCATCTCCCAATAAGCTTCCTAAGATAAATATTTGTGAGGTAGATTTACCCAAATGGTGTAGAGTCCACAATATTTCACAACATGGTGGGTTAGATTACATATAATTATGTAATGCCTATGAAATATTCCAAAAGGAGATGGAGGGATATGATATTATCCCATATCATCATGATTCATATACTATATCTAGTGCACCCAACTCTTTTATCACTGCAATGGTGTTTGAGACCTATGATTTCCCATTCCAAGTTGAGGATGAGGATGAACCAAAAGACAATACAAATGAGATTCATGATTTTCAATAGTTTAAAATATATAACTACAATCTAAGAAACAAAAATCAACAACCTGTCACCACTTCTATGCCTCCAAATAATAACATATTTATTCCTCCCAATCCAAAGGCCAATAATAATCCACCTCCCCAAAAAGAAATGATCAACACCAATATGTTGATTAATCTAACAAAAGTGGATACAATATAGTTGAATATATGAATAAAATCAAGGTAAATAGCACCCTTCATGATTTGGCTCAGATTGTAGAACAAAGGAAACTTTTATTAAAATCTTTGACTAACAAACCATCTTATGAAAAGTTAAAGGCTTCATACACAAATATGGTCATTTATAAAAATAAAACTGGATCTTCACATTTCTTGCTAACTACTAGAATGTTCAAGAAAAACATACATAATTGTTAAGTTGATTTAGGAGCTTCGGCTAATGTGATGCCCACTTAAATCTGCAAGAGATTAGGCTTAACCCCAAAAACATTTAAGAGAGTAGTGATCCAATTAGAAAAATAATCTATCCTACCTGTAGGTTAATTTTTAAATGTCCACATGTAAATTTTTTCTAAGCCATGTGCCCAATAATACACCAAAATTATCATAGTGGAAATTCCTAAGGCTTATGGTCTAATCCTAAGCCATGATTTGTTAAAAACAATAAATGGTTACATGGAAATTGACTTTTCACCCATGTGGCTACCTTGGAAAGGAGTGGTTAATCAGATTAAAATCGATAGAGAGACAAAGATGAAATATGAAATCAAAGAGTACAATGTCAAAAAAAAAAGTGAACTTTACCTTATATCACGTAGGAGTTTACACTTTAACAACAGAACTTATGAATAACACACAAGAATTTGAAGGTCCTTCATAATTATGGACTTTATATTTTTATGGTTCTCGATCCAAGTAGGGTTCTAGTGTAAGGACAACCTTGCTTGACTTGACATGAAACAATACCTTGTTACTTACAAACTGCAATTTCAATGCACCAACAACCCTGTAGAGTATGAGGCTTTGATCTTAAGATTACATTTTACAATAAAGCATAATGTTAAATAACTTCCAATGTTTGGAGAATGAGGGCTAATTACTAACCAAGTTAGGAGTCGATATTAGTGTAAGTTGTCATATCTCAAGAATTAAAAATTCAAAGCTTTGGATTTGATCAAATAATTTTAAGCATTTAGTATAAAATTGATCCCAAGAGAATAAAACCAAACTGTATATTCTATGGCCTCTTCTTCTACAAATTTAGTCCTAATCTATGAGTCTAAATTACATAAATTTTAAATAGAATTAATTCCTCATCTTGAAAATGTTGATAATTTTTCAAGTATTTGATGATGACTAATAAATTATACAATTCATGAAAAGTTTTGGTGCTTTTGATTCTCATAGTATTGATGAAAATGACTTTGACATAAATAATTTAGAGATGAATGTATTATCCAATAGAAATAAAATAAAATACCTAAAGGAAAGGTGATATTATAACAAGTTTTTGACATGGACCACCAAGCTAAGAAATAAAAATGGTCCAAGACAAATGAATTTATGTTTTCCAAGGTAAACTTAGTAATAGATGAACATCCCCAACATATTAGTAGTGGATTGAATTTTTCAAAACAAGAGAGACATGAACTTAAAGGATTTTTAATAGAATATAAGGATGTGATTACTTGGTATTATGAATATTTAAATATTTTGATCACAGAGTCATACCACATAAAATACCACTTAGAGAAGGACATATACCTTTTAGAAAAAGACATAGACCAATTTATTTCATTATAGAGCCTATTATTTATAAGGAAGTTTAGAAGCTACTAGATGCTAAAATCATATTTCCAATTAGACAATTTGGTTGGTTTGCCAATATAGTTCCTGTGCAAAAGAATAATGATGAAATCAGGTTGTGTGTATATTTCAAAAACCTCAAGAAAGATTTAAAGAAGGACACTTATCCATTACCTTCCTTAGTTAAGGCTATCTATATAGTTAGTGGATTTGAAATTATGTCTTTTTTGGATGTGTTTTCAGGCTATAAGTAGGCGTTAGTAGAAAAGGATGATTGAATGGAAACTATTTTCACTACCAAATAGGGAATGTTTTAATACAAGAGAATGCCTTTTGAACTAATCAATGTAGGTGCTAATTTTTAGTAAGCCATGGAATTAAAATTTAAAATTATCATATGCAAGTGCATAATCATCTATATGGATGATCTAACTATCTTTTAAAACCATAATATAGATCATGTCACCCACTTGTAAAAAGTTTTCGACAAATGCAAAAGGTTTAGAAAATCATTGAATAAAAAAAGAGAGTATTTTTGGAGTCACAAAAGGTAAGTTACTTAGGCCATGCTATCACTAAATAAGGTATTTGAATTGACCTTGAAAGAGTTTAAGTTATTTTAAGAATTCCATACCCTAACAGTAAAAAAGAACTCAAATATTTCTTTGGTAACATAAATTTTGTTACAAAATTCATTTCTGGATTTGTAGAGATTATAAAATAAATCAAAGCAATGTTGGAACATGATGCAAATGTGGAATAGACAACCAAAGTAAATAAAGTGTTCCAAGACATCAAAATGGCCATCACTCAGTCTTTAGTCTTGATCAACTTGGATTTTACTAAGGATTTATTCATTAAGATAAAAGCATACTATAGTAGTTGTACATACTCAAAAGGTCAACAAAAGTGAACACCCTATCAATTTAATAATAAAAAATATGAAAGATGTAGAATTTAAATATTCCATGATCGATAAAAAAAATTATGCTTTGATTAAATCTATGAAGAAACTCAGACACTATATCTTGCATAATAAAATATATGCCATAGTCTTGGATCCACCCATCAAAATCACACTCAAATATAATGAATTAGAAGAACGATGAGGCAAAGGGATGGAAAAATTACAATAGTTTAACTAATCAATTAGGCCTATTAAAATGGTATGAGGACAAGACACCATTGAACTGATCATAAAAACTGATCCACATATTTTTGTTATGAAAGTTAATTAGTATCAAATAAACAATGGTGACTAGTACAACTAGATTATTCATTGCCTACTTACTAGAACCTGTCCCCTTGAACTAAAAAAAGAATAAAGAAGAGAACTGAGGCTCAAATAAGCACATTACATGATAAAAATGGAGTGTTATATTGAAATAATTATGAATGTATCTACTTGAGGTGTGTCACTAAATAATAAGCTAAAGACATCCTTCAAATTTTTTATCAAAAGATAGGGAATGGACATCCTTTAGGAAATGTCATAGCCCATAAAATTTTAAGTATGGGATACTATTGATCAACTATCTTCAAAGATGCACATAATCATGTCAAAAATTGCCATCAATGTCAAGTATTTAGGAAAAGAGAGATGCATGCAATAATTCCTTTGTAAAATGTGGTTAAAGGATGCCTTTTTGCATAATGGGGTCTGAATTTTTAGGGGTCATTAATCCCAATTCATCAACTGGACACAAGTTTCTATTAAAAAAAAAATTACTACACTAGATAGACTAAATCTATTGATACAAATATTTTTAGAGCACAAGATATAATAAAATTCCTTGAAGAAAACATTTTGAATAGGTTTGGGACACCAATTTCCTTAGTATGTGACAGTGGTCTTGCCTTTCAATCAATAGAGTTCACCAAATGGGCATATAAAAAATAAATTATTATTAAGTTCTCTTCAAATTATTATGCAAAAGGGATGGAGTTGTTGAGCCTACCAATAAGAATATGATTGATTCCATAAATAAATATGCGAAGAGAAAAATGAGAGAATGACACTTATTACTGAAGTATGCATTATAGGTAGATAAAATTCGACATAAGCAAACCCTTAAAGTTTAACCTTTTATTTTAGTATACGGGCATAACCAAATTTTTATCACTATTAAGTTACCAACATACCAATTTATGTAAGAATATATCAAAGATGATGATAAGACTTAGTCAATATTATTAGATATTGTCCAACTGGAAGATTCATGGATGAAAGCCTTGCATTTTTAGAAAATATCAAGACATTGTCAAGAGGTGGTTTGACAAAAGATCAAAAGTTAAAGTTTTAATAATTTCAGATTTAGTCCTCCTATTGGACAAAACACATTAGAATAAAGGAAAACATGATAAGTTCACTCTTTTATGGATTGGAGCATATTAGATCCCAAAAATCTTGAGTAATAATGTTTTTTATATTAAAAGATCTCCAAGGTAATGATCTAACTTTTCCAGTGAATGGGTAGTATTTAAAGCATTTTTTTATGGTTGATCCAATTGAGATCATCTCAAAATAAATATAATTTCTATTTTAATGGTATGAGTAGATTAGATATCCTACTTTCATAGAGTAGATTCCATGTTTTCCTAAATTAGATTTCCTATTTTCCTAGACTAGATTTCTTGTTTTCCTAGATTAGATTTCTGTTTAGTTAGTTATTTTTTATGACCACTTGTAAATATTTTTTCAAAATTCCTCATAGAGGGAAGTTATTCACATTCATGGATATTCATGGGTTGTTTATGATGTATTTAGGCTTTGGAATTAAGTTATGTATCATAGCTGAATGAATTTTTTAATTTGAATAAATAAACTTATCATATTATTAAAATTTTCTTGGATATTTTCATACAAATTTTAGAAATATTTCTCATTTTGAAAGATCAAATGCACATCTACATGATTAAGACTTGTTTGAAATATAATAAACATGGAGAAAGATAAAATATGAGTGAATTCTCTAATTTATAATGAAAATTATATCCATACAACCTACTAATAGTGGTTCTCATATATCATTCTCATAGAAGAGAAGTGATTCAATTAATATCTAGTAGTGATATGGATGCTTGGATGATACTAAAGAAATGCTTAGAGTGGAATCAAACATATCTCTATGAAGGCTATGAATGCTTGGTTGGAGATAGAGAAATGTATGGCCTCCTAAAACCTTTTGCTTAAAAGTGAAAATAACCAAATAATGAGATAAGACAAAGAGATTTTATACACAATTTTTTTAAAACTCTATCATTTGTTAATGTTTTATCTCTTGTAGTAACCCATTGAGTTTTGATCTCTTTGAGTGCATGCCTTAAAGGGTACACCTAAAAGTGGTGGGAAGAACATTAGTGCTTCACAATATTGTTGGTCAACTCTATCATTAAATAAACCTCTTACAAATCCCACTTATCCAACTCCCCAATCAATGCAAACCATGTTTACACATTTCACTAAGAATATATCCTTTTAATATCCATTAATTAATAAAATACACCCTTTTTATACTAAGTTGGCCAGGAAAATATTATCAGAAAGAATTAAGCACACATTACATAACTAAGTTGACTTAACTGACTTACTTTGAGACTTACTAGTAACTTTTTCCAACTAATGGGGTCAAGCTAGCCAATCTTATCCACTAAAATTTTGGAAGGGTTAAGACTTATCCATTGATATAAATACAAGAATCATTTCAATCCAATAATGGGGGAACATTCACTTTTGCATCATTATATTTAATAATTATGCCTATTCTATCATTTGAGAAGTTCATTACTTAGGGTCTTGACTTGGAGAAGTAAAACATTCATCTTGTGGAAGTCTTGTATGAATAGGAGAGGTCTTGTAGCCTATAACTAATTTATCCTTGTGATCCTTACAATCCACAATAGCCTCTTGTAAAGCACCATTATCCAAGGAAGAGACTGAGACTCAACGGGTTCACTTCGAAGGTAAGTATCTCTAACTTTGTTATTTTATTTAATAGATAGATGTTAGTTTAAATGTATCTATCCTAGTTTAGAATACCTCTACATTGGATTGAGTAGAGTTTTATTTGATTGTTATGTGTTGTTTTTTTTATTACCCAAATTTGTGCCACAAGCTTTGGTGAGCACTAGATTAGTTTAATTTTATGTATGTAGGCTTAGCTAGGGTTATTGCATAGTGTCATTTAATTAGAGGCTTTGTAACCCTCTCCTTTGGTATTGTGTAGTAAGAAATCCAATGGTTATGATTAGTGGATCCAATTTGGTCATGTTCTTGATATAACATGTATTGCAATGGATGTTAGTTGATTACCTTGTTTGATCTTATATTTTAATAAGCTAGTTAAGTTGTAGATCTATCTTGATTTATTGCATACATTATGGTGAACCCGATGTAAATCTAACCCTTACATTTTTAATTTTTCACTTTCAATCAACTAGATCATTCTAGTTGATTTAGTCTTAACCTTTAACTATAGATTCATGATTTGTAGTCAAGTAGATCATGCTAGTCAATCCAATTTCGTTCTCTGTTTGTAGGTTCTCCTTCCCTAATCAACTACATTGGGTTGGATGATTTAGTTTCTCTTTCTATTTACAGGTTCAGGGTTTATAGTCAACTCGATCAAGATGGCCAATTTTAGTTTATCTTTTGGCTTGTAATGCTTCATTCCAAATTGAGTTGTGTTAGTTGACTCATTAGCATTTTCTCTGGATTTCCCTTACAATCAACTAGATCAGGATGACTGATCTAGTTTGATTTATTATTTTTCAATTTTTAGCTTTTAACAAACTAGATTGAGTTGGTCGATGTAGTTTTATTTTACCACTTCCACTTTTTATATTTTTGATAGATGAATTCAACCTAGTTGATATTGTTTAAAATCTATGTTTTTTAGAATTTTACCTCTACAAGACTCAATCAAGTCTGGATAATACAACTAGTAAGCATATCTTTTACATTTTCAACCAACAAACTAAGTCGACCTAATTGATCTTGTCATATCTCCCAGGTTCACTCTAAACAAGCTTCATATTTCCATTTTTTATTAAATGCCTCAAATTTATCATTTTTTTAGTTTAGTCAAATTATTTAGCATTTCATTTTTCAAACTTTCTTTACCAGTTTTTACTTCTACCAAACTATACCACACAATCAACTAAGTCAATTTGGATAATTTGGTTCTATGTTTGTTTTTTTACCAAGAAAAATAGATCAATCTAGTTGATCTTGTTTGTTTTTGGCCTATTATACAACATACTAGAGTAGCTTGCCCGACTATGTTCTATTCTATTTATAAACTAGATCGACTTGGCTAATCTTGTTTTGTGTTCTTTATTTTTTAGCATAGGAAAGGTAATTCACCTTCATCTCAGAGTAATTAATTTTACATTTGATTTGAAAAGATTTGGATACTTTTTTATTTACATTAAATTTGCTCTCAATCATTAATTTTTGCCTTTATTTTCACTTTGTCTTGAATTACCTACAAACCATGTACCAATAGTTTTAAAAATACTTAGCTACTATCATGAAGGGTTACATGATATTCTATTTATGGCCTTTGTCTATCATTTAAATATATCATGGTGTGAGGGTCTTACCCTAATACAAATAGCCATAGTATAGCGATAAACATGGTATTTAGTTTCCATGTACCTTATTGTATTTCAAAAACACCTAGGATTTCCTCTTGATTAATTGAATCTTAGGAATCCAGCCATCTATTTGATTATATGGTGCATTGGTTAGCGGTCAACACCAAGAAGTTACTTCCATCTTACCCTTGAAACCAAGTTTTATGGGTTATGGCAATGAAACTTCCACCATAGTTATCACTCTGAAACATTGGGATGTCGTTATCCAACATACAAACATTTTTGGAAGCCTAAAAATCAATTAAAACCCTTTAACATATTTTCCTAATCTCATTTTCAAATAATTAGTTGGCATTAATAGTTACCAAATTACAATTTCTGCTTGCTATTTATCATTTTTTATTGTATTGTAGATTGTATTGGCCAATGTTAATACAATTCTATGTTGTGTGGTAGATAGTTTATTCTTTGTCTAATTTATTGTTGCTTTAAAAACTACATATTTAAAATTACTGTTAAAAGTTTTCTCGCTTGCAAAAGTAAATCAACTAACTCGACTTAGTAGGCTACCAAAATAAACTAGATCAACCAACATGATCTAGTATGATCCTATATTTTTAGTATTTTATGTCTCAACAACTAAGTCAATCAACTCAACTTAGTAGGCTATTCCAAAATTAACTAGATTGACCAACGTGATCTAATGTAAATTTTTATTTTATGCATTTCTTACTTTAATAACTAAGTTGACTAGTTCAACTTTGTAGGCTATCCAGAATCAACTAGATTGACCAACACGATCTAGTATAATCATATATTTTATATATTTCCTACATGTATAACTAAGTAAACCAACTAAACTTAGTAGGCCTTCCATAATCAACTAGATCGACCAATATGATCTAGTATAATCTTATATTTTTATGTATTTCCTGTCTCAATAACTAAGTTGACCAACTCGACTTAGTAAGTTATCTAGAATCAACTAGATCAAGCAACACAATCTATTATAATCTTATATTTCTTTGTAATTCTTGCATGTTGACTAATTTAACCAGCTTGACTTATTAGGCCATCAAAAAATTTATCTTTTTCCACCTATATAACTAAGTCAACCAACTTGACTTAGTTTATTTTCGCTTTGTTTATTTTTGGCCTTTCCAACTAAGTCGACCAACTCAACTTGGTAGTATTTCAAACATTGTACCTGAATAACTAACTTGACTATCTCAACTTAGTCTCTATCTAAACATTATCTATTTTTGTCTAACCAATTAAGTTGACCAACTTGAATTAGTCTTATTTCTAAAACTTATCTATTTCTACCTATATATCTAAGTCAACCAACTCAACTTAGTTGGTTTTCAACTCTATATTTTTATTTTCACTCTCCACCATGCATATATCTTTGACCAAAGTGAAATTCAAACTCAAAAAGAGATGATGACTTTAACTAACCCTCCTAAGCATCCACATTATTTCTTCCCCTATACTTCTATAGAAAATTTGGATATTAGTAATATCCATGTGGCTACTAGAACCAAAAACTATGGATCACCTCCTCCCAAAACCTTGCATCCACTTAATTATCCTTCTCACATGCCTATTGTTGAGGAAGAGAGTGACCTCAAATATACTATTGAAATGATACTCTTTATTAATGAAAACCCCCAATGCTAAGGAAAAGATCCCACAATCATCTACACTATCAAGATGGGACCTTACCTTGATCCTCCACCTTCATTTACGCATAATGTATCTATAGTCCTTGGGGAAAGTAACCCTATGAGTTCTTCCATGACCTTTTCCTCTTAAATACCCATTTCTGCTTCCATGCCTTCAACTTTCTCTATCACTTCTACTTCTACCTTGCCTAGTATCTCAACTACTATGCTTAGTCTTTCTTCTAGTGGGCCAATTCAAAGTGCCCATATGCATACTCAATTCAATGTTACCTCTAGTGCATCTTAATCTACTTCTACTAGTCAAGATACTATCAACACTATTCAAATTTTATTACAAGTCATGAACCAAATGACCACCTTTCAAACTAATAATACAAATTAAATGATACAAATTTAAAACAAATTTTGAAATTATAAAATTGTCATCAACATACTCAATGGGGAGTGAAAAATCCAAATGTCCCCCACCCCACCTTAGAGATGCACAAGGTAACCTTATAACTAAACCTCTACTTCTCAACAAAATTATCAAACATATACAAAATGAACCCTTAGTCCTTCAAATTGCAAACATTAGCATAAGTGGAATTGTTCCCACTATCACTTATAATGGGTCCACTCATCCTACTATGCACTTAAAAGCTTTTGGAAACTTATACAAAGATTGAATTAAGATCAATACCTTTATCTCCACCAAAATCCTATCCAAAACCTTCACAGCTCATGTTTTAGATTGGTATAATCAACTCAAATATCATACTATATCTAGTTTAGAATATTTAGTTAATGCATTGGTATAAGAATTTCAAACTAACAACCTCCTTGAAAATAACTTAGCACACTCCATCAATTTTAAGCAATTAGAATCTGAAACTACACAAATGTTCATTAAACAATAGAAAACCTTGTCCAATAAAGTTAAACATAACATGTCAGAATTATCTTCCATTTATTCACCAATGCTCTTCACCCTAAATTATAATATTGTGTTAGGACCCTTTCTCCCAAATCTTTGGAAGAAGCCCTCGATCAAGATAATCAATGAGATTTTCTCATAAGACAATTTGAGCCTTCCCATCCTCATATGGGAACTCAAATGCTTGTGAAATATAAAAAATAACATGTTACTAATGATGGTGTTATAGATATTTATGATTCCATTCACTCTATTCATGATATTACTCCAAGTGGTTCCAATGATGCTACTTATTCACAACCACTTTTAACCAACTCTTTACCATAACCTAGTGATACATTTTCACAAGTAAACAATGTAGACTCTCACAAACCTTTTCCCATGGTAGAATATCAAAAGTGTCTTTCCAAGCCTTCACCACAAGATCTTGATCCCATTCGCCCTACCAAAAATTGGTATGATCTAGAAAAGTTTTGTTGGTTTCATGCAAGTTGGGGGCATTCTCATGACCCTTGCCACCAATTAAAAAAATTCACTCTTGAATATCTTCTTGGTCCTAATTTTGATCGTAAAATCCTAATTCATGAACATTGTCAAGCTTTTGAAGTGGCAGCAAAGGTTCAAGAAGCCAAAACTAAACACGATGCCCTTAATCAAGCTAATGTTCATCTTGTAATTTAAAAATATCCTCTTCTTAATCATCAACCCAGTATTGCTCAACCTCCCACCACTAACATCATCAAAAATTCCATCGATACTAATGATGAGAATGTTTTCAATATGAAAAATATGATGAGAGTAGTTTCTTATATCGATTCTTACCCAGATTATAACTATAATAACTTTCCCACCTTCCGTACTATTCAAATATTCTTGTCCATCTCATTTTACATAACTAGGGCATATGACGACTATCTCTAAAAATTCAACAACACAACCTACTCCTTCATCTTCTATCCCAAATACTTCTACTCAAACACCATATTTGGATACTCATTCACTCTCCATTGATATGACTTCCAATTATCATTTATCATCAAACTCCTTTCACTCTAACCTGCATAAAATTACAAATCCACTTACTTCTTCATCACCTACAATCACTCCATCTATGATCCCCAAAACATCACCTACTTCAACCCAATTGGAAACACTTGAAACAACCACATCAGCTAAGTCCCAATCAAATATCTCTCATCAGCATCAATTTAAATGTACTTCCATACTTTCTTCTCCATATTTTATGCAACATTATGCAGTGTTATATGACACATATCTCATTAGATACGACGAATGGGATCATATAATAAAAATTTCTCATCTCCCATCGCAAATTCCTTTTCTTGAACTCATGATGACTTCTCCTCACCATTATAATCATTTAATGAAACTTTTATTCAAAATGAACATCCCATAACCTCCACCCATGGGGCACAAAGCCACTTTGTCCAAGTCTGAAGATAGTATTCTGCAATAATGTGAAGAAATGTCTATACATGCTAATGAAACCATAGACACTTCCATATCACTCAAATTTCCTATTACTTCAATGATTCGTGATGAAATATTACTTTGAGGGGACAATCCTCTGTTATTTATTAGTCTACAAATAGGTGATATACAAGTCAATTGTGCTTTGACTAATGAAGGTTATGGTACATGTGTAGCTTCCCTTAATTTTATTAAAACACTTGAGTACTCTGAATGCAATCTCAAATCTACTCAAAATATCTATTAAGGCTATGATAAAAAAAAATGCCTCGTCTAGGATGTGTTTGGATTCCTATAACAATTCCTCCTATCATGGTTTGGATTAAAGTTATGATCTTCAACTTTATGTTATCATTAATATATTATTCGGTCAACCTTGGACACATTGCATGCGATCCATCACCTCATTGACATATCAATGTGTTAAATTTCCTCATAACAATACCATTTACAAGATTCAAGGAGATAAGAACCCTTAAAATTTTGAGCAATTCCAAGAGTGGTGTTTTTAAAATTCCCTCCCTTGAACCTTTACCTCGCATTCCATTTCAAGAATCTCAATGATTTAATTATCGTGACAACTCTACTAAAGGTTGCAATGGTCACCATGAACTTGTAGGTAAGATAGATTTCTGGTCTACCAAGGGAAACCATTCTACAACATTCCCAACATTATGCCATAAAGGTGACATTCCTTTTAGTATGGACAAATACCTATTGTAGTCATCCTCTTTACCGGGAATCTGAGCTCATTGAGGAGAACAATTTCAGGGTAAGAAATGGTGCCCAGAGAAGGCTTTATTATGAATTAGGAATTGTAGCAATGTATGTGCTAGTTGATCAAGTTGTGCCACTTGGTCATATACTTTACAAGGCTCCTGATGATAGCAAGTGAAGGGAGCATGAAATGGATTACCTTGTTTTTATTGTTGGGGATGTTACCTTGCATCCCAATCTAGAAGCAGGGTACTGGAAGACCACTGGAAGGGATCAAATTGTTTCAGCATGCTCAGGAGCACAGGCAATTTCGAAGACTAAGATTTCTACAAGGGGCGTGCTACCCATGGAGATATAACCAATTGAAAGGTGCATGAATACATGCTCTAGCACGACTATTCAAAGCTGGTGCATAATTCATATGTTCTGTGTAAAGTTTTTCGAAAGGCCATCCCCAAAAGAGATGAAGGATATACAAATGAAGGTCCTTAAATAGAGTCTATTTATACTAATCAGCAACATCACGGTGAATCAAGTGAAAAATTAACATTATTGTTTCCATATAGCACTGACATAAAACCTACTGAAGATGACGCGAAACTTGTCGGCTGGAGAAGTCAGATGGAACAGGATATGAGGCGAGATAATTTTTAGTTCAGCGCACCATGGAAAAGAGTTAATGGCCTGTATTATTTTTCTATGGAGGAATCTCGTTTATAGGATATGCTCACAAAATCAGGGTGATGCAGCTTTTTTTATATTTCCATTGGTGATGGTTCGCATTCAAATTCATTGTGCGAAGAAATAGATTTCTGTGTTGAGGCATCATAGAAAGTTGGGGAGTCGAAGCTAAGCAATCAATTGTCACATACAGGTGGGTGATTCAGTTTGATAAAGATAGAGCCATACCCTATTCGACAGCTGCCAAACGAATCAAATCATCATACAAAAATGTGGAAGGGCTTGAAAAGGTTTATGATAGTTTTCGATGATGCAATCACTGGAAACAATGTGTTTGGTTCATTCCGGGTAGTGGCTTAAGTGTCTCTACGGATGAAATAAGCATCGTGCAAGCAGTTCACATCGCAGTAAAATCTAATGCCGATCAATTTGGGAAGAGCATTTGGCAAAGAAACATTTCTCTGTGGAGGGATAACCTGAGTTGAAAGCTGCGCTCTTCCTCCCCACAAAAAAAGAGCACCATTTGATCACTTTGATAGAATCTCAACAATATCAAGCTCAATTTAAGGAAAGATGACATGATCTTGCACTTTCGAATTGATTATGTGGCTTGATCATTTTGTGAATTCGGCGAGATAACCATGTGGCTTCCAAAAGGCGAAATTCATTGAGTCATGTCTTCAAACACTTCGCAGGATTCTAGTGGGCGAGATAAAAGAGGAAAATGCATTGACATATGCAAAGCAAAACAGAGGTTAACGACTAGCAAATTGGTGAATTTCTTTGATTCATTTTGTCAAAGAGTTGGTATTCCACTTCTAAAGTGGGCCAAAGGTAAGGAAATGCAGTTTACAGGTGTGAAGCTAACTCCATTATCTCGCCAAATGTCCTCCCAGCCTTCGAGGCATTTTGTCAAACAGTTCATGTGCCTTCTTGTAAGTTTGCTGCGGCGTAATAGAAGGTACAGAAGACTGTAATGGACAGGTTAAAAACCAATTTGAAAACCTTGTTGGCTTCCTCCCAGCCCGTGGCAAAGTTTGCAGTTGCAAAAGTGTATGTCGTTGGGCTAAAAATTGAAGCTTCATGAATTGACAAATCAAATTATTTGTGAAATAGGGCAAAAATGCATAAATATGGGAATCCCATGCTAGAGGCATTTAATAGCTTTTCAAAGTTTTCAGCTTTGGAAAGAACTTGTGTTCAGACAACTATGAATTGGCACGAAACAACGGTCTTGTCTCCTAGATAGAACACATGTAGCAAATTTTATCATAAACTCAGTTGGGTTATTACAAATATGACATTGTGTGATAAAAATATGCAGAGATATACACAATTCATTAATAGAATCAAAGAATTTTCCTTGAAAGAAGAAAGCATGAAAAGTTTTTCAACGTCCAGGGTGCAAAAAGAATTGACTAAGAGGTGCTTCAAAATACTCAGATGGGATACATATATATATATATTTGCCATTTTTGTGATAAAAGACACAGAAATATGCATTGAACGAATGTAAAATCAAGTTAAATTGTCTTGAAAACAAGTTGTTTCAGCATGCCGATAGCAGAATTTTTTAGCATGGATTTGGTCCGGGAATTCATATTCATTCCCATATGATTGGGATAGATGAAGTGGCTACCAGTTGGTCCAATCATGGTATGAGATCTTGTACTACATGGCATCTTGTAGGTAGTTTGAATAGCTTTGATTTGCCCTGGGAACTTGTGTTCATTCTCATACGATTGGGATAGATGAACAGGTTATCAGTGGTTGGATCCTGCTATTTGAGTGCACTTACAGGGTAGATGAGGTACAGGGACCAATATTTTCTGGGGTTATCCTTCATTCCATCCAGGAATATGGTCCCACAATCGGAGATAACTATTGTAGTGAAATTTGGTTGTCCAAATTTCAATAGCGCATTTTTACAATTTCCATCATTTTTGCCTTTTGTCCTATTTTTTGTAATGTCTTAAAAGACCCCATAGCTCAGTGGACAAGGCAATGTGTTTGATTAGTCGCCCTAGTGTATATTTTAGATTTGGTGTCGTAGGCTTGATGAGAAAATTTATTGACTTAATTGCATTACAATTAACGTTAATTAAAATCATTAAATGACTATACTGATATTTCTAGCTATTTGATAGATTAATTCTTTTTTACAATTAATATCGTGTGCAAATGTAAATTGAAAAGTTCTTTCAAATATTGTAAATTTCCCTAAATGGAAAAAGAGAGGCAAATGAATGACTTTGCATCTTCCAAAAAGAAAAGATTGTACAAAAGGGAAAAATCTAGAGTTTGTAGGGATTCTTCTTCTTTTTCTCAAGCTCTTGGAGAGAGCTAGGTGCAACTTTGTGTGGAACCATGTTATTTCTAAATTAAACCGATGAAATACAAGCAAGCATGTGAGACTTTTTTGAGGCATTTGTAGATTTTAATGTCATTTGTTTACGAATTCTGAATTTCTATTTGTAGATGAAAACCCCATTAAAATTATGATTTTTTTTATTATGTGTAACCTGTGATATTTCCAAACTTTGTGTTGAAAACCCCCGTATAAACTTTCTTGATATTCACGAGTTTCTACATGTTTGATCTCATTAAAACCTTGTACAAGTCTGTGTAATAGGGTTTGCGAGGAGACTTTGTGTTTTCAGGGATGCCTTTCATTCTTAAAACTCTTGCTACTTCTATGTTCATCCCTATGTGAGAGGAAGGATTTTCATTTATGTTATTCTTTTTGAGTTATCCTAAGGGTTCTCTATGTTTATCCCACTGTGGGCTTCTTCTTCCTTTTATTTTTTATTTTTTATTTGTATTTTATTTTATTTCATGTTTTTAATTATAAATTACACAAACCCTCCCAAATTATTCATATCCTACGACAAAATTTCTCCTCTCAATTGTAAAGAAGAATCACCATTATCTATGGTGATATCTCTAACTATTGGCCAGTTTGTTTCACTTCTTATTAGGGGAGTCACAAATCCAAGGCGACCAAACTTTACACCAACAATATGACAACAATCAATAAAATTAAACATGTCACTATAACATATCCAACCATATATTAACAATGTCATACGAAATCATAGACTAGACTCTAATAGTCTACACATTTCAACATTCAATCTTAATTTAACTTAATAAAGTGGAAGATTAGATCAAGAGTCCATTCCTCAAGTAGACAAATTACTAGAACAATTTGATTCTTTGATTACAAGTCATTTGTATGGACCATTCACTATGAACAATTCATGTCTTTTGTAATGCCAAAAAAATTTGTCTCAAAACCCATGTAATTTTTTTTATCTTTATTTTAGTGTTGTTTATTTATTTACTATAGTTACTTAGTGTTTAACTACTTGATTTGGTCAAGATACAATTGGAGTGTAACACACACAATTACAAAATTTATTTAATACCTTGCTTGCCACCATGAGACCTATTTAATATTAGATTACAAACGTAAGACGTTAAAATCAAACCAATAAGTAATATTGTGATTAAGTGAGACAAGTCACATTATTAAAAAGTACTAAATTATAATTTATTGATTTAAGGGGCTATAAATTTATTCACACATACCTTAATCGGCACCCAAGAGAAATGAAATGAGTTTGAGCAACAATTAATTAAAACATAGTTAACACTTTAAGGCTCACCAAGGAAGAGTCATCTAACACTATATAAATCTACTCTTAAGGTACTCGAGAAAGGAAATCGTCTAATTTAAATTGAAATGGTTGAAAATAACCACACGAGGATAAAATCAAGCTTAAATTAAAATCAAACATATTTATTCAATCAACGATGTATGAATCCCAACATGAAGGAAGACGATAAACACCCCTAATCTAGCCTAAGAACTTAGACCCAATGCCCCCACCACAACTTGCACACTCTACATATCCACTTCATGGAATCATGGTCCGATGTAATTCTCCTTACACTTGTGATGGCCTCCTCTATGAGACATCGTCACCAAATAAGAGTTGGCAATCTAAGACAACAAGGAAACTAGTATGTCACTCAAGTGAGTTTTTAAAACTCTGGTCATCTATTCTAATGAACAATACAAATTGAGGTCACTAATCATTATCTATGGCATCACAAAGTGCAAGTGCCTACCCAAGCACATTCACATAATGTCATGACAAGAACATGCATGACTAGGAACTTATATCTTCTAATTCTAATGCAGTCAATGACTCTACAATATTTGAATTATGCTAATTAAATAAACTTTGTCCCCTATACAAACCTTGAAAGGTATCCACAATTAATATGAGAGATAACAAACTTGAGTCTCAATAATTAACAGAGTCACTATATGCAATAGATAACTAGAAAAGTATGTTACTAAAACTGAATATAAATACATGCGCAGGGAAGGATACCACACCATTCGTGATTAAGCAAGCATACTAAGAATTAAATATTTTAAGCACTTTCCTAATAACACACAAAATCTATAACTCAATTGCCCGTACTAAGAGGGCATCCTAAGGGTTAGTTTCCTAAACATTATTTTTCAAGAACGTTCTCAAGTTAGTTGATAACACCTACACTAGGAGGCATCTAAGAGTTAGTTCTCTAAGCCTATGCCCACTCCCCAGACTGCATACATATCTATAGAGATCACATCATGCGCATAATCAAGGCTGACTATAGTTCACACATTCTTAACGAGTGTTAGCTTAGATGTGAAGTCAATTACCCTTCACCAATTATCTACATTTCTAAATAAAATAGCGTTACCCCTTGCAGGTAACCCTATGACTACTAATTGAATCAAGTGCAACTAGATACTATTAAGCATTACAAGTACCTCCCTTTATATGGGAAATATGCACGAATACAAAACTAAGCTCGAATACAAAAACCAAAACTCATTTCAAGATTTAAAACCAAAAGGACTCAACTAGACCATATCCCAGGTCCACCCACTAACAACTAAAGTCAAACACAAACATTTGCAGTTGAGGTCTAAACTTAGAACTAAGACAATGAGATATTTTATAACAAGGAGAAAGAATCATGATTTAATAAGCTATTCTAAGGTGACTTTAATTGCCTAAAAAACTTGTCCCTCAAAATTTTAAATAAACATATTATGAAAATATCATAGGAAACTCAGTAAGTTTAGTAATAAAATTTATTTTATTCTATTGATGATAACTTAAAGCTATAATAATTTACTTAGAACTTTTAGATTTGAAAAAAAAATCATTTCTAAGTATTCTAACTATGTCGATTTTAAATTGACTTCGGCCTAGAAACAATTGTAATTTATATCACTGAAAAAGTCTTCGAAAAAAGTCTTAGATAGTTGTTATTGAAGCGCTGAAGAAATTATTTAACGGTTGTTGGGAAATTTCATGATTTAATAGACTTAGTTTGAAATATTAGGTTTTATAAATTTTAAATTTAAGTATTTATTTATTTCCAAAACTGAAGTGACTTTAGGAGAGAGTATTTATAAACTTTGTCCTGTGAAAAGTTATTCGGAAAAAGAAGCCATGAACAATAGTATCCAATATAAATAAGATTATATGAATGTGTTTGTTTATCTCAAAACTCAATAAATTCTATTACCAATCTTAGATTGACAATTTATTAATTAGGTATTTAAACAATTAAAGAATCAATTGACTTTTGAATGAGTTTGAGTGGTAAGAAAAAGCTTCTAAATAATTATTTAATAAACTAATAAATATTATTTTTTTATTTTTTTATTACTATTAATAACTAACATTTTCTAATTACATTTATTTTTCTAATATTAATTATTTATAAATTTAATTTCATTTAGTTATGTCATCAAAATTTAGTTTAAATAAAATAATATTATTTTACTGCACATTCTATAAATTTTATTTTCTATTAATTCAATTAAATTTCACTTTAATTAAATCTTAAGAGAAAAATAATTAAATTAAATTTACAAATAAATACAAGTAATTAGTGCTATGCAATTTTTATTCTAAATTTAATACATAAAATAAAAAAGTATTGCCCCTTTCATAATTTAAATACAAGTAAAATTTAAAAGTCAAGAAATCTTCATTCACTTTCAAAAGCAAGAATAATTAAGAATTCTAGGATCAAATAAATTGGAGTGTTAAGATGTAGGTTTGGAAAAAGATAAAAGTATATTCTTTTTATTTTACTTTCATTTCTCACTTTTGTTTTCTCTTATAAATTGAAAGTAGAGTTAAAAAGAAGAACTCCAAAATATTAAACATATTTATATATGTACTATTTTTACGATTTACAAAAAATATGTGTGTATGTGTATACAAACATAAATAATAATGTGGTCTCATATATAAAAAGAGAGGGTAGTGGCTGTGCAGTCGTCACCCTCATGAGATGGCTCATTGGCTACTCAATCGTCACACCCATATAAGATGGTTGGGGTCGGTTATGTTGGGTTAATATTTTGTTGGCTAGCTAACTGGTGACCAAAATAGTTCCTATCACCACAGCATAAGGAGATCAGTCGGCCAGGTGTGCAGCTTTACTACATCAGTCAGAGACAAATCTCTCCTCTCATCAAGGGGAGGTTCCCTATAGATATGCAGGAGATGCAGGAGGCTATATATATATATATATATATATATATATATATATATATATATATATATATATATATATATATATATATATATATATATATATATATATGCAAACAATAAGACACAGGGGGTAAGACAAACCATCCATCTCTCTTCTTTTAGAGATGATGCTAACAAACAAAGGAGAAATACTGGGTGATGGGGAAGGCGTTTATCTTCTTTCAAAAGCAACTTTCAGCCAAGAGCCAGATTCCTTCCTAAATAATAGAAATCCTGGTGAGGCAACAGAAGGCACTTCTCTTCTTTCAGAAGTACTTGTTCTTGCAAATAGCAGGACTCTTTCTGGTAGCAAGTAACTGGTAATAGGGGTGCTGAGTGACCAGCAACTCGAGAAAGAAAGACACGAAGAACAATGGGGGCACAAAGTCATCCCAAGGCTCTTTACACAGGAAAGGAAAATGAAAACACACTGAATGTACTTATGGGGGCATAAAGTCTCTCCATAGTGGGCCTTTAAGACACCTTCCTGCTCACCTCCACTAGTTCTGCTTACCAAATTAAATGAATAAGGACACCTCCAAATGACACAAGTCAGAACATCACAAAGTCTGGAAAAACCTGCTTTCTCATTCAAATAACAAGGAAAATGAAATTACAACCTGAGCTCAAAGTCTCAGTAATGCCTTTCAAAATGGGCAGAGTTTCGCTTCTTGGTAAGGGGAAGATCTCCTGTGTAACAAATGAGAGTTTACAATATATAGTGCTCTAAGAAAGACTTGGGCGCTTGTTTTCCATAGAACAGCCCACGCTGTGCATTCAATGCCTTGAATGCATTTTTAGGTTTGCCCAAGGACTACATTGAAAATAGGGCAGCTGTCTTAATTATGGCGTGCCATTCCATCCCACATGTCTTCTCCTGAGTCTGGATCATCTGGTCCTTTGCATATTTGTCTTTACTTCATCGAAGAAAATAGGCCACGTCCTTGGTTTGGTGCGCTCAGAAGTCTACTCGATCCACTATTTCACCTAATGGAAATAACTCTTTCAAAGATATTTCTAATCCTTTGGTCTCACTCCTCTCTTCACTACTTAAGCGCTTCTTTGCTCTTTATAGCCCTTCTTGCCTAAGTCTTTGAGAGGTCCTTTCTGCGTCTTTGACAAGTGGCAAGTTTCGATGTTATGAAACTCATTAGAAACTTATGAAAAATGGGGTCCATGACACATTTTGCCCGAGCAACTCCAAAAGGGGAACACGGATGCAAACACTTGTCATGTTCCGCTGAGCCATAACAGGACACGTGACGTATTCCACTGCACTTTGTCTTTTTTTATCAGGTGCTTTTCCGTGGGCTTTTCTCTTTAGTCAGGGTTTTCCTTTGCTTTCTACTTTTGTCTTTTCCAGCTTTGTCTCTTTCTGCTGTGATTTGAGCTATCAGGCTATCTTTTCAGCGAGTCGCTTGGTTCTTCCTTCAAGTTTCGCGCTTTATTTGAATTTCAACGGATATTCCCTTACCTTAAATTTGACGTCTGTGGGGACATCATTGGTTGACTGTTGCTTGAACCATGTTGAACCTTGAACCCATTGAACCACTGAAAGTTCATCAATTCATTGGTTCATTCTGTCTCTTTGTTTTATTGCTCCTTGGTTGAACCATCCATTGAACCACTGTTTGTTGCTTCTCTCTTTGACAGAGGCTGCCTTTGAACCTTTGAACCCATGAACCATTAAACTTTGAACTCTTTCGATTCAAGGTTCAATCAGTTCATTAGTTCATCCTTTTGTTTTGATGCTTGCCGACAGACCCTTTCGATTGAACCAACTTTGGTTCAACGGTTCAATGATTCATTCTTTGTTATTTGGCTAAGCCCTTTGTTCTTTTGCACCAAGCGCGTTGAAACAACTTGGTCGTTGAACCCATTGAACCTTTGAACCAAAGTGGTTCAAAGTTCAATGGTTCAAGCCTAAGTCCTTTATCATTTGCCGATTGAAATCCTTTTGATTGAACCGAGGTGCTGAACCAATCCTGGAAACGACTAAATGCTGGAAACTTATTCTTTGAGAGCTTGCTTGCAAAAGCTTTTTTAACCTGTCAAACCTGTGAATCCCCTTTACGGAAAAAGCTTAAAAATGAGGAATTTGAAAGCTCATAACAAATTTGAGAAGGGGAGAGAGAAATTTTGGTTTGTAGGTTGTCCCAAAAATGAGTGGCATTTTTCGGGGACAACAGGTTACATAGCCGTCACCCCATCCCTTTTAATAGGGGTTGAGATGATCGACTGTGTTGCCATCCCCTCCCCTATAATATGGTGGGTGGGTGGTAGTGGGTCGACCCACCCCTTTTAATTATATATATATATATCAAAGGCAAACTTATATGCATTCATATATTAACATACACATATTTAAAATATAGTTAATCTAATAGAAAACCTAACTTTATTTTATATATATATAATTAAGTGTATTTATTTTAAAATAAGATTTTTTTTTTTTTTTTATTATTATTATTATTATTATTATTATTATTATTATTATTATTATTATTATTATAATATGTATATGTGTATGTATGCATGTATGTATGTATGTATATGTATATGTATATGTGTGTGTGTGTGTGTGTGTGTGTGTGTGTGTGTGTGTGTGTGTGTGTGTGTGTGTGTGTGTGTATAATGGATAATATTTTATTATTTGAGTAATAAATGGAAAGTTACAATAAACAATTTTCACTCTTAAATTTTAGCACTCATCACTCAAAAGAGAGAGATACAAAGAGAGTGGGAGAGTGGAAAGTGGAAAGAGGAAGGAGAGTCTTTTGATTGCACATATTTAACTTACAAACTTCATTCAATATTTAAATAAAAATAACATTTTTCTTCAACAAGTAGCATAATTTCACTAAATCATTTCCACTTATAATATTAATTTCATCTAAAAATGTAAAAAAAAAGAAGGGAAAAAGAGAGAGATGTATAATGCTCTCAAAAGGGATTATACAATTCTAAATAACAATCTCAATTTCATAAAGGAGGATATCAAAGAATAAAGAGATCATCTAAGCCTACAACCATCTCATTTTCATATTCACTTTTCTTCAAGATTCAAGGAAGGTGTTCAAAGAGAGTAAGGAGAGAAGAAAAAATGATAAAATCTATTATTTTAACAAGTATTTTCAAACACAAAAGAGAGGAGTAAGAATAACCAACCTTAACTCTTCTTGCTTCCTACACCTCTCCAACCTTAACTCGTCTTGCTTCCTACACCTCTCCAAGCTGCAAGACTCTACAAGCTCCTCCCAAGCTCCTCCTTCCACCAATTTCTCCTCTAAAGAATCTAACAAGTACAATGATTAAAAATGAATTCCAATAAAAACCAAAAGTTTTAAAATAAAAAGAGGAAGTCAAATTCCACTTCCCAAGTTTAATAAATGAAGGGAGTACCCTCCCTTGCATAAGTCTTTTCATGTCATGGAAGCACTCGTGATTCTCTTGCCTACTATGGACTCTTTTGGAAGAAAAGTCTTACACCAAAAAAAGTTCTCTTACATGTTCATATAGCACTTACAACAAATAATTTTAAGTTACCTTTTTTGAAAAGTGCTCCACTAAATAGGTCAATGCCTACTAACTAGGCTAGGGAGTAGATTTTTTATAAGACTTATGGGATAGGATTAATAGGCTCTTTAGGAAGCCTAAGACCTATTAAATTTTAAATTTGAATATTATTAATGTATGATATGTAAATATATATTTAAGGTGTGCAATTATGATTAAAATAAATTTTCTTTATTAATAGAAAAGTGTTAATCTATTAATGACAAAGGGAAATTATAATTCAAAAATATTCATAACATACAATTGAATTGTCTAATGTCTCATTTGGTAAGGGATGACCGTTTCACATTTCGGGGGGGGGGGGGGGGCGCGGGGGATTACATACTTCCCCTTATAAAAGCATCATTTACGATCCACTAAACTAATGTAAGGGGTTGAAGAATCAAACATTAGTATAACACATATTAGGTATGTAACTCATACTAACCATAATACAACAACACATTTTAGACTTATCATCATCTTTTACAATTATTATGAGATTAACTTTATTGAAATTAAGAAGTTTTTTTTGTTAAATGAAATGTTAATTTTGTTAAGGCCTAACCTATAGTGTCAAACTATCATACTCTCATTTAAATCTGTCTCAACCAACTGAAATCCAAGATATTCTATCACTGTAAAATTCTAGTAAGTGGCGTATACAACAATAATATTATTATTCTATAATATATATTAATTAAGTTGTGCGCAATCCCATGGTAGGAGTGAACTTGTTGAGATTAGAACCATTATATGACCAAGCCAAACTGAGCAATACTGAGCACATAAAGCAATACTATCCAATACTAATAACCATTATCTATCACGAATCGGATTATATCATAGACTGTTGTTGTCAAAAGATTTGAAGGAGTCTATGTACTAGTATCCATCTTTTGTAATATCATATAGAACATAATATGTGTCATCCCATGACAAACATATAAGGTGAATAACAAGTAAAAAATAATGGTAGAACTACATAAATCAATATTGAATAATAACATCCACTGTCATCTGAGTTGAGCAATATCAAGGTTGACATGACCAAACAATCATTGTAATCTCTAAATAACCTCCTTAGACCTCCTACTAAAAAATAAACATAAGCTATAGCCAAATCATGTATAATATCATATAACCTCCTAAGACCTCCCAATAAATAATGAACATAAGCTATGACCAAATCATGTATAAGATCATATAACCTCCTTAGACCTCTCAAGAAAGATTCTACTTAGACCTCCCAAAAGTAGGATAACAAGTGCTTTATCTAAATCTCGTATGAAACCACCATGTCTAGTAGGCAAGAGGATGGCTCAAGACTTTAACTCAGAAGCTGTCTCATCACACCCTTTAGTTATATTCCAAACTACTTCTCCCCCATACACGCAATAAGTGTACAATGATCACATCATGATATTCACGAAACTAGTTTTCAAACAATAAAACAATAAAAACTCACCAACATAATCCAATAACTAAATCAAATGCCAAATGGCCTTAAATAAATATTTCAAAAGAAATACTAAATATCAACAATCATCTCAATTATGTAATAATATGAGATCCAAATGTTCATTTTTTTTCGAAATTCTAATTAAATTAATTCAAAACCAACCGAATATCTATGTAAAAGAAAATTTAAATTCAAGAAAATAAAAGTGTTGGCTTCGAAAAATAATATAAAATAATAATCAAATCAAAATAAAATAGGGAACACCAATCTTGCAAAAAGTAAAAATTATGACACTATGTGGCTAAGAAAGCCACCCGAGGGGAGAAGGAATAATAGAAGCCTCAATTATCCCAAAAGTAAGAGTAAAACACCAGTCTCTCCATATGTCTCAAAGATTCACAAGGATACATCAAATATAATTCACAAAGGTTATTATTTTGAAAACCACTAAGGGGCAAGTGAATGAACACATCATTTATAAAGTGACCATTATGCGTGAAGAACCCATGGTGCCTAAGACACTTATGGTGCACACACCTGAAATAATCATGCGATTACCATGTACAAAGGGGAAAAGTGGATTTTCAGCTTACGAGAAGCTCCACTTCTTAGTTCATGACCCAATCTAAACCATTATAAACATAGTTCTACTCCACCCTCTAACCCCATACTTGCATCAGTACCCAAATATTAGAGCAACGATGCAAGGTTACACAACACATTAATACATAATAATAATTTTTACTTATACATCATATGATTACATGAACAAAAGTTATTTTACACCAGATTTTCATAAAATTAGTTGCACACAAGGTAATTCACAACATATTCACATTCACAAGAGGACACTTGTGATGTAGAAAAAAATAGGGCAACCTTTCGGAGGCCATAGCTTTTGACCCGTAGCTTTGTTTGAGCTCTTCCACATGCCAAAATGATTGTATCAAAAATTATGTTACTGTCCCTAGATAGTTCTACCTACCTAGGAATGTTTTTGATGTTTTTTAAAGGCCATATGTGATCATCTAAGGATATGAAATTATGATTTAATAATTTTTTCAAGTTTTTTCTATTTTTAAAAATTGTATTTTTTTAGAACCGAACATTAAATTTAATTGAATTTTGTTCTATAGTCTAATTATAGTGTTTAGGATATTTCAAGAGATTTTTGGGTTACTTTAAGATTTTTTTTAAAATAGGCATTTTTTTTAGATTTTGGTTTTTTTTTTAATTTTACATGTAAACTCTAAATTCTGAGTTGAGGCTTATTTAAGCATGGTGTGGGTTTGTAATTATTTCAAGAAATCAATATGAATCAATACTGAGTATTGTTTCAAGATCTTGGTTTATTGATAATTTTCTTATTCTTGTTAGTTTTCGGTTTCATTATGTAGTATCAGAGTAAGTTCGAATCTTGGAAGAGAGAAGAATGATGAGAGGACAAGGATGTATGGCACAAATAAACCAGACTATACAAGAACTATAGAGGCAAGTTAAATAATTAACATAGGCTATCACCAATCAAGCAAGGAGACAAGGTGGTGATGAGGAAGGAACAGATCATGATTAAAAAATTTAGTAAGAAAAAGAATAGCAAGAGCAACCACCATCGATGGAAGAGAGGATGGTTCAAGATTTAGAAAGAAGAAATGAAGGAATCAAGGTTTATGTTCCAGATTATGGAGGTAGTTTAAAACTAAAAAAGTTGATAGATTGGATGAATAGCATAGAGAAGTTCTTTGAGTGGAAGAATTTGAGAGAAGACAAGAAGGTAAAGTTTGCATGCACGAAATTGAAAGGTCATGCAATGATTTGGTGGGATCACCTAAAGAAAGAGAGATAGAGAAAAGGTAAAGAGAAGATTAGTTCATGAAAAAATATGGAGAAAAAGTTGAGGGAGAAATTTATTCCTGTGGATTATGCGTAAACCCTATACAAAATATTTTAGAATTTGAGGCAAAAAGATCACAATATACAAGAGTATACAGATGAATTTGACAAGCTTTCCATATGAGTGGAGCATGATGAAATAGAAGAGTAGATGGCTGCAAGGTATGTAAATGGTTTGAAATTTTTTATTCAAGATGAATTAAGCATGCATATAATACTTAACATGGAGGAGGCTTATCAATTAGCTTTGAAGGCAAAAGAAAAGCAAAATAGATAGAATTTTAGAAAGACATCTACTGTTCCAAGAAGAGGTGGATCTCCTCCAATAAGGGGATGAGGTGGGTTTAATACCACCAGAGGTGGCTTTAATGCTAATAAAGGTGAATCATCATGTGGTGCAGAAAAACAAGATGATGATAATAGGCAAGGGTTTCAATACCAATAAAGAGGAAGAGGAATTCAGAGAGAACAAGGTTATAGTGGTACTAGAAGATGGTTTCCAAATCAACATAGATCTTATGTCTATTATAGATGTGGAGATGAAGGGCACAGAGAATTTGAGTGTCCAAATTATCAATATCAAAAAAGGAGGCAAGATCGCCCAAGAGTAAATCTAGTTGAGGCTAAAATAGAAGAGCAAAATACTAAAGTTGTACTAGCAAATGTAGGAGAGAATATCATGATGAGAAGAACCAAGATCACTCCAAGGAAGGAACAAGTTTAAAATAAATAAGGTGGTGATGCATGGCTATGATCAAATATTTTTAAAACAAGATGTACTTCAGGTGGAAAGGTATGCAAAGTAATTATAGATGGTGGTAGTTGTGAAAATATAGTTTCTAAAGAAATGATTGAGAAACTAAATCTACAATGTGAAAAACATCATAACCCTTATCGAATTCCATGGTTTAAGAAAGGGAATGGATTTATAGTAGATAAAAGGTGCTTAATAAAATTTTCTATAAGAGAAATTTATAATGATGAAATATGGTGTGATGTTATTCTAATGGATACATGTCATGTGTTATCAAGGAGACCATGGCAATTTGACAGGAAAGTAGTTCAAAATGGAGCAAATAACACATACACTTTTTGGAAAGGTGGTATAAAGGTAGTTTTGTTACCTCTCAAAGAGGAAGAGAAGATAGAAATCATGCTCTGTACTAAATATTTTATCCAAGATATGAAGGTAGTAGGTTATTGT
Source organism: Torreya grandis (assembly GCA_037957365.1). Taxonomy (NCBI): domain Eukaryota; kingdom Viridiplantae; phylum Streptophyta; class Pinopsida; order Cupressales; family Taxaceae; genus Torreya; species Torreya grandis. Next base: position 323,104 of record JARHVA010007055.1, read on the forward strand.
GCACTAATAGCAAAGCATGAAGAAACAAAAATGGTGCCAATACCAATAGAAATAACAAGAGTGTTGAAAGAATATGTAGATGTTATATCTGATGAGTTACCAGATGGTTTACCACTGAAGAGAGATATTCAACATCACATTGATTTGATTTTAGGATCAGCTCTACCCAATCAAGCAGCTTATAGGATGAGTCCAACAGAACATGCAAAATTAAATAAATAGGTTACTGAATTGCTAAGGAAGAAAGTAATAAGGGAGACTATGAGTCCATGTGCAACATCAGTGTTGCTAACTCCAAATAAAGATGGAGGATGGATAATGTGTGTGGATAGTAGAGTAATTAATAAAACTATAATAAAGTATAGGTTTCTTATACCTTGTTTAGATGATATGATGGATGTGCTTGTAGGAGCAAAATATTTTACCAAGATTGAATTAAGGAGTGGTTATTATCATATTCAAATTTGTGAAGGAGATCAGTGAAAAATTGCATTCAAGACTAGGGATGGCTTATATGAGTGGATGGTGATGCCATTCGGATTATCTAATGCACCTACACATTTATGAGGGTGATGAGTACAATGATATGAGAATATATTGGTAAGTTTGTGGTTGTTTATTTTGATGATATTTTGATATTCAGTAAGACTAAAGAAGAACACTTACAACATTTGAGAATGGTAATAGATTTGTTAAGAAAGAAGAAGTTGTATGCAAATCTGAATAACTGCAAGTTTAAGTAGAATAATTTGGTATTTTTGGGATTTGTCATTTCAGTAGATGGTGTGAAAATGGATGAAGAAAAGATAAAGGCAATTGTTGAGTGGCCTATTCCAAAAATCATTGCAGAGGTAAGAATTTTCCATGGTTTAGCAACTTTTTATAGAAAGTTTATTAAAAAATTTAGTCATATTGTGGCACCAATAACAGATTGCATGAGAGGGAAAGAATGTACATGGACTAGAGTAGCTACAGAAAGTTTTAAAATTTTGAAGAAAAAGATTACAGAAAGGCCAATTTTAGCATTACTAGATTTTAACAAAGTGTTTGAGTTTGATTGTGATGCTTCATTTGTGAGAATTGGTGATGTGCTGAGTCAAGAAGGAAAGCCAATATCATTTTTAGTGAGAAATTGAAAGAAGTAAGAATAAAGTATTATACTTATGATGTTGAACTTTATGCAATTGTATAGGCATTTTGACATTGGAGGCATTATCTAGTGCCTAAAGAGTTTATACTATTTACAGATCATGAAGCTTTGAAGTATGTGAATACACAAAAGAAGTTGAATAGTAGGCATGCAAAGTGGGTTTCTTTCTTGCAGGGGTATACTTTTGTGTTGAAACATAAATCAAGAAAATATAATTAGGTAGTTGATGCATTGAGCAAGAGGGTAGCATTATTAACTACTATGGTGAGTGAAGTAGTTGGATTTGAAGCTATTAAAGAATTATATGATATTGATCCATAATTTAGCAAGGTAGTTGAGCAGTGCAAGAATCCATTAACAAGTGGGACAAATTTTATTCATGATGAGTATCTTATACAAGAAGGTTATCTCTTCAAAGGGAAATAATTATGCATTCTAGTTGGGTCTCTACAAGACAATATAATAAAAGAATTATATAGTGGTGGTTTGGTTGGACATTTTGGTAAGATGAAGATAATAGCTTTGGTGGAGGAAAAGTATATTTGGCCAAAGATGAAGAGAGATGTGACAAGGTATGTTTCAAGATGCATAATATGTCAGGTGGCTAAAAGACATACACAAAATATTGGGCTATACATGTCATTACCAGTTCCAAGAGGACCATGAATAGATTTGAGTATGGATTTTGTATTGGGATTACCAAACACAGAGAGAGGTAACGATTCAATTTTTGTTGTTGTAGACATATTTTCTAAAATGGTTCATTTCATTGCATGTAAGAAAACCAATGATGTCACTAGAGTTGTAAAATTATTTTTTATGGATATTGTGAGATTGCATGGTGTTCCAAAAACTATTACTTCAGATAGGGACACAAAAAATTTAAGTTATTTTTGGAGGACTTTGTGGAAGAAGATGGGTACTAAACTAAAATTCAGTAGTGCATATCACTCAAAAACAGATGGATAGACAGAAGTTGTGAATATGAGCTTAAAAAAATTATTGAGATGCATAGTGGGAGAGAAGCCAAAGCAATGGGACTTGGCTTTAACACAAGCTAAGTTTGCATATAACAGTTCAATGAATAGATCAATAAGAAAGTCACCTTTTCAAATTATTTATGGGAGAAATCTTATGGGTATTTTAGATTTGGTACAACTTTCAATTCCAAATTGAATTAGTTATGATACAGAAGCATTTGCAAAGCATATGTAGCAGTTGCAAGGAGTAAAAAGAAAGTTGTAGGAAAGTAATGGGAAATATAAAGCAGTAGCAGATGTTAGAATAAGATCCAAGGTATTTGAAGAAGGAGAGTTGATAATGGTTCACTTGAGAAAAGAAATATTGTCTAAAATCACATACAATAAATTAAAGTACAAGAAAATTGGGCCATGTAGAATTATGAAGAAAATCAATGATAACACATATGAGGTGTGTTTACCACAAAAATTTGATATATCTCCAGTATTTAATGTTTCAAATTTATATGAATTCTATGGAAAAGATGGTAAAGATGATGAATATGAAGAAGTAAATTAGGAGAAATAGGTTCTAAAGAAGAAGAAAGAAAAAATAGTGTAGGTTTTGGATAGGAAGATAGTGAACACAAGGCAAGGGAATTATAATAGGTATTTGGTGCAATGGGAAGGATTGAAGCAAGAAGACAACACTTGGATTATAGAATGGGAGCTGAAAAAGATTGACAAGGAAAAGTGGCAACAGTATAATCAATCCAACTCGTAGGAGCTAAGTTGTTTTCAACCAAAGGAGAATGATGCAGAAAAATATAGGGCAACCTTCTGGAGGCCATAACTTTTGACCCATAGCTCTGTTTGAGCTCTTCCACATGCCAAAATGATTGTATCAAAAAGTACGTTGATATCCATAGATAGTTATACTTTTTTATGAATGTTTTTTATATTTTTTGGAGGCCATACGTGATCATCTGAGGATCCAAAATTGTGATTTAATGATTTTTTTAAGTTTTTTTCTATTTTTAGAAATTGCATATTTTTAGAACCAGACATCAACTTCAATTGAATTTTTTCTCATAGTCTAATTATAGTGTTTAGGATATTTTGGGAAATTTTTGGGCTATTTTGGGAGTTTTTAAAAATAGGCATTTTTTAGATTTTAGTTTTTTTCAAATTTTGCATGTAAACTCTAAATTATGATTTGAGACTTATTTAAACATGGTGTGGGTTTGTAATTATTTCAATAAATCAATACAAATCAATTCTGAGTATCATTTCAAAATCTTGGCCTATTGATAGTTTTTTTGTTCTTGTTAATTTTCAATTATATTAACTTAGGCTTCACACGCAATATATATATATATATATATATATATATATATACGTGTGTGTGTATATGTATATGTATATATATATGTATATATACATATATATATATACATACATACATATATATATATGTGTGTATACTTATATATACATATATATATATATATATATATATATATATATACATATATATATATATATATACATATCTATATATATATACATATATATATACATATATACATATATATATACATATATACATATATATATATATACATATATATATATATATATATATATACATATATACATATATATATATACATATATACATATATATATATATATATACATATATATAAATATACATATACATATATATATATACACACACACGCACACATATATATACATACATACATACATATATATATATATATATATATATATATATATATATATATATATATATATATATATATATATATATAATTTATGGGGTTGAACCTACATATACAATGATATGGGGTTTACACAATAGGTTACAATTATACATGTACATAACAACTATAAAAGTTAAGGGTTCACATGATTGACTTAATATAACTACTTACATCGATTCACAATCACAACACAAATTACAATTTATTGGTATCACACAAGGGGTAAGGCATCTCATCATCCACGACATAATTTTGATATCCTCCATATCATATCAGTCATAAAATTTAAAATTGGCTATGTCAAAATAAGTACCACTAAAAGAGAGTATCAAGGGTACTCTGAACAACTGATAATCATTTTATTTTCATTTAGAATTTGATACTTTGTTCTTGGCTCAAAATATCTCCTCTTTTTAAAAATTCAAGTGTATGTTTTCTTTGTTAAATAAACATCACATTTTAAGTTTTTTTTATCACAAGATTTAAATGTGTGTTTTTTTAAGAATTATTATTTCAAATTATCATGGTAAGTGATTATTTAGGAATAAATACATAAATTAAATAGATAATTTTCATTCATAAAGTGGAGTTTACAATATCATAGCTAAATATCCATAAAATATTTAAAAGTGTATCATTGGCACCTAGTGCCTCATAAACAAAATATTATATCACTAACTATAATAGCATACTAAAACAAAACAAATTTTGAGTCCATAATCAGCCCAATCTCAAGATTTTGGTCGTCCTATGCCTGGTGCCCTATTTCCCTTAGCATGATGCTCTTTGGATGTTGAATCATCCTCGATCCAACCAACATGTTCATCCTCAGCCAGTCTTGAGATTAATCTTGCCTTCAGTGGGTAATCATGAACATAATGTCCACACCCCCACATAAGTAACAAGCCTCTGAAGAAGGTTTGTTGGGTTTGGCACCAAAAATATCTATTTGTTTGGCCTTTTCATGCTGACATCCTCGAACTAGATTCACTTTCTATCCTAGGATTACACACTTTATAGAACAAGGTGAGGTCACCACGTATGGAAAGTGAGAGTGCCTCTCCTGCACCCATAGTTTTTGTCTAACACAAACCCTAGAGCAGCATGTTCGATGACTCCTTGTTTGATGTTATTGTATGGGGCACCTCTCTTATGGCTGACATGGGAGGGTTCTCTTAGGCATACCCTGAGCTTGGGGTAATCTCTCCTCTAAAATATTGGTCATGTGTCGAAGGTTTTGGAGGATTTGCTAGTTTATCTACACTAGTTGCTCAAGTGATAGTTCATGATGATCCCCATCACATGAAATACCCATATTTCCCACAGGTTCCATACTACAATAGACCCCCAAAAAAGAACAAAAAAATACTATTATACATCCCAAATCTCCTAGTGTTTAAACCAAGATCTGATACCAAAATGTAATGTCCAAAATTTTTGTCCCAAAATCCATGTAATTAATTTAATCTTTTTTTTAGTGTTGTTTATTTATTTACTATAGTTACTTAATGTTTAACTACTTGATTTGGCCAAGATACAATTGGAGTGTAACACAAAATTACAAATTTTATTTAATACCTTGCTTGCCACCATGAGGCCTAGATCTAATATTAGATTACAAATGCAAGAGGTTAAAATTAAATCAATAAGTAATATTTTGATTAAGGAAGTGAGACAAGTCACAATATTAAGAATTATTGAATTAAAATTTATTGATTTAAGGGATCACAAATTTATTCATACATAACCCAACACTCAAGAGAAATGAAATGAGCTTGAACAATAATTAATTAACACAGAGTTAACACTTTAAGGCTTACCAAGGGGGAGTCATCCAACACTATATAACTCTACCCTTAAGATACTTTAGAAAGGAAACCATCCAATTTAAAGTGAAATGGTTGACAACAACCGCACGAGGATCAAATCAAACTTAAATTAAAATCAAACATATTTATCTGACCAAGGATGTATGAATCTCAACATAAAGGAAGATGACAAACACCCCTAACCTAGCCTAAGAACCTAGACCTGATGGCCCCACTATAATTTGGGTAGCCTACATATCCACTTCATAGAATCAGTGTCCAATGTAGTTCACCTTACACTTGTGATGGCCTCCTCTATGAGACATCATCACCGAATAGGAGTTGATGATCTAAGCCAACAAGGGAACTAATACGTCACTCAGACAAGCTTCTAAAGCTCTGGCCATCTATTCTAATGAATGATATAACTTAAGGTTACCAATCATTATCTATGACAACATGAAGTGCAAGTGCCCACCCAAGCACTTTCACATAGTGTCGTGACAATAACATGCATGACTAAAAACTTACATCCTCTTATTCCAATGTGGTCAATGACTATAATTCTGAATTACGCTAATTTAAGAAACTTTGTCCCCTATATGAACCTCAAAAGGTGTCCATGGTAAATACAGAAGATAATAAACTTAAGTCTCAATAATCAATGGAGTCACTATCTGTAATAGATAATCAGCTAGAAAATCATGTTGCTAAAATTGGCAACAAATACATGTGTAAGAAAGGATACCACACCATTCATGATTAAGCAAGCATACTAATAATTAGATATTTTAATCACATTTTCTAATAACACATAAAAGCTAGAAGTCAATTTCCCTCACTAGGAGGGCATCGTAAGGCTTATTTTCCTAAGCATTATTCTTCAAGAACATTCTCAAGTTAGTTGATAACACCTATACTAGGAGGCATCCTAAGGGTTAGTTCTCTAAGTCATGCCCACTCCTCGGGCTGTCTACATATTTGTAGTAATCACATCACGCATAGAATTAGGGATGACTATAGTTCACCCATTCCTAACGAGTGTTCGTTTAAATGTGAAGTCAATCAACCTTCACCAATCATCTACATGCCTAATCAAAATATCATTACCCCTTGTGGATAACCCTACAACTCCTACTTGATCCAACCATAATTAAATACTGATAAGCATTACAAGTACCTCCCTTGATATGGTAAATATGCATGAACACAAAACTAATCTCGAATGTGGAAACCAAGACTCATTTCAATATTTCAAACCAAAAGGACTCAAATAGACCCTATCCTAGGTCCACCCACTAGTAACTAAAGTCAAACACAAACATTTGAAGTTGAGGTCTGAAATTTGAACTAAGGTAACGAGATATTTTATAATGAGGAGAAATAATCAAGATTTAATAAACTATTCTAAGGTGACTTTAATTACCTAGAAATTTTGACCCTCAAAATTTTAAATAAATAGATTACGAAAATATCATAGGAAAATTAGTAAATTTAGTAATAAAATTTATTTTATTCTATTGATGGTAACTTAAAGCTATAATAATTTACTTAGAACTTTCGGATTTGAAAAAAATATCATTCCTAAGTATTTTAACTATGTCAATTTCAAATTGAATTTGGGTTAGAAACAAGAGTAATTTATGCCACTGTAAAAAGTCTTCAAAAAAGTTCTTAGATAACTGTTGTTGAAGAGCCGAAAAAGTTATTTAATGGTTGTTGAAATTTTCCACAACTTAACGGACTTAATTCCAAGTCTCAAGTTTTATAAATTTTAAATTTAAGTATTTATTTATTGCCAAAATTGAAACGACTTTATGGTAGTACTTGATAAAACTAAGATTATATAAATATGTTTGTTTATCTCAAAACTCAATAAATTCAATTACCAGTCTTACATTATTCAATTCCTTAGTTAGGTATTAATACACTCTTAGAATTAAATGGCTCTCAAATGAGTTAAAGCAGTGAGAGAAGGCCTCCAAATAGTTATTTAATAAACTAATAAAATATTATTTTTTAATTTTTTAAATTATTAATAACTAGGATTTTCTAATTACATTTATTTTTAATATTAATGATTTATAAATTTAATCTCATTTAGTTATGTTATCAAAGTTTAGTTTAAATAAAATAATATCACTTTACTACATATTTTATATTTTTTTTGTTTATTATTAACTCAATTAAATGTTATTTTAATTAAATCCCCAAAAAAAAATTAAAAAATTAACTAATTAATTATTAATTTAATCTTATTTCACAAATAAATACAAGTAATTAATACTATGCAATTTTAATTCTAAATTTAATACATAAAAATTAAAAAAAAATATATTACCCCTTTCATAATTTAAATACAAGTAAAATTTAAAATTCAACAAGTCTTCACCCACTTATAAAAGCAAGGGAAAAAAAAAAAAAACAATAAGATCAAATGAATTGGAGTCCTAAGATCTTGGTTCGGAAACATTACCCTAAATTTTTCTTTAGAAAGATAAAAATCTACTCTTTTCATTTTACTTTCATTTCTCACTTCTATTTTTTTGGTCTTGCAAGTTAAAAATAGAGTTAAAAGGAAGATCTCCAAAAATTTTAAATTAATTCAAATGTGTGTATATATACTTTATATCTTTTTATTTATATATATATATATATATATATATATATTTTTTGTGCAAAAAGTGTAAATGTGTATATATAAATGAAAATGATAATGTGGTCTTATTTATGCATATATTTAATTATTATTATATTTAATATTATTATTATATTTTATTTTTATATTTAATATTATTATTATATTTTAAAAAAAACAAAATCGAGCAATGGTTGTACAATTGTCACCCCCCCATGGGGTGGGTCGCTAGTTACCTAGTCATTGCCTCTATATAAGGGGGTTGGAGTCAACTGCACAATCGTCGCCCCATCCCTTTTAATATGGATTTGGGTAGCTAACTATGTCGTCATCCCCTCCGCTTGATATGGTGGATGTATATATACATTTAAGTTTACTTATTTCAAAATAAGATTTTATTAATTAATTTTATGTGTGTGTGTAAATTTTAAATGGATAATATTTTGTTATTTGAATAATAAATGGGAAGCTACAATAACGATGTTCACTCTTAAATTTTAACATTCATCACGAGAGTGTGTGTGCGCATGCCAGAGAGAGTGATTGTGTGAGAGAGAGAGAGAGTGTGTGTGTGTGTGTTCTTTGTTTGCAAAAGTTTAACTTACAATTTTTTTTATTATTGAAACCCTATATGATTACATGGATTAGGTGTACATAATACTTCTTTGGCTTAGATGCCAAGGACTGAGGAGTATCCATTTTGCCAAATTCGCTCAGGGCACAATCCTGGCCTCATCCTTTTTTTGTATCCCCAGAGATTTGTAACTTATAAATTTCATTCAATATTTAAATATAAATGGCATTTTTCTTCAGCAAGCAATACAACTCCACTAAATCATTTCTACTTACAATATTGATCTCATCTAAAAAATGTAAAAAAAAAGGGGAAAGAGTGAGAAATGTAAAATATTCTCAAAATGGATTATACAATTCTAAATAACAATCTCAATTTTATAGAGGAGATCAAAGAAGACAGAGAGATCATCTAAGCCTACAACCATCTCAATTTCATATTCACTTTTCTTCAAGGTGTTGAAAGAGAATAAAGAGAGAAAGAGAAATGATAAAATTTATTAATTTAACAAATATTTTCAAACACAAAAGAGAGGAAGAAGAATAACCAACCTTAATTCTTCTTATTTCCTACACCTCTCCAAGCTTCAAGACTCCACAAGCTCCTCCTAAGCTTCTCCTTCCACTAATTTCTCCTCCAAGAAATCTAGCCTCTATAATGACTGAAAATGAATCCCCATTAAATAGGTCAATGCCTATTGACTAGGCTAGGGATTAGGTTTTCTATAAGACCTATGGGATAGGGTTAATAGGTTTTCTAGGAAGCTTAGGATCTATTAAATTTTAAATTTGAATATTACTAATTTATAATGTGTGAATATATATTTAAGGTGTGCAATTACGATTAAAATATTTTTTAAAAAATTAATGAAGGAGCATTAATTCATTAGTAACACGAGGAAAACTATAACTCAAAATTATTCGTAATCATGTAATTGAATTGTCTAATATTTCAATTGATAAGGGGCAAGCATTCCTCCCATATAGAAGTATTACATCTTGCAATAATTCAATATAATGGTACCATAATCCATGTAAGCAATTATCTCATTACTTTACAAAACTTTATGCAATAATAAGAATTTAATAGATGAACAACTAAATTGATTGCCACTAGAAACATACAATTATTAATTCACATCACAATCTTAACCTATTACATACAATTAACATGGAATAGTGATACTTTAAGTACAAGAATTAAATATCATCCATCATAAACAAAAAGACCTTCTAATTAATTATATAAGCATGTATACAATAATACAACAGGGAATCCCAATTCATATATAATCATAAATCGTAAGATGTAAATATGCATATTTAAGCATTACTAGTATAAATAAATTTAGCATTAAAACTTCTAGTCCAAGATTACACGAGAATACATCATGTACATCTTAGCTACAATGTTTGAATATAACATGGAAAACATTACATAATGAAAACTTGTTTATTTACAAACACTTGTTTCAAACAAAATCATAGATCATACATAAGAATCAAATCTTATGAAATAAAATTTTCAAAAAATGTATCATCTCGAAATCATAACATTGTGATCAGAATTGTTAGGATTGTGGAGCTAAAAGCTTCACTGATGCAGACATGGAGGAGGTTGCAGAATGAGTTGCTGAGTGTCAGAAGTGTTTGGCGTTGGTCTGGCCAACCGGCGTCGGCAGGGTAAGACAGGAAGGCAACCGACGTCGGTCATATATCGGCCGGCGTCGGCGACCCCAGGCGGACAGGGACCGACGTCGGTCGCCTGTGTAGTTCGACTGCGAGTTAATTACGGGCAGTGAACTAACGAAGCAAGAGTTTGCATGATGAGCGCTAATTTTAGACTCATAGCTGCGGATCTAATTATGGTAATTAGATGTCTAATCACTGTTTGGATGAGATCTATATAATAGACTCATGGTTGTATTGGAAAAGTGTGCTAGGGAGTAAGAGAGCATAATTATAAGCTCCTTCTGTGTGTGAGGTAGAGCTATGGTGCGTTCCTCCTAGTGCCACAGTACCAGGTATGTTGGTGCTGGATTGGAGAGCCAGCTGGGTTCTTCAAGAGTGTAGGATCTTGGTCACAGGTGCATGGCCTATATAGGAGATCTACATGGTAAGTAAGATCGTTGATCTGCAGGTGTATGTGTGTGCAAGGTCGAGGTTCACAGGTGATTAGAACCATTGCTTGATTTGCAGGTGTGCAAGGTCATACAGACAGCAACACTACAGGGAGCAGTATCAGGCAGGATCTACTTAGAGTACAGGTGTGTACTCGGATAGAGCAAGAGGAAGGCAAGGGAGTTCCTTCCATAAGTATGGTCTGTTGAATTGCAGGTTGTTGCAGATTCATGGGAGATCTACTTGAAGTACCTTGAGTGCTTGTGGAGTGCGTGGAGCACTTGTGGTGTGCGTGGAGCACGGAAGGTGAACACCAACTCTGTATTTGAGTTGGGTGTTGGGACCTGTGAGAGGGAGAGCTTTGGGGAGAAGAATTACTGTTCACTTGAGGTGTGGGAAACCTCTGTAAGGTGGTGGAGAAGAAGTGGCATCTTCTTTATTGTATTCTTTTCTGTATAAAGTGTTAATACAATTTGGTATTGTCTCTCATATGCTGTGTTATTCTGAATTCTAGTTACTTGGTGAATCTGGTTAATTTCCGCATATTAAGTTGCTTGGTATTAGTAATCAAATTGTGTGCTTCCGGTGTACATCCTCCCAACAAGAATGAGACCAAATTGTCTAAATTTATTTATGAACTAATGCCCAAAATTCATGTAGAATAAACAACCATGCATTCATATCCCAAAAAACGCCTATAGTTGTTTCCATGTTTATACAAAAGGTTCATGTTGTACATGACACAGTTCCAAAAAAGGCAACATAAGTTTGAAAACAAATAGAAATATTAATAGTGTTCTCAGAATGGACCAAAAACTTACTAGAACAGCACAATCATAGTCCTCCTTATCACCAACAAAGACAACTTTCCATTTTAACGAATGTGTTTTCGATTCTGAAGCCTCAAATTATATTATAGTCTCTAAGATGATGAAAATTGTAGGCTTTTCTTATAAAATAAGCTAAGGTGTAGACTACTCATTGGAATCGAAGCATGTTCCTTTAATTGGGCAGATCACGATACCATCATTGCTCTAGTTATGCATTCCACCAATAAAATCAAAATGACCATCCTAGTTACTTATGCCATCAATTCATAAATGACATGAAATGCATTCTCTCCCTTGATTAGTCATATGCCATGATACTAGTTGGTAATTGCATGATTCATCTTCCACCAGAGCCAAAGAGGAGACCAGTAGTATAAAAGTTCAATGAAACTAATGGTGAGATTATGTAAGAAGAAAAATGTCCAGTAACTTACTTGCTCAAGGCTCTAGGGGAAGTATGCATAGAAGCATCTCCCAAGTGAAGTAGGGATTAGCTTTTTAAATGCATGCATTTTCTTTTTTCCTTCAGGCACTCCAGTGGACTACAAAAATTGTGCTTGTGCATAAGAAAAATGGAGAAAATCCACTGTGTTTATTTTTGCAATTGGAACTAGATGTCATCAAAGAAAATCATCCACCGCCCATGATGGATCATATTTTACAATTCATCATTGGTTCACAAATGATATCCATGTGGGATGAGTTTTTAGGCTAAAACCAAATTGAAGTCACAAAAGAATATCAATACAAGACAATTTTCAGCATCATCAATGTTGGAGCTACCTTTTAAAGAGCAATGGATTATGTATTCCAAAACTTAAGGAATGAGATCATAACAATCTATCTAAGATGATAGGACCATTAAAGAGCAATAGATTATCTATTCCAAGACTTAAGGAATGAGATCATAACAATCTATTTAAGATGATAGGACCATATTTTTTAGATAAAACCATATTCTTCAAAAGAGGGAAGATCACCTACATTATGTTCGCCAATCTTTCAATGTTGCCGAATGTATGAATAATCATTTGTCTTGTTCTAGATATTGTTATAGAGTCATCTAGATTTAAATTTCCTCAGAGTATTAAAATAAAGATATGTTTACATTGCAAATTTATATACAAATTTGTATAACAATTTTTTTAATGTTTTCCAAATACAATTTTTTTTTAATTTTTAAAAATAAAAATTATCTTAATAATATATAAATAAAGAATTAAATCATCAAATACATGCAAATCAATTAATATTGACAGTATTAGATTGTCTTTCCCACATCGAACAAAGTTATTTATTTAAAAACGTGATTTTTGAAAATACACTGTATTTCTTTATTTACATTGGTGCGTTTTAAATCACCACCATTAATTCATCATCAAATTAAATATGATTTACCATAATAAATCATGAATAATGATTCCAAACTTAAATATACACTCTTTAATCTCAAAAATCACAATTTCAAAAAAAAACCGAAATCTTAAATTGTTTGCTTTTTGATATTATATTGTACCCAAAGATTTGACGGCCTACCTTGCTTGTCGGAAAAAAATTATGATTAGAAACGACGATTTTTTTATCCGTGCACAACAAATACAGACTTGCAATAAATATGCAAAATCGACAGCTCATTAGAACATGTCACCACTGACTGTTACATTTAAAGGTAGGTTAAAGATAAAGGAAGACATTAAAAACGTCCGGAGGGGCTTCAACTCTTATCCCCTCAATGTAACTGGACATTTTATTTATTCAATTAAAGGAAATGAATGCTCTTACTGTGTTTACAAGCATCTGAAGGAATACAGTTCGAGAAAAAGGGATTCCAGGTTGCTTTGTTTCGTGTACACCGCCTTGATCTCTTTAAAAGGGGTCTAGTTCAGTGCATTTCATTATAATTGGCGTTATTATGGTTGTTGCATAGTATATATCATTTCGAATGCAATTACTTCTCTTTAATAAATTATCACGTAAAAATTGATTGTGCACCAACTTTGTCTGTAGAAAAATGTTGTTTTTGTTATTTATTTATTATTTCAATTTTTTTTTTTAAATTTAAGAACAACCATTCCAAATCAATAATTAGATTTATTTTACATTGAATATTTCTATATAGTTTATTGATATTTTAACTAATTGAACAAAAGTTGTCCCAATTCATTCTCTTATTTCTAAACTCTGTGAAAATATTTTTTAAATTTTGAATTTTTGATCATGTTAATTTATAATGGTACAACTATAAAATCAATCATTTAAATATATATAAATAATAATATTTTTTATAAAATTAATTTATATATAAATAATTATTTATAACACAATTTATAATATAAAAACACTTGTCATACTGATAATAATCTATTTTTTAATATTATATTAGAATACTACTATTATATAATCAATGCAAGTTGCAAAATAAACAAAAAATTATATTATATTTGTTTTGTAGAAAATATTTTGAGAGAGAGATGTCACATTTTTTTCTGTCAAAATCATCTAGGGCCCGTATTTGCCCTGTTCACTTCAGAATGCTTAAAGAGCATGCTTAACTAAATGATAAGTAGTCATTGAACGGAACATGTACTGGTCAAGAAAACCAACAAGATTGAAACTTTATGGCTCATGTAAAGACCATGGTCAAAAAGAAAAACTAACATGATTCCAATCAAGCCCAAAATTAGAAGCACGCCCTACCACCAGAAAGAGCAATGAAGAGGAAGCTAATACCTAGCCAAGGAAAACCAAAATGACAACATCTAATCGAGGGGAAAGAACCATTATAAGGGACGGGGACCAAAAACTTTCATTTTATATCGATTTAGATCCCAATTAGTAAGTGCATTCATAACTTTATTGAAACTAGGAAGAGTATGCAAATAAATAACCCTGTTAAATTTATTTTGAAACCATTGAATTTTATAAAGAATTATGTAAATTCTCTAATCCTTGGAAATGTTAGAATTGGGATTCGAAAGCAACTTAAGCCAAAATTTAGAGTTGGTAACTAATTGGACATTCTTCCACCCTATTGTCCAGGGAATTTAAGACCTTCCACAATAGCTTGCCCTTCAACTGAATTGTTGGTGGTCATACCAATTTTGACAGAAAAAAAGCAATATAATCATTCAAATCCCTTTCAATACCTTCAATGTCAGCATGACCAGGGTTTCCCCTCGAAGTGCCATCCATATAGATTTTGTTGAAATATGATATTGAAATAATGGAATGACCCTTACCAATAGAATTTATCTGGGAGGAAGGGAGAGAAGGCATAATATATAAACCCTAAAGAATCAATACCTCATGCTGAGAAAGTACCGTAGAATATTTCATCAAGTACAAGACCACTTCTTTGATATTATTAAGACTATGCTTCCAAATAGCTATTCATAATATATGATACAACTTTTAAGTATTTTTATTTAACAAAGAAATATTAATATTTTTCAATAATTACGACAAAGACTACCCACTACATAACCCATGGTGTAAATAAAACATAAAATAATACTTTAAAAAAATCATTCCAACATAAGTTTTCCTATTGCTGACAACCATTTCCACAATAGATATATTATTGTTTTTACTAAATTTTTAATTGCAATTGCACTGCACACACTCTTTTAACTTACACTGATGGCATTTTCTTTCCATGTCAATGCAAATAATGTGTCAGATCCCTCAAATGGTGTTCTTTCTCCCACCTTTGATTTGTCAAAAAAATTGATTTTAAAAAAATATTTTTTTACTCTCTTAGTCTATTGGAAATAAACTATTTACTAAGCTCGATGACATTAAATCTTAACGATAAGCAGACAGATACCACCTGAACATAACTAAATTCTATATCATTTTCTCTAATGCAAATTGTATAGCATTAACTTTTTTCTTTCGTAAATATTTTTTTCCATAGAATTTGAATGTTTACATTTTACATTTTTCACAGGGATTCTTTGAAGGGAAGCCACCCTTGTAAATAAAAAAGATGGTGTAATCTTTCACTTTTTTCCAAACAGATTTATCTTCAAAATTTTCTAGGTAAATTAGTTTTTGCCATGTATTATAGGGCATGAAGTTGTTCTCTTCAAAAAAACCCCACATTTCGAAAAGGATAAGTACATGATCATCCAAGGAAATGCTCAAACTTTAAAATAAGGATTCGATATTTTTGAAAAAGATCAAGAATATATTGTGAAATTAAGGAAACTTGATTGAGATTATAGAAAAAGTTCAAAATGTTTTCACATTTATTGTAGCCTTGAACAAAGAAAAAGATAGTATTAACCTAGTCATATATGCAATCGTGTTCAATACTAAAGCTCAAGAATTTGTACAACTGAAAATTTAGGTTATTTGAAAAATTTAACCAAAAATATAAATAGTTAGAAGAGCTCCCAAATAATTAAAAACATTATTCCCTCTTTATCTTTCTTAAAAAATATTCATTTGAAAAATCACATTGATAAAAATTCAAATCCTTTTTTCAATCTTTAACCAAAAAAAACTAATTTCAAAATTAATCTAAAAAAGAAAAAGAAATCAAAGAATATTTTTAGTGTTCTAGAAAATTCTAAGAAGTCATTGAAATCTCATGAGGGAACTCGTCTTAATTAAAATATTCTCCTATTTGAAATAAGAATCTATCCAATCCAAAAAAAAATTCCATCCAATAGTTGCAAACCCACCTATTTCTTAAGATATTTAAATGAACTCATTGAACCTTTCCCAATAATATTATCTTCCATCAAAGTCTTGAAATAGGTCCCCACAATTCTCTGGTGATGGGATGGTGGCACCACGTACAAGGTGATGCCATGTTTGATGCAAGGTTATGTTGGGACCCCTACTTTTTATTTGGCTATTTCTTAATCTAAATTTATTTAGACTTAAATATATTAATATATAAAAATATATAATCATGGTCACTTCTAAATATTTTATTTATATTATGATATTTAGTGGTTATTATATTTTTTTATACAATTTCACATTTATTTTTGATCACATTAATTTTTAATTATACAATATTTAGCCATTTTAATATTCAAAATATAAATATAACTCATCAATTTTTTATAATGTGATTCTATTGAACTTAAATTTATTCGAACACAATTTAAAGAATGCAAAGGTTCACATGGTTCAACAATAATTCATGGATTATGTGATCAACTTAGTGTTGTGTTCCAAAGAACATGTAAATTCCAGGGAGAAACATTGAAAATTAATTTCTCAACTGTAATATCACTCAGAAGAGGTGTAATGTCACTTTGAAAATTAATTTCTCAATTGTAATTTCACGAAAGGGAGATGCGGAGTACAAATTTAATTTTTTTTGTCAAAACAACTACATTGCGTGATGATATTAAGCTAAAAACTAAGGTTTGAGGGGTATCCATTCTGCCAAATTCACCTGAAGTATATCTTGGCCTCATCCCATATATTGTAGGAGGTTTTACTAACAGTGAGAATTAATTCCTGATAGACTCTTTGTAAACCAAACATCTTCACCAATTAAACATATAAATTTTAAATTTCATAAAAAAAAAACCAAAATTTAATTGTAATGAAGACCCCACCTTATAATCGCTGGTGTGACATAAATGCGCCAGCAGGTTAAGGCACCCCTGAAATTCGACCTTCAATCCATAAGGCATTATGAATCTGCATAGAATGCACGAAGGAGATTCATGATTTATTATTTCGCTGCCTAGATAGCATTTTTAGATGATAATTTGTGTGAAGAGGATGAATCTAAGGAACAAAGCACAATTCTAAGAACATTTGATGGCATTGAAAGACTCCATCAACAAGGATATTCATTAGATTCATCCACTTTAAACCATGGGGCATAAGACTAACAACATTTCTTCATTGATGCATCATATCAAGCAACTTGAGCAAGAACATGAGGATATACACACGAGATAATCATAATCTTCAAGAGGAGATTTCAGAAGTTTATTGTATTGAACGACTTTGATCGGTTCAGTGGCTTGTCAATGGATCAAAAGTAGTCCAACAGAGTTTTTATTTCAAGTCTCGCCAGTAAATTTCTGGTACGAGATCATGCCATGTGCCTCCCTCTTGTGCTCCACCTAGGGTTGGGTTGTTACAAACATTGTATCTGGCGAAGACCGATGGATAGAACTGAACGAAAAACACAACTGTATACTAACGTTGTATTTTACAGAGAAATTATAACAAATTTAATCTATATTCATGTTGGTATGTTGAGTGCGCCAAATAATGACAATAAAGGATATGACTACTCATGTATATCTATGTTAAGATTACTAAAATCTAATCATATTATTCATGCAGATTTTCAATTATTTTACACAAATACATAATTAGTTGGGATATTTAAATTGTAAAATAAAATTATTATTATTATTTTAATGTTAATTTAAAATGATTTATTATTTTCTTCCTTTTTGGTATTATGTTGTGTTTTGTAAAGTATTTGTCAGTTGTTATCATATTATATTGGTGTTATTCTATACAATTTGTATTATCAATAAAAATGATTTCAAAAAATAATAATTTATATTATTAATTAAAAAAAATTGATATACAATTAATCAAAGGCATCCAACAAAGATTGAGCTGAATGAATATATGTTCAACATCTATTTAGGAATTGAGATCAACACAAGCCTTCTAAGGCTACCACTATTTGCTCAAGTTTTTTGGGATGATTTAGGACACTACATGATGGAGTTAAGGAATTTTTCTGAATGTTGTTATAGAGTTATCTAAATTTACGTTTTTTTCGATTATTAAAACAAAAATAAGTTTATATTGTAAATTTACACATAAATTTGTATAACAATTTTTTTGATGTTTTTTAAATACATTTTTTTTTAATTTTTAAAAGAAAAATTACCTTAATAATATGTAAACAAAGAATTAAATCATCAAGTGCCTACAAATCAATTAATATGTTTTTTTCACATTGAACAAAATTGTTTTTTTTCAAAATGTGATTTTGAAGAATAAATTGTGTATATTTATTTAGGTAGACGTGTTTCGATTCATCACCCATGATTCATTATTATGATAAATATATTTTACCTTGATGATGAATAATGGATGATAATTTGGAATGCGTCAATCCAAATAAATATACACCCTTTATTCCCAAAAATCACATTTTCAATCTTATGGACTGTGAAAAAATTAAAAATCTTAAAATTATTTACTTTTTAATATTACTTCGAAACAAAGACCGAGTCAAATGAATATATATTCAACTCCTGCCATAATTGGAATTGAGATCAACACAAACCTTTTAAGGCTCTACGTCGCCTCAAATAAGTTTGCACTGTAAACTTACATACAAATTCACATGACAATTTTTTTGATGTTTTCTAGATACAACTTTTTTTTAAAATAAAAATTACCTTAATAATAAATAAATAAAGAAATAAATCATTGATGTTAATGTTGAAAGTACCTACAAATCAATTAATATTGGTGGTATTTGATTGTCTTTCCCACATTAAACAAATTTATTTGATTTTTAGTATTATGTTGTATATAAAGTTTTTTTTTATTGTATCCCTAAAAGCATTACATGGAATCACTGAATTACATAGAATGTTGGCATCTCTATCTATATTTCAAAAATAAACATATAGTAAATTTACAATGCTAAGTAAGTATACATTTATATCGATGAGCTTATTTGGTTAAGTAATCACGAGTAAGTGACATCCACGCCGTCAAAATCACACAAGACACGATTCTGGATTTAATTGCCTGACTCTCCATATCAAATATCTAGAAGGATTTGTACCTTGATGAATAGATATAAACAACTATCATTTTCATCAATTCAACTACAACCCTTTATTTATCAGGAAAAAAAACACAATTTACATTTAAACCAACCTATCATATAATGTATGGCTAAGTTTTAGTTTTAATTAATATACACAACAAATACAGACTTGTACTAAATATGCGAAATTGACAGTTCATTAGAACATGTCCCCAGTGACTGTTACATTTAAAGGTACGTTAAAAATAAAGGAAGACATTAAAAACGTCCGGAGGGGCTTCAACTCTTATCCACTCAATGTAACTGGACATTTTATTTATTCAATCAAAGGAAATGAATGCTCTTATTGCGCTTCACGCACTCTTTTAACTTACATTGATGGCATTTTAATGAGGTTGCTCCAAAATTTTATTTCCATATCAATAAAATAATGTATCAGATCCCTCAAATGGTGTTCTTTCTTCCACCTTTGATTTGCCCAACCAAACCCCAAAAAAAAAAAAAAAACACATCCTAAAAAATTATTTTTCTCTCTCCTGATCTATTAGAAATAAACTATTTACCAAACCCAATTACATTAAATCTTAAAGATAAACAAGCAGATACCACATGAACATAAATAAATTCCATATCATTTTCTCCAGTGCAAATTGTACATCATTTGCTTTTTTATTTCATAAATATTTTTGTCCAAAGAATTTGAATGCTTATATTGTACATTTTTCACAGCGTTTCTTTGAAGGCAAGCCACCTTTCTAAATAAAAGAGACAGTGTAATCTCACACATTCTTCATAACAGATTTATCAGAAGTAGTTCAACAGAGATTTTATTTCAAGTCTCGCCAGTGAATTTCTGGTAGGAGATCATGCCATGTGCGAAGACTGATGGATAGAGCTGAACGAAAAACACAACTGTATGTTGACAACATATTTTGCAGAAAATTTATGACAAATTTAATCTATATTCATGTTGGTATGTTGAGTGCACCAAATAATGACAATAAAGGGTTACTTATGGATATGACTGCTCATGTAAATTTATGTTAAGATTACTAAAATCTAATTATATTATTTATTTAAATCTTCAATTATTTTATGCAATAATTAATTGAGTGTGATAATTATATTGTTGAATTTAATATGGTTTTTAAAGGTCATTTTTAAATGATATTCATATTTAATTATTTGTTATTTTCTTTTTGGTATTTTGTTGTATCTTGCAAAGAATTCGTGAGTTGTCATTATATTTATATATTTATATATATATATATATATATATATATATATATATATATATATATCAGCTTTTGACTGGAGCCAAAACCAATTATAGGGAATAACATGAGGCCAGCCTGTCAAAAAGTTTTAACCAGATTTTAAATAAATAATCTTGAAAGCTAAAGCCTTATTAAATTGGAGAAAATCCAAGGCTAAAAAATATGCAACCAACCTACACTTAACATCAAGCCAACCATTGGATTAATTTAGAAGCCATTCAACAAGTCTCTTTAGACATAGCAAACCTCAACTACTTCTCAACTTTTTGCTTTCTGCACGTCTACCCCTATTAGAGAACAAGGATTTCATCGTCCATTGAGTTCCCCCGTTAATAAAATTATTAGCATCAATCTGTAATCATTTCACTTCCATTTTCCTACCTCTTTTCCCTTTCTTGTCAAAGTTGGGAGACTTCAGTTCACAAGGATGATGAGCTATTGACAAAGTATCCCTACTTACCAATTCTTCTCCTTCTTCCTCCCAATCTTCATCTTCCTCTTTTGAAACTTCTTCTTGTTGGGAGCAATCTAAATCTTTCTCAAAACCCTCTGTCCCAGAATTTTTAATAGGCTCTTCCTCTACCAAAAAGGTGTGGGAGGTTGTCCTGACTTCCCATTGCATATACCTTTTGCTTCCATCGAAACATCACCCTCTTGAGGGTTACATTGAACTAGCTGAATAGGCGAAGAAGGATGCTCAACAGAAGAGGTTTTTGCTGGGGCCAACAAACTCTAAACCAAGTCACGATTCGAACATCCAACCTTTCTAACCCATTTCTTCAAAATCATTGCACGATAACCTTTCCAACCTTTCTTAGGGCAAGAGTCAATCTTATGAGTAGCTTGATTACAATAGAAACATCTAAAGGAAAGTCCTTCAAAATTTATAAACTGAGTCCAAACTCCAAAGGATGATGAAATTTGAATAGAATTATATAGAGGATCAACCAATACACACACCCTAACATAGTTCAGCTTGTCCTCAATGGATTCATCAATTTGAACAAAAACACCCACCTTATTGATCAATTGAGTAAAAAGACCAGGATCTCGCAAGGCTAATGGAAGATTATAAAATATTACCCATATCGGAGATTGAGAGATAACCACAACAATTGAATGAAAAAAGGGATACATGGACACAAAAAAACCCTATTTACCATTAAAACATGGCCCATTCGACCACACAAATTCTCTATCTTCCACAGATTGAAACAAAAGCAAAAAGAAGCAATTAGACAACATTGAAAGTGTAGGAGGTTTTAAACAAGGCCAAACACCTTTCAACCATTATAAAAACACTTCCCAAGAAGGTCTCTTCCCTATACATTTGCCAATTAAAGACTTCCTCCCTCTATCCATACCAATAATTGTAAGCTCTAAATTTATAATTTCCAAAATAGGTGGCTTATTAAAAAAAAATTAAAGGAGCATCACCTATGTAGGCCATTTTTTGGGATTTTTTTCTAACATACTATCTTATGAATGTCCCTGAGTACCCCCTGTTGACCATTTTTGGCCCACATATGAAGCTCTTGCATGGTTTGATAAGCAGTGGATCAAAAGGCTTTGAAACAGGTCTAAAGTGTTGCAAAAACCTTATGGGATGTCAAGAATTCTTGGAACAAGTGTGAAAATGCAAGGGACCCATCTGGTTCTTCAGTGTGTCCATCTAGGCATCTTAGGTCTAGTGGCAAAATTTTTGACTAGGATGACCAGATTGTGTAGTTGAAGACATACAAGTTGCCTAAAGGGTTGATAACCCTTGAAAACACATTCAACAAAGATGATGAATTGAGAAAAGAAAAGTTTGTTTTGTCAACCAAGGAAGAACACTATACAAATGTAGAAATTGCAACTGGTAAGAGTTTAAAACTAGGCAAAGTTTACACATCTTTAGAGAAAGAAGCTTTTATTAAGTTATGTTCAAGTTTTGCAGATGTCTTTGCATGGCAATATAGTGACCTTAAAGTATTTGATCCAAGTCTAGCTCAACACACCATTGAGTTAGAGGATGAGACCAGGCCAATTAAACAAAGACAAAGGCCAATTAACTCAAAGCTTGAACTTTGATGAGAGTTGAGTTGCATAAGCTCATTGAGTCAGTGACAATATTTTCAATTAAGCATTCAACTTGGGTGGCAAACTTGGTTTTAGTACGAAAGAAGAATGGTGAAATAAGGTTATGTGTTGACTTTCGTGACTTGAACAAGGCCTCTCTTATAGACCACTATCCATTGTCATCAATGGAACAAATTTTATAGCTAGTTACAGGTTCAGAAAGGTTCTCTGTGTTGAATGGTTACAGTGGATATAACCAGATTTTGATCAAAGAAGAAGACCAGTACAAAACAACCTTCACCACAAAGTGAGGGACATTTGCATAGAGAAAGATATCTTTTGGTTTATCCAATGCTAAAGCCACTTTTCAGAAGGCAATGGACATAGCATTTTAGGGTTTCCTCAACAAGTTTATTCTTGTTTATCTAAATGACATAACAATATTCTCTAACAGTATAGATGAGCATATGATTCATCTCAGACAAGTGTTTGAAAGGTGCAGGGAATTTGGAGTGTCTTTGAATCCAAAAGAGTTTATTTTCTCTATTCGTAAAGGTAGGCCTTTAGGACATGTCATTTCAAAAATTGGTACAAGCATAGATCCTGATAGGATAAAATCAATTCTTGCACGTTCATTGCCTAAGCACAAGAAATCCTTGCAAAGCTTTTTAGGCAAGATCAACTTCATAAGGAGATACATTTTAAATTTTGCTACTTTAGTGAGGCCACTCGCAACCATGCTAAAGAAGGGTCAGAATTTAAATTGGTCTAGAGAAGGAATGAGAAGATTTGAAGAAATCAAAAAATTTATAGCCAATGCTCTTACACTTCTGAACCCTGACTTTACAAAAGATTTCTTCTTATACATCAATGCTAACATTGACATAATTTCAGGTATTCTCATGCAGTAAAATAAAGAGACTTTAGAGCATCCAATATCCTTCTTCAATCAAGGCTTAGAGGAATATGAAACGAGGTATTATTTTGTTGAGAAACATGTTCTTTCACTCATAAGGTCTCTTAAAATTTCTATGTACTTGTCCAACAATAAGATACATTTTATGGTTGCACATCCAAGTGTCAAAGATTTTCTTCTGAAAAAAGATATAAATGACAAGAGAGTTGGTTGGATAACCAAGGTCATGGAATATGATATTGAGATCAAGGTCACAAAGCTGGTTAGAGGTAAAGGACTTTTTGAACATCTAGCCCAAAACTTGCAAAAGACTAATGAACCGGTTATGGTGTCAAATGATGAAGAAGTTGAAAGTGATCAGACCTCATCTTCTGATAGGTTCCAAGATATGGTAAGGTATCTACAGGATGGTATTTATCCTTCTTATCTTACCCCTTCAAAAAGGAGGTATTTTAGATTACAGTCAATTCCTTTTCTTCTTGGTGATAATGTATTGTTCAAAAAGGATATCAATGGTATAATGCTAAATGCATAGGACTAGGTCAAACTTAGAGGTTGCTTGAGCAATTCCATGATAGACATGGTGGAGGACATTACTCAGTAAGGATCACAACCCATATAATAATGAGAGGTGGGTATTATTGGCCAAGTTTATTTGGTGATTGTCATGAATGGATCAAGAAATACAAATAGTGTGTCATGTTTGTTAGAAAGGTGAAGCTTGCAACATCACCTCTCTAATCAATTTCAATGAATCAGCCCCTTGTCCAATGGGGATTGGACTTTATTTTTGTTATCAATCCCCCTTCAAGCTCAAGACACAAGTGGATTCTAACTACCACAAATTATTTTACCAGATGGACATAAGTAGTAGCATTAAAATAAGCCAATGAAACCAGTGTCTTGGAATTCTATGAAGGTTTGCTTACCAAATTTGTGGTCCCTTCAATTATAATTTTGATAATGATATGGATTTTGTAGGATCTAAGATCAGCCAATAGATAGTTCAACATAGTGTTTTCCTTAGTACCTCATCAAACTATTATCCACAAGGTGATGACCTTGCTAAATCAACTAACAAGAATTTGTTAAAGATCATCAGGCAGACTGTTGAAGATAATCAGAGATCATGGCATCTCAAATTAAACTCAACTCTGTGGACTAACAAGATCACCTATAAGAGGTCTATTTTCAATTCTCCATACAAGCTAGTATACGGTAAGGAAGTAAGAATGCCTATTTCTCTTGAATTCCTTGCTTTAGAATTGATGCATCAACTTGAGATTTTAGATAACGAGCCAATGAAAATAAGATATGTTGAGCTAATGGAGCTAGAAAATACAAGGCATTAGGCCATGTTGGTTATGGAGGCCCATCAAACAATGACAGAGATCTTTTGATAAAGGAACTTTTTAAAGAGCTTTCCAAGAAGGAGATTTAGTCCTCAAGTGGGATGAGGATAGAGCTGAGTATGGAAATCACACAAAATTTGATTTTCTTTGGAGTGGTCCATATACATTCTCCAGTTACAAATCCCACAATGCTTTCTAGCTCACAAGGATGAACGGTGAAGAGCTTCCTATCTCGGTCAATGAGATACATCTCAAGCACTGCTATTAAGGAATCTAAGTCCCATGTACATAGTTGTTTTTGAATTTTTATCTAAGTGTTTTTCTGACACATTAGTTTCCTTTATCTTTTGTCTCAAATAAGTGCTTTTGTTGCATAGTTGTTCAGTAGTTTAGTTGCCTTCACTTTTTAGGTTAGTTTCCCTGCTTTTTTTAATTTCTTTCCCTATTTGTTGTAATTATTCTATCTTTAAAAGTCAAAGGACTATCTTGCAGTCATGTAAATAGTCCATGTATTATCTGTTATGAGTCAGAATGTCATGTAAATAGTCTGAGTTCTCAAACATAGCAGGCATGTTGCCCAACCAAGTTGCAAAAGATGTTGACCAAATTTGGTCTACATATCAAAAATGTGCATAGTTCAAGAGTTTAGTGGAAGGAGAAAGACCCTAAAGTTAGAATGGTCCAATGATTCAATGTGGGCAGATTTTTGGATGGAATAAGTGGACCCAATGAGATCATGTAGGGTGCAAATTTTTTAAAACACTTTGAGTTCACTTAAAGTATAAGTTGTCAATTTCTAAAGAAAAAGTCTAAAGTGTTTAAGAGACCCTATGGGATGACAAGAGTGCTTGGAATGAGTATATAAGTGCATGGTATTCATTTGGTTATCCATTGTGTGCACTAGATATCTTGAGTCAAGTGGCAAAAAATTCTGAGTAGACATTTTATTGACATCATAATTGACACACATGGATGAGTTAGGGAGAAGTGATCATATGGGTTTGTTCACTTTAGTCCCAAGTACATACATGCCAAGTTTCAGGTCATCCACCAAAGCACATCAAAAGATATGAAGACCCAAATTTGGCCTCTCAAATAAAATCTGCTAAGTTTCCATACTTAGCCATTTTCAAAGAAGCTCGAATAAAGTTAAGTGAGCATATTGACAAGGCCATATCTCACACATGTGGTAGACTCAGGGAAAATTGATCATATGGATTTTTCCAACATGGTCCCTAGTTACTATGTGCTAAGTTTCAAATCATTTGCCAAAGCGTGGTAGAAGTTGTGCATGTTCAAAGTTGGCTCCTTAGTCATATTTCACTAAGTTTCCCATACTTAGCCAAATGAACTAGATTGTCGTCAAGACATCATGCGAGAATGGATAACCCAATCAACTTGAGCATTTTTTATAAACACTTATAAGGCTCTTGGGACCAATGGATCAAATTGGTTCATCCCTTTTGGTAAGAAAAACATCTCCTAAAAATTTGGTGCCTGCATGATTCCTGCACTTCAAGTTATAGGCCTTCAAAGTTGGACCTGCAACATAAGATGTTCATGCGAGAGTTAAATTAAAGCCACTATAGAAATCCATATGAGCTTAAATTTGACAATTCATGGGACATCAATGATGGTTGCATGAATGTCATCTGACAGGAGTGAGGACGTCAATTTTAGGATCATGAAGTAACCATTAGCTTTCAAATAATGGGTCTCAATTGATCTAATGGTTTTCATTCGATCATACATTTAGATCTAATAGTGAGCGGAGGTCAAAGAGATCAACAAATCTTAAGAGCAAATGCGTGCATAAAAATTGGCATAAGCACATTCATTTGGCATAAGATCTATAGCTCGTGGGCATCTATGCATAGACAAATCAACGGAGCAAGGCAAAGTCAATAAATCAGTGTATATGTGGAACCAATAAGCATAAAGACAGTTGGGTACAATGTAAATGGTCTGAGTTGGCAATCGACAACCAATAAACAAAAAAAAGCTCAAGGCATTTTTGACCAAAGTCAAAGAAGTTATTTTGGACCCAGGCAAAGCAAATATCAGGGAGTCAAGATCAAAGGCAAAACGAGGCCACATTTCAGAGACCAAGCATCACCAACAAAGCTCTATATAGGTAAAATATATCTTTTCGATCTAATACAAAAGGCGTAGATAGACTAGTGATTATGAAGTAAAGTCAAGCAGTTTATAGATTTTCATAGATATTGTGATTATGTGAAAACCAATGGTCTAAGATTGGTTTTCACATATAGTGGACCTGTGTTCGATATAGGAGCAAATGCAGACCATAAAGACATGTCTTGCCTATCATCATGGTGACATTTTTGATAAGCAGGTGGAGATGGCCACCTAATGCAGATGTGGCATAATTTAGTCAATTCTAAGACATGGTCCTCATCAGCAGATCAAGTAGATGATATCATGAAGTTCCAAGAAGAGACTTGGTGATTGGATAAGGGCAATAGACATTTAATTCTTTTATAGAATGTGTTCCTTGTTAATAAGGTCATGAGTCAGTATCCTCAAGAGTGTTAATCCATTGAAAGTGGTTGGGCCTTTTCCAATGCATAGCTCTCTCTCTCTCTCTCTCTCTCTCTCTCTCTCTCTCTCTCTCTCTCTCTCTCTCTCTCTCTCTCTCTCTCTCTCTCTCTCTCTCTCTCTCTCTCTCTTTTATAAGTATAAGATTTTAAGCCTTAAAATTGATCCCTCTATCCCTCTTTTTGGTATGACCAGACTCTGCCAAAATTTGTACTTTGACATCTTTTGATGCAATAAAGATTGGATTCCATCCTTTTCTAAGCTAGATTGAAATGTGTTTCATGAATTCATGTACTATGGTTAAGTGAATGTATATTCCTTGCTTATGTCTAAGTTTTTCTCACCTTCAAGAAGTGCTTAGTAGTTCTTACAGGTCATTATAAGTGTAATTTACAATTTATTGTCTCGCTTGAAAGTGGATAATTACCCTCTCTTGCTAATTTGATAACTGATCAATGGCTTATTCTAAAATATTTGTGTGAGATTGATGTTCTTTGGTCTTGAAAGTGTCTCATAATGTGTATTATGTGAGTTTGAGTGATCAAATCATTGGTGCATCACCCCTTTTTACACGCTTTTATAAGTTTTGTCAAATCTCTCTCCCTTTTCCAAGAAAGTGCTAGTTTAGGTTTAGTGTAGGTGATAGATCCATAAGGAAGCCAACCTTTTCTAAAGGTTTGATCTAATATTAGGATACCCACAGCCTAGGATCAGTCCCATATTGGACTAGATTTGAGTAGGAAGATTTGAACAATCCCCTTACTCAGCTAGGGTGCAAATCTAGAACACTAACACCACCTTCCATTACTTTTTCTTCCACAACTAGCTCTTTTGAGAACTGACTTCTACGAATGAGAATAGGGTTTGAATCACGCTGAGCCTCAAGAATATATTTTTTATAGAATGCTCCACAAGAATGAAAAGGGTTGGAGAAATTCTTGCAACTAGGAAAAACCCTAGCCTTGGTAAAAACCCTAGCCTACCCATTTATTGATTTTGACACCCACTTTCTAGGGGATACCCCTCCACTAGACCATTTGCTATCAAAATTTGCATGCTCCAGCCCTAAAAACTGATCAAATTGCTCAAAAGCAACAGAACTTGTTGTACACTGAGGGGTGAAAAAGCAGTTTTTGTTTTTGTGTTTTTTCTTTTTAATCCAACCCCTTCCTAAACCCTACCTTTTTGAAAAACTTCTCACTCTCAAGCTCTCACCAAAAACCCCACCTTTTGATTTATCAATAACACATATTTCAATAAAAAAATAATTTACATTATTAACTAAGAAAATTAATACACATTTATTTAAATCGAAATAGGAGTTTTCATCAAACAAACATTGAGTTGAATGAACATATATCAAGCACCTACCATATTGAGATAAACAAAAGCCTTCTAAGGCTATCACTACCTTGCTCAAATTTTTTGGGATGTTTTAAGGCACGGTATGATGGAGTTGAGGATTTTATGTGGATGTTATTATAGAGTCATCTAGATCTACGTCACCTCCTCTTCTTTATCCTTTTATTTCATATGTATCTTCCCCTTTTTGTCAAAAAAAGAACCAAGATTCTTGTGGATTTAAAGGCCTATGTCAACAATGAAAGAAGCAAAAACCTCTACATGAAATTTGAGTGCATCAATGCCACTAAAGAAGAGCATATAATCCCTTTTGAATTCAATGAGATTGAGTAAGATATGACGGCTCGAACAAAACTTGGTTTCATCTGCAAGTTTGTGGGTTGGGAGGCTCATGAAATTAGTTACGAGATTGGGTAATAGAGCATTGGAAGGTAAAGGGATAGTTGGATATTAGCATTGGCACAAGAGTCTTATTTATGATTATTTTTATAGCTAAAGAGGACCTAACTCAGGGGTTTAAACATGGGCTCTTTTTAAGTAAATCAAGGCTATTTATGACTTCGTAAAACCCTAATTTTAACTTTTTGCAAGAGGATTCAAAGGCAACATTTATTTGGGTAAGACCATTAAACCTCCATGCACACTTTGTAGGTAGAGGATATTCTTTCAAGGATTAGAGACTTCTTTGGAAAGATGATATGTATTTCTCTTGAAATTCTTAATAAGAAGCATATTTCTTATGCCAAAATTTGTGTTCCAATGGATGCAAGCAAACTTTTTTCTAAAAAAATATGGTTATAATCTTCAAAAGAAAGTATGTTTGAACAACCTTTGGACTATAAGAACCTCCATTTTTAATGTTTGATGTATCACAACTATGATCATTTAACTTAAGATTACCCTTTCGTTACAATAACTGAAAAAAAATAAAAATAATTTTTTTTATATAATTGACTTTAAAAAAAAAATCTAAACCTAAATCCAAATAAAAAGATAAACTTAAAAAAAAATCTAAGGACACTAGGCTTCAAGATGTATGGAGCTCTTACCCTTTTACGGTTAGAGTATGAGCGGATGATCTTAATAAACAAAGGTAATGATGAGTTCTAATGCTTTAAAAACAATCCTAGAAGAGGTAATTACAATATTATATCCATTAGAGGAACCTATTACCAAAAATAATTATCATGACTTTTGTGAGGTGATGACTATGTAAGGAAATGCCCAACCAAGGCTTTTGCTAGTGTCCCCTCATTGGTTTCCCCTATTATTTTAATGCATCCAAAATAATGGTAGGCAAAAGCTATTGATAGTTCAAACAAAAGCCCCCACTTTGTTAAAGACTTTTTGTACTTATATGAAAATCAATATGAATATTAAAAAAAATGTTGTGATTCTTTTAGAATGTGAGATAATATTGAAAGACTATTTGTAAAAGAAGTGTTAAAGAAAAAAAGTTTAATACGAAAGTAATAGAGGAAGATGGTCTTAAGAAATAAACATTTTAGTATTTATCCACTTTAGATTTTTTAAAGAAATATTAAATTGTTTATTTTTTTTAATATTATTATTTGTGGAAGAAGATAGGCTTAACAAATAAATATCGAAAAAATTGGGTAGGGTAAATGTATTTTAGGTTCTTAAAAAAAATATTAAGTTATTTATTTTTCTTAATATTATTGTTTGACTTATAAATATTTTGGTAGACTTTAATACACAAACAACTAAGATGTCTATTTCCCCTTATACTATTGTTTGATTTGCAAACATTTTGATTGACTTTTTCTATTTCTTTTGGTATTATATGCTTGTTTTTATTTGTACATCATAAACATATCCAACATTATTTGTAACGTGATTACTTTTACTTGTAAGTTGTAAATACTTCTTCACTTTTACTTATAAATCGTGATAGGTTTTACTTGTAAATTGTAAATACATATTTTATATTTTACATCATCTTGTATCATTATTTCTACATTTTTTAATTTATAAATATAAAACTGTATATATATATATATATATATATATATATATATATATATATATATATATATATATATATATATATATATATAACTTATTTTATATAAAATAATATTTATTATTATTGTTGTTGTTTTTATGAATTATTGTTTTATGAAGTGATCTTAAAACAATAATAAAAAATGGAAGGTTATCCATTTCGCCAAAATCATTCGAGCCACGATCTAGACCTCATTACTTTTCGCATATTAAATTTTACTAACAACAAAAATTGAACATAAATAAAAGTTTTATTATATTTTCACAATTTATAATGATGAGTAGAACAATTTCAAAAATGAAACTGTATATAATTTGAAATCCAACCTTTTGAAATCATCATCAATAATTCATCATATAAATAATAATAATAAAACTACAGTGAGTTTGCGCTGTTGCTGACAACCATTTCCACGACTGATATATTATCGTTATTACTAAAATTTTGAACTGCAATTGCACTGCACAGACGCACTTTTAGATGGCATTTTAATGCGGCTGCTCAAAATTGTTGAGCGGGAAAACATATTTAGCACAAAATAATATAACATAAGACAGTGATGAAGTAGATTAGGAGTTTTAGCAACTAAACAAGCAAATCAATCAGCCTTTCTTGCAGACAGCGAGAGGCGTTCCGCAGAGGCAATCGTTATGAAGAAAAGCAGAAGCCGGAAAAACGGAGAGCGTTTTCCCCTGAGGAATTTCCCCGCACAAATGATTATACCTAAAATTTACATGCTTCAATTTCTTCAACCCCAGTATTTCCGCAGGAAGCCCTCCGCTGAAGCCATTTCTCGACAAATCTAACCACGCCAGCTCCCCCAGCCCACCAATGCTCGCCGGCACTCTGTCCTCGAATCGATTTCCAGATAAATCCAGGCGCCTCACAGAACTCAGCATCGAAATCGACGACGGAATGCTGCCGCTCAGCGCGTTATTTGACAGATCCAAAAATTTCAATCTTCTTTCTCCGTCGACAAGTTCTGGAATGTTGCCGGAAATCAAATTGTTCGACAAATCTAAGTAGTCCAGGCATCCGCCAGGCGAGGAGCAGGCGCCAGAAATATCATACAATACTTTGCGAATGGAGCCGTACAGCTTATTGGAGTGCAGATCGACGGTCCCGATCACTTCAGGAAACGACATTTCCGAAAGGTTGGATTTCAGGTAATTGTTGGACAGAAAGATCCTCTCCAGTCGCGACATGTTTGCAAAGACATCGCCTATTTCTCCCGTCAGGTTGTTATCAGACAGATCAATTGACGTGAACATGGAGGTAGCCACAGGCTTCCAGTCGCTCAGGCGGCCGGCGATTCCGCAGCCGGCGAGGTGAACCTCGGTCATTTCTTTCGCCGCAATCCATGCCGGGATCCGGCCCAAATTGAATCCATTGTGCGAAAGATCAAGGCTTAGCAGAGCAGAGGCATTAGCCAGGGAAGCCGGTAGGGGATCTGTCAGAAGATTTCTTGACAGATTCATGTACCACAGCTTCGACATGTTGCTCAGCGACTCAGGAATTGTGCCCTCCAGAAAATTGTCGTTCAAAGATAAGCTGCTCAAGGAGGCCAGACGGGCCAGAGTAGACGGGATTTTTCCCGTCAACTGGTTCCGCGACAGAGACAGCGTCAAGGCGTTTGACAGATTCCCCAGCGTCGTCGGTATGCTGCCGTTGAGATTATTGCTGGAGAGGTCCAAAAACGTCAGACTTTGCATCGACCCGAGGAACGGCGGCAGGGGCCCCGATAACAGATTGTCGTTGAAGTCCAAGAACTGCAAGCTGCGGAGATTCTGCACGGCCGCCGGGACGGGTCCCGTCAGGCGGTTCTTGGCCAGGTTTATCTGGATCAACTGCCGGAGCTCGCCGATCCCGTCAGGGATCGGCCCGCCCAAACGGTTTCCGTTGAGAGACAGCGTCTGAAGCTGCGTGAGCTTTCCGATCGACGGAGGGATGATTCCCGTCAACTTGTTGTTCTCCAGGTAGAGCTGTTTCAGGCGGGTGAGGTTTCCGATAGATAACGGAATACTGCCTTTGATTTCTCTGAACCCGTTGACGACAAGAACTTCCAGGAAATCGAGCCTTGCAAGGGAGGGGGAAAGAGTCCCCCGCATAACGATGGTTTCGTTCCACGCCGCGCGGTTTTGCAGCTCCAGCTTCACCACGCGGTTCGTTCTGTAATCGCATTCGATGCCTTCCCAGCCAGCACAGCAGGCGTCTCCGCTCCACGACTTGAGGATCTCCGACCTGTCTTCCACGATGAGCGATTTGAAGCTGAGCAGGCCGTCCAGATCGGACTCTGCACATCTTGCAGTCGTTTCAAAGATTTCATCCCAGGAATGCACCAGGGATGCCAAAAGCAGAAGAATAAATCCATGAATCTGCTTTTTGCTATCTGTCATTGTTGCAGATGCTGAAGAGGGCTCGGGAGTACTCCCACGCACACTCGAACCCATTAATTCTGTGAGTTTAAAAAGAGGGTGACAGTTGGATTGGATGATTGAGGGGAGAGGATGAAAACAAAAACGTAAAGCGCGTCACATGCAACTGCTTCTTTGATGGTGATAAGCCTCTGCTCGCAGTCAGGGTGTGTTGGAGGGTTTCGGGACACGACCCGCTTAAAATTTGATGAAGAACGTGCGAGAGGGTTTTGTCGATCTGGAACAGAATCCATTATGCACTCGCTTTGAGAAATTTCCACACAGATTTCGGTTGTTATTTGCCACTCGTTTTGGTACAGGACAAGACCATCTTTTTCACTTATTGTGCCGGTACTTGATCCACATATCTCAGGTGTCAGTGTGTTCCTTGGGCCTACATGACCACTTTTCCTAGTTACTAGTGCCTCACATCTATCTACATGGTAGGAATCAAGAGTCATGCGACTTATCTTCCCAGGTGTAGAATGTTAACATCTTTTTATTATCACCCATATGACTCAATATCTATGATTACATGGTGTCATTACCAACTATCATTATTAATGAGCTACAAGTTACACTATTGATATTGTAGGAGTTGTGCGACAACACAGAGGTGGAATTGGATTGAGAGAATTGACACATAAGAGATAATTCTTGTGAAGACTCTGTTATTGTTAGCATAGAGTTTGTTGAGTGACAACGGTGATCCGCAGTCGAATCTAGTGGTGTAGATATGCATGGATCAATGCAAACCAAAGACATGTCTCTACAATCATTGTAGGCCATGAGGATGGGCTTAATGTTGATGCTGGAGCCATAATTGGTTAATCCATCTGGATCAATATAACCCAAAAAGGAAAATTTCACCCCTGCCAATTGTTGTTGTTGTTGTGGTGTCTTCATGTCATAAGTTTGCACCATAAATAAATGTTTGCATTTTAGAGACATACCTCCAAGATAAACATCCATGTTTGATGAATTCCTTCCACACTCTAAATGAAAATATTTGGTAGTAGAGTGTCGTCTCTTGTGGACTCCCTCTTAGATTTTTTGGGTTACTATATTAAATAAGGTCCTCAGTTGAGGTTTCATGGTGCTTGGCAGGTTTAGTTTGACCTCGCTTCCATGAGCCTCCATCGCAAGTTTCTTGTCTTTTTACCCCTAGTGTGCCTTTGACAAGTTTTATTTGTTGTGGTTAAGGTTGGCACATCAATGACACCAATTTTTTTTTCTAGCCTCTCGATATATGTGATAAAGGTTCCATGATATAGATTTCAAAAGCATTATCTTATTGCATAGTAAAATAAACTTATTAAAAAAAAATAAGTGGACTAATCAATTCTAATGTTACGAAAACTATTGTGTTTTTTTCTAACTATAATAATACATTTGTATAGTAATCAAGAGAAACAATGTACTCCATATTACAGGAAGGGGCCAGTAGTTGGGACCCCTAACTTTGGAATTCCACATCTTCCATATTATGCCACCTCGTGCTCTAAAAATTTGGATTTAGATAGTTTAATGTTTTTTAAGTTTGAAAAGGTCATTTAGGAGGAAAATATATGTTATGAGAAGTCATACATGTAATTGTACTTCCTGTGACCCTACTCCTCCCTATGATTACACATCAACTTATGTGTAGACTACCAACCCTAGTTATCCTACTTAGAGTCATAGGCCACTTTCTTGGACCTCTCCTACACACTATTCCCATCCTCTAACCATCTCAACACTTTCTCACGTCAGATGGGCTCTATAAGGACCCTCTAGGGCCCTTTCAAGAACCTGTTGACCAGCCTAGGGCCCTATTTGACCTAGGCCTCAGCTTAGGGAGGAAACCCACGGCCTAAGCCACATGTTTCCTTCATGAAAGTCGTAGCCTAGGCCACAGCCTAGGTAGAACATGTGAAAATTGCTCATTTTAGTCTAAAACAGTTATAAACAGCTAGTTTTTTGACTTGTTAACATATTAGGGTTGGATATAGGTACGTTTCCTCATTTGTTCACACTCTCTATTCACTCTCACTTCACTCTTGATGCATCTATGTTATGATCATCTCCATTGATCACTCATATGGAAAGCTTGGTTACCTCCTTGAATCTCTCTTGATTCTTGCTTGGCACAATTGCTTTCTTTATGAAAAGGGATGTCCTACTCTACTGTTGCTTCTATTGGTGATTCTCTTTGTTGTTGATAGTGTTCCTGAAGCTTGTGGACTGCTCCTTACCTCCTCAAGACTCCATTGCACCTATCATTTATGCTCCTTGCATTAACTCTCACATATTGGTGGCTTCTCCTTCATCTCTTCCACATCTTTTGGCTCTTGGTCTGGGCTCAGCGTATACACAACCTGATCTTCTTCCTCTCTTGCCTCCTAGCTTGGATAATTGGTTGGTATAAATTCTGCACATCTCTATTGAGTTTGATATGAGGGCACTTTATTTTACAAAGTGAAACTCTTTGTTTATTTGTAGTAGCATACATGTTAGGCTTTGTTTTTGTTTTATCAAATTAGTTGTTTTGTGCATGATTTAGAATAGTTTCTAAAGTTTATGCATTTGCATTTGGTTACAAGATATCTTCATTGATTGAAATATTTACCATTATATGTTATGCTTGCATTAGAAACCTCTCTCATTACATGGTAGGATTCTATATGCTCAAAATGAACTAGAAAACTTGTGAAAACCCTATCTCTCTCTCTCTCTCTCTCTCTCTATATATATATATATATATATATATATATATATATATATATATATATATATATATATATGTTATGCTTGCATTAGAAACCTCTCTCATTACATGGTAGGATTCTATATGCTCAAAATGAACTAGAAAACTTGTGAAAACCCTCTCTCTCTCTCTCTCTCTCTCTCTCATTCACATTTCATTGGTTATCTCATTTCATTTAGTATTGTTTCTTTCGTATTATTTATGCAATCCATAGTATAGTTTTAGCCACTTATTTTACTATGATTGGATCTGTTAGAGGTTCCTACATACCTTGTGCACTCATTTGTACTAGCCCCAACCTAGTTTACAAGTCTATTTATAGCCTGGTGTAAGTCAGCACACCACATAGCCACTATAGACCTCATGTACCCCATAGGACCCCTGAGCCTTCTAGCCTATTAGTGGTTTACTTTAGCACCCTTCCAAACACTGGTGGTTCCGTTCAGATTCTTAGAGCTACATTCTGGCACGCCTAGTGAAACCTCACATATGATCTCATGCTAGTTCTATTTTGTTTAAAGATCTCTTAGCCAACTCCCCTTTGTTAGTTGTTAGGCTTTACTTTCATTTGTGTCTCAGCTCTTGCCTTAGTTATTGTATTCTGCTTTGCTTTTGTGTTTTTTCCTTGTTGGTGCTCCTTCAGTTTGCCTTTTTTGTTGTCTTCCATGTTGCTCTTATTTCATTGCACCCATGGCTGACCTCCCACCCTTGGGATGGACCTCAAGTTTTTGATGACCATGTTGATTTCGATCACCATTTATGGACTTGAGATTTGTGGGATGCATATCGTGAATCTCAACGACCATCAGTTGATCCTCATTTGATGGCACATGACCAGCATCATGGAGATCTTGGTCATCATGACCATTTCCATGAGTATGCCATGTCTTCCCATTAGCCTTGTGGGGATCATCACACTTCCTATGGTCATTTCCCACCTCATGGTAGAGATGATTTTCGTTATGACCAACCTCCTTATCAGGAGCCCCCTCGGCATCATGCTCTTCACAGTCATGGTTATGATGATGTTTATAGGCATAGGCAACATCGTTAACATCATGAGCCCCCTCTTGGAGCTCATCACCAAGCTGTTATCAACCATGCTTATGAATATCTCTGTCAGAATCCTCTAGCCCCTTGGGTGCATGTTATTCCCCTCCCTACTCCTATCCTTGAACTGCCAAAGTTCAATGGGACTCAGGATTCCAGCTCTACAGAGCATATCATGGCATTCATGATAGTATGTATGGATTGGGAATAAGATGAAGGCATGTTGTTGAAGATCTTTGCTCATTCTCTATGAGCTGAAGCTCTGGTGTGGTTTTAGAATCTACCTTTAGATTCTCTCTCTAGTTTCCATCTCCTAGATGATTTCTTCCAATATTTTGATATTTCTAGACCTTTTAACCTCAACATCCAGTTACTCACCTCCATGGCACGGGCCAAGGGTGAGTCAAACTTTGATTTTATGCGTAGATGGCATTCAATTATTCATACATGCAAAACCAATTTCTCATATGACCAATTTTATGATATGGTCACGTGAGCATTGAGGCAGGAAGTTCACCTTAAGGTCCTCAAGCATGATCCCACCTCTTATGATGAAGTTGTTAATGAGTATTTGAAGATCGAAGTGTTTGAGGTGTGTGCAAGTATTTGGCTCATACCTTCCCAAAAGTCATCCTCATCACACGATCGTAATCACAATGTGACCAGTGATGGTGTCACTAATTCTCCTCCTAAGAAGAAGGACAAGAAGGAAAGCATGAGGTGAATGTCATGAGCAAGAAACCAACTAAAAAAAAGGTTTCTAAATCCAGTCTAGCAAAAACAATAGATGGTGTTTCCTTATGACCCCACCAAATTTTGCAATTACCATCAGATGAAGGGGCATGACGATGCTAATTATGCTGCCCAAAAGTTTGGTGGGCAAGCCTCACCTCAGTGTTAGAGTTCTCCTCTTATTGAGCCCAACTACAAGTTGGATATGTTCAGGGAGCTTCTATCAAACCACGACAAGGAGAAGAAAAAGAAGAAATCAAAGGCTAAGGACCCATGTTCTCCTTCTTGCTCTTTTACCTCTTCTGACTCCTCTTCTTAGGTTGACCTGAGAGGGAAAGCCAAGCATGAGAGTAGCAAGGTTGTTGCTTTTATTGACATTACTCCTATTGGTTATGAGTACTTTGTCAACACGTGCTTGGGTTGGGCCACTGACCCCATTGGAGAGACCAGTGGTGTTGGGCCTCTTGTCCAGCCCATAGGGGAAAGGAATCCCAAAGTCAGATTTCACTTTTGAATAACATCCCTCCCTAGGTTAGACAACATCCTTACTTTGTCATAGAGGATTTACAAGGTTTCTCAGCTAAAATCGTCATCTAGGACCTACTTCACCTTTGTCTTGAGCAAAGGAGCCTCATATTTTATGAGCTCTATCTCTCTTACAAGGATCTATTATAGGATGATATCAGAGTGTTCTTTAACTTTGATATGCTTAAGCACCCTCATTTGCCTACTCTATATTTTGACCCAACCCCCTTAATAGATGTCTCAAATCTAAAAAAGAGGGCTCAGTTCCCTCTCTATATCAAGAATTTTGTTGATGTTTGTATTGTTAAGTGGTGCATTGTTGATGAAGGAGCCACCTTGAATATCATGCCTCTGCATGTATTTGATGAGCTTAGGATTAGTCAAAATAAGA
The DNA here is from genome assembly GCA_037957365.1 of Torreya grandis. Lineage (NCBI taxonomy): Eukaryota > Viridiplantae > Streptophyta > Pinopsida > Cupressales > Taxaceae > Torreya > Torreya grandis. The sequence goes on from JARHVA010007055.1 coordinate 362,173, forward strand.
TTTTTGATTCTCACCATAAGTGTGTTGGTTTCAACGACATATTATGTCAGTGAGGAATGTGAAGCTATGTGTCAATTTTGGTCCTAAGATGGTCTGAATGAAGTTTTGTGTGTTAGACCTCGATTTTTCACACAACATGATTCTTGGTCTTCCCTAGACCGCTACCATGTAGGTCATCACATCAGCCACATTTTGCATGGTGTAGTTTGTTCATGAGGGTGAGGTTTACACTCTAAAATCTGACCTAGATCCTTGGGCATTACTCTATGCAAAGACAAATCCCTCAAGCAAGGCTTTGGATATATTTTTATGGGGTTTAGTGAGTGCCCACATGTCCCCTACTGTCAAATCTCATTTTCTCAAGGTTGAGCATTGTGATTTGACTGCATACTAATTTATGTTCATCCCTTTAGAGTTTGACATGCATCAGCTAACTCCCTCTTCTGCTCCATGACGTCAATCCAACCCATCTCTTTTTAGAGACCTCTTCCAAGATGTCTCTATAGATATTGAGCTCCCCCTTACATCGTGCTTTTCTCATCATAGTATAGGTTCTCTCAATGCATCTCCCACTGAGACTAGTAGAGTATCTGCGTCTGATATTGAGTGTTGTTTCATTCATATTATAGCATACAACCTGTTCAAGGAGAGAAAGGATTACACCAAGCTCATACGAGCTTGCCATAAGAACCATTATTCTCTTGATCACCTTAGTTTGGAGATTTCTCTCACTACAAATACAACTCTAGGCATTCCCTTAGTGAATGTCCTCGCAGTTGAGCTTGAAGTGCTAGACTAGTCACTCCCTCCCACTCCTGAGTGTTTCAAAGAAGGCAATGCTATAGATGTTGAAGGGTCTGTAGATGTCAACCTTAGCACTTTAGCAAGACCAAAAATTATTACGATTAGTGTTAGCCTTGCTCCTGAGGAGTGGGATATTTTGGTCACCTTTTTGCATGAATTTTTTGATGTATTCACTTAGGAGTATGTCGATATGAAGGGCATGGATTCCAACATCATTGTCCATAACCTTGTTATGGATGATAGAGCCTTCCCTACTCACCAGAAATAATGACCAATGGTAGCAAAAGTCTCCCAGTTAGTCAAGGATGAGATTAAAAAACTCATCCGAGTTGGTTTCATTCAAGTTGTTGATTACCCTCGATGGGTTTCTAACATTATTCCCATTTTCAAGAAGAATGGTGATCTGAGCAACAATTCGAGGTGACCATTCAGATAATAATTCCTCAAATTTTGTATTGTTTTCATTTTGTATTGTTGGTGACAGTTTTGTTCCTCAAGCCGTTATATCCTCGAGTATGTCCTCGAGTGATTATGTCCTCAAGCGTTGTATTGTTTTCATGCTGGGACATAAGTCCTCGAGCATTGTATTATTTTAATATGAGCGTTGTATGGTTTTAATGTTGGGATGTTAAATCGTCACCCATTAATTCCTCGAGCCATGCTATCTCCCAAGGTTGTTTTCAAAAATATGTATAAATGCATATTAACCCGAAAGGGGAAGGCAGACATCTCTTCTCAGAGATAAGAGTATGTTTTGTATCTGCAAATTTTTGATTCAACAAAACATCTCTTTTCAGAGATAAGCCTATATTTGTATTGCGGTTGTTAAGTAATACGACATCTCTTCTCAAAGAATCCATTGTTATTGTGTTATTTCTATGCTATTGAAATATTCATCAACCAGAACTTTTGATTTTTGGATCAGTGGTATCAGAGCGGTTTGTCTTGAGAGTGTATGGTCTCGAGGACGAGGTCAGGATACAAGAAACTTGGGTGGGAAGCGACAGAGCTTCCAAACGCTCCACCTGTGTGCTCCATATGACCTCAAATGGAAGACGACACCAAGACATCCAATCCTTTCAAGGAAATGGTGAATGAAGCCCTCCAGCGGCAACAAGTGTAGATGCTCCAATAATTTGTTCAAATTATTCAAACACTTCTGATGGGAAATTCTGGCTCTGCGGCTACACATCTGGGCTCCTCATTGAGGGAGCTTCCTTTCAGTGCCCCAACACCCTTCAAGGTTTAGGTAAATTTTGATATTCCCACATTTGAAGGCAAAATCAATGCTAATGCAGTGGAAAATTGGTTGGATCAACTGTCGTCCTACTTCTCTGTAAATAAGTTCACCGATGGAGAAAATATCACTTTTGCTCTTTTGAAATCATCATTACCCGTGAAAAATTGGTGGGAAGTGTACAAAAAGAGGTTCAGTATGGATATCATTGGCCTTGGGGTGGAACCCACTTGGGATGATTTTACAGAAGCAGTAAAAGAAGAATACTATCCCATCGGCGCGTATGATGATCTGTACATACAATGGCAACAACTTCGCCAAGGTAAGGACCAATCTGTGTAAGATTACACAGACACTTTTCATTCTTTGTCTGCAAGATTGGGCATTCAAGAAAGTGAGAAACATAAAAATCTCAAATATCGTGGTGGACTACAATGGTACATTCGGGGGGGAAATGGATCTCTTCAATTTGGAAACCATCAGTGAGGCATACAAGTTCGTAGTAAAGATTGAGCAGAAGCATGGAAGAATGGATATAAAGAATCAGTCTTCAAAATGGAAAAGTGATAAAGAAGGTCAAACATGAGGCCAAAATTGGAAGTAAAAGGAAGGAAAGACTGGGAAGTGGTGTGTTTATCACAAATCTGGAACTCACTCCAAAGAAAAATGTCGAGCTATCAAATCACTATTTTTTGAGTCACCATCCACAACATCTACTACTCTACCTCATACAGACCCTACAGTCGAAGAGGTTGAAGAAGAAATTATAGATGCTGATCCTAAAGCCATTGTAGCTTCATCACATACACACAACGAGATGCTAGATGACAAGGAAAGGTTGTTTCACTCTAAGTTATGGGTGAAAGGTAAGCCTCTACATTTCATTCTTGATAGCGGAAGTCAAAAGAATTTAATCTCTACTAATGTTGTGAAAATCCTAAATCTGTCCATGAAGCCTCACCCAAAACCATACAGTATTGGATGGTTGAGCCCAGGGAAAGACCTCCGTGTCACCCACCAATGTCTTCTCTCATATGCAATACAACCTTTCCAAGATGAGGTCTTATGTGATGTGGTCAATCTAGATGTTTGTGATGTACTCTTTGGTCAACCATTCATGTATGATCAACATGATATATACGAATCAAGAACTAGATGGATCACTCTCACTCTTGGAACACGGCGCTACAGGGTACTAGAAGTACCACCTTCCACATCTGTCTCTCTGCTTAGCACCAAGAAATTTGTTTTCATGGTGGTCAAGCCACAGGAATCTAAAAGGGCCGATGTTACAGCCCTGAAAACACAACAACAGAAGCAAATAGATACCATGCTGAAGAAGTTCACAGCCTTCCATCCACAGACTAATGGTCAGACAAAAATGGTGAACAATCGGGCCCCGCACAGTTCCATAAACCACAGTCCCTTCCAAGTGTGCATTGGGAATCAAATCAAGACACAACTACCACACCTGATGGGGAACGGTGATGCAATGGGGACCATTGCTTTTCAAGGAGGGAGGAATGATCTGGGCAACAATTTGAGGTGACCATTCAGACCGTAATTCCTCAAATTTTGTATTGTTTTCATTTTGTATTGTCGGTGACAGTTTTGTTCCTCGAGCCGTTATATCCTCGAGTATGTCCTCAAGTGATTATGTCCTCGAGCGTTGTATTGTTTTAATGCTGGGACATATGTCCTCAAGCGTTGTATTGTTTTAATGTGAGCATTGTATGGTTTTAATGTTGGGACGTTAAATCGCCATTCGTTAATTCCTCAAGCCACACAATCTCCTGAGGTTGTTTTCAAAAATATGTATAAATGCATATTAACCTGAAAGGGGAAGGTAGACATCTCTTCTCAGAGATAAGCGTATGTTTTGTATCTGCAAATTTTTGATTCAACAAAACATCTCTTTTCAAAGATAAGCCTATATTTGTATTGCGGTTGTTAAGTAATACGACGTCTCTTCTCAAAGAATCCATTGTTATTGTGTTATTTCTGTGCTATTGAAATATTCATCAACCAGAACTTCTGAGTTTTGGATCAAATGGAGCAATCAAAATTTGCATCAACTTTGGGGATCTCAATATGGCTTGCCCAAAGGATAACTTTTTAACTCCTTTGATTGACCAAATTGTTGATTCCACTGTTGGTTTTGAGATCATGTCCCTCATAGATGGGTTCTTCAGGTATAATCAGATTTGTATTGCACCTGAAGATCATCAAAATATGGCATTCACTATGCCATGGGGTACCTTATGCTATACTGTCATGAATTTTGGTCTAAAGAATGTTAGGGCTATGTATCAACGTGCCATGACCCACATTTTTCATGACCTCATCCACAAAATTGTTGAGAATTATGTCAATGATCTCCTTGGCAAATCCTCTAAGTGGGATGAGCATGTGTGAGACCTCAAGATCATCTTTAAGCATATCTGAGAGTATCACATTAGTCTCAACCCTAAAAAGTTCATTTTTGGTGTTTCCACTATAAAGCTTCTCAGCTTCCTTATTTCGTAGAGGGGCATTGAAGTGGAATCTAATAAAATCAAAATGATCCTTGAGATACCTCCCCTATGTAATCTTGTTCAGTTGCAATCTTTTCTTGGGAGACTCAACATAGACATTTTCTAGAGTAGGCTCATAAATCTATACCACTCACACATCTCCTTTGCAAGAACACGTCATTCTTGTGGTCCACTGAAGTCCAAGTGGATTTTGAGGAATTGAAGTGCATGATTCATATCCTCTCATCTTGATGGCACCCATTGAGGGGCATAAGTTTATCTTGTGCACCTCTGTCACTGATTATTCAATTAGGGGCATGTTGTGTCAAAAGGACAACACTGGCAGAGAGAGAGAGAGAGCTATTTACTACATCTCTCATACATGAGTTGGCCCTGAGCTCAACTAATCTCTAGTTGATCAGCAGTGCCTCTCCCTCATCTTCGCCATGAAGAAATTGAGATATTACATGTTGGGTCAAACTACCAATGTGATTGTCCAATCCAATCCACTTCGCTACTTGCTCAACAAGACACACCTTGCTAGTAGGACTACGAGGTGGATCATGCTTCTTCAAGAGTTCGACCTCCACATCATCAACTAAAAGTCTACCAAGGGCTTGGTCATGGCTGATCAGCTTTTTGATTTCCCACTACCCAATCCTAACATGGAGTTGGTTGATGATGCCTTTTTGAATGAGATGGTCTATTCGATTGACCGCATTGAGGTCTCAGAGTGTGATCAGTATCAGGACATTATCTATTACTTTATAGATTAGTCTTATCCTATTGACGCTCTTTCTCAAGAATGCTATCAGATCCATAAGCTTGTCATTATTATCTGTATCTTGTTTAAGAGAGGTCTTGATGGTGTGTTGATGTAGTGTCTCACCCCCGAGGATGTTCTTCTTGCACTTGAGGAATCTCATGGGAGCATTTGTGGTGGTCACCTAGGAAAGCAGGTAATTGGTCAGTGTATCATTAGGATGGGCTACTACTAGCCCACTTTTGTTAAAGATGTCATCTAGTATGCCAAGAAGTGTAAGATGTGATAAATCATTGGAGATGCCATCAATGCCCCAATAATCATTTTACACCCCATTTCCACTCCTTGCCCCTCTCCCATGTGGGTTCTTGACTTTATCGGAGAGTTCAAACCAACCTCTTCTGATGGCCATCGTTGGTTCATCACCACCACTGACTATTTCATGAAGTGGGTTAAGGCCATGCCTCTTAGCGATATATGTGGGTAGATCATTGCCAAGTTTGTCCTGAATCAACTTATTTGAAGGTTTGGGGTTCCTGTAGTGATCATGACCAGTAATGGTTCGAGCTTCTAAATCCTAGAGATGCATAAGCTTGATGAATCCTTCGACTTCAAGCTCACTTTCTCCTTTACCCATTATCCTCAAGGAAATGGGAAAGTAGAATATTCAAATAAAACTTTGAAGATGTTTCTTTGTATTGTATCCCATTCCAAAAAGGATTGGCATCTCATGCTCTATCCTGCCCTCTAGGCCTATCAGACTAGCTTCTGAATGGCCATGGGGGCAACCCCATACTCTCTTGTGTATGGGTTCAAGGTTGTTCTTCCCTTGGAGGTCCTAATCACTTCACTACAGGTTAAGATGTTTAATTCACTTTTTGATGAATAAAAATGTGCCACTCACCTCATTGAGCTTGAGTAGTTAGATGAGCGATGCCTAGCCACTCTTGAGCACAACCATTCTTACTAGCATCGTCAGTGTAACCAATTCTAGAAGTTGGTGCACCCTTATCCTTTCAAGGTAGGTGATATGGTCCTCATTTTTTACAAAGAGCACCATAAGAAGGGCAAACTTGCTTACAAGTGGTTCAACACTTTTGTTATCACTGCCTTTTTAGAGAATGGGGCATATTGTCTCTTAACCCTCAAAGGTGAGCCCCTACAGCACCAAATCAATGGGTTTTTCCTCAAGACATTTCATGACTAGGGCCCACATGACCTCCAGGAATGTTGCCTATGATGGTAAGGTGGGCCTTTCCTCTTTTCTCTCACCACTACCTTCATACCATTAGTATATGTGTGTGCACGTGGGTCCTTAGTTAGTAGTGTCTACTATCTAACCACATTGTATCTAGTAGTCTACATTAGATGAAACATACATATCACACACAAAATCATACACACACATGCACTCATCATGAGAAAGAGATGTATATATATCACAAAAAGTACATGTTTTTCTCTAGGTACATCACATGGGCTCGTAGTCCCCAAAATATGCCATGGGTGTGGCTACATATGTATACCTAATCAGCCTATGACTAGGTAGTATATATGATAGTCATACTCTAGGTGGAGATCTGGGTCTCTACCTCTTGACTAGTCAAGCTAAGGTCTCCTCTAGTGTAGTTAGTCAGTCTACCCTTATTCTAGGTGCCTCAACTCCTCTTGTTTGCTTTCGAACTATCTCAATTCATAGCTAATCAATCTCAGCCTCAGATCTCACCAGTTTTGCCTCAATCTCCACTAAATCCACCCTATGGTTTACCATTGATGCATCATGTCATGCTGAATCAACCTCTAGCTATTAAATCTTATGTCATGCCCTCACCAGCTCGAGTAAGGCTCATGCACCCACATGCCAGAACCAAGTATGTGGCTCTACTCCCACTAGTAGATGTGGTACCCACTCTGTCAGTGGTGTTCCCACCACATCAGGGAATAAATCCCTCAGTAGTAAGTCCACCTAGGGCCTAATCTAGCTAAGTTTGTCTCCTATACACACATAAATCATATATGTTAGCTACATATATGTTCTTGATTTATATGAACATATAGATATAGTGTTATCTAGAAAATATAGTGGTCTTACCTAGTAGTGCAAATGGCCTCTGTGGTAGCCTTTTAGGTCATGCTCCTCCTGGTGGTGGTCCTCGTTGTGTTGGTCTCTCTCCACTATTTCCCCTCTCACCCTACCATGGTTTTTGGCCATGCTAAACTCTAGCTAGCCTAGGTTGAACACATCTCTCTCTTATGGCCAGATCCTACCTCCTAATATGAAGGTATGACCCCTATGGACCTCATAGCTCCTCCATGCCCACATAGGTCTCTACTAATGCATCCTTTGGCCATACCATAGACCTGTATGGATCACATACATAGTTCACTACTACATCTAGATCTAGGGTGGTTTACATGGGCCCAACCCTATCTGCAAGCCATGTAGCCAATATCATGCTTGTATCTAGTGTTGGGTATGCATCACTATCATATGGTACCCTCAGCCTCGTTATTGGGAGCCTCTCATAGGCCCAATCCATGAGTAGATCAAGATACATCAATCTATCTACACCTATACATTAGATATGATCTAGCTACTGGTATAGTTTACCTAAGATATACTAGCCCCATTCATATCTCTAGCTTCTCTTTGCACATTGGACAACTCCTATCCATGAGAGTGGTAGTCATCTTGTACTCTAGTCAGTGTAGAGCATCTTGACCAAAGTACCTACTATCATTATCCTAAGTGGTGGAACCCTCGATGACTATGATTTGATATGAACCCCATGGATGTTTCACTGAGAGTGGGGTCTTACCAAGTAGGCCTTTGTTATCATTGCATCATGTACCAATGGTAGGTCTATCTTTGTGCTTATAGGATCCAACCCGTAGAGCCAACATACATCCTCTATACTAAGGATAGCCTCTAGCTCAAGCCCTAGCCAGAACACATGTATTTATAGTACCCATGTGGTGGCAAGTGCATTAACTAGGTCTCTCAAATAATGCAATGAAAGTATGTGTGCTAGCCTTCAAAGTCCTACACTCCATAAGTATGCCCGATCCTTTGCAGGTAGAGCATATGCCTCCTCGACTAGCCATGACAAGATTATCTCCCAGTTGGACACCTTGTACAACCTATCAATTTGGGCCTAATTTTCTCTCACCTATGAAGGCTCTCCCTCCTCTGGTATGCTAACTCCTCCACATGTCTGCACAAGTGAGCAACATGCAACTAAGTTAGCATACTAGCCATGAAACAAGTAAAATGGATAAAAAACATGTTTTTTATTTGTTTTGCCCTTTTCTCTTTGCTTTCATCCCCTTTTGAGAGCTCCCAGTCTCTTCTGGGCTACCTGAGGCTTGGTTTGGGACCTTGCTACCCTAGGCTATGGCTTTCTAGGTAAAGTCATGGCCTGCACTTGGGCATCCTGGGGAGCCCTAGGGCTCCTCAGTTCTCCCTCCACAAGCCATAAAGTGAGCTCCCCTTGGTCTTGTTTTATTTGTCTTCCAAAGCACATCATTTTACACTTTTATTTTATCTGATTCACTCATTAAATCATTTGAAATGAGTAAAAATGTCTCTAGGACCTCCCAAACCCCAAAAATTTGAATAAATTTGAAGAAAATTCATTCAATGGACTTACTCGGACCATCATGTGCTTCTCTAGTGTGCTCTCATGTCCTCATTCACTTTGCTTGGGATTTGGGTTGCTCGTGAGCTCTCCTTTAGCTCTCTTAGAGTGAAAATTACCTCTTTTCTCTTTTTTCCCCACTTTTTAGCCTCTTTTTTAGCCTTTTTATGGGCCCTTTTTTCGGATTTTTTCCTATTTTTGTGTTTTAGATTATAAGACCTCTATCTTAGAGGTTTTGTCACATTCTAAGCACATTAACAACCTTTATTTTTTAATCCAAGGCTTCTTTGGGCCTATTCTAGCCCCATTTTGGTCCTTAGGACCCCTTTTGGGTCCACATTGACCTCTTGGGCTTGTGCCCTATTTCATGGGCACCTAGGGATAGAAGTTACTTTTTATACTTCTTTTAGTTAGTCTTTTCTCTATTTTAATGTAGTCAATCCATTATAACTCCCTCTCTTTTTTCATTGTGGTTGCAGGTGAACAGTGTTAGCTAGCTACGGTGGTTTAAGACTTGCTCTAGTCTTGCCAACTGGTCTTCATCTTCTCTAAACTTCTCCCCACTTTCCATGATTACCTCTTCCCCTGATTGATGTTGGTCAACCACTTTGGTTGTGGCTTAGTTTAATTTTTTGACTCCCTTGTTCAACTCACTTACTTCACTTTACATTGATATAACTTTGTTATAGTTTCTAGTCTTACGTCTTTGACCCCCATCATGGTGTACCTCTTAGTGGTGATTCACATAAATAACAATAGTCTAGGCAACCCAAGACTTGTAGCTATGGCTTGGGTTGTTGATGATCAATGGGGCCATGAGCTTGTTGTAGCTGATCATTTCTTAATTAGTGAGATGAATGATACCATTGAAAATCTTGCAATCATTGGTGCCTTGACCGACATCCATGAGTTAGGTGCATGCTATGTGCAGTTGTTCTATGACTCACTCTTAGTCATGTCTCAACTCACCAGTGTTTAAGATATCCTTAGCTGTAAGTTGTTCCCCCTCTTGGAGGTGGCATGCAATGTACTCTCCTTCTTCGAGGACATCTAATTCACCCATATCCCTCCTAGGGAGAACACTAGGGTTGATGCCTTAGTCAATGTTATTCTAGATAGTATAATTTGATTTGATATCACTTGTTTTCCCTATTTGCAGGAGCTAGATTTGGAGTTGGAGTGGGAGTTGGAGTTAGATTTTGGATTATACAACATTTGCACTCTTACTTGTAGATCGTACCATCGACATTGTTACACCACTATCCTTATCTAGTAAGTACAAGTAATTTTTTTGTTGTCTTTTCAATAATTACTTTCCATTGCTTTGGTGTGGCTTGTTAGGTTGTGGAGCTAAAAGCTTCACCAGGATGTGAACAGGAGTTACGGAGGTTACGAAGGTTGCAGAATGAGTTGTAGGGCAATTGACGTCAGTCAGATAGCAGTGAAGAAGCAACTGACATTGGTTACCAGTCGGCTGACATCGGTCATGGAGGAGTTGACGTCGGCAGCCTGTACGTGAACATGCAGTTTGCATGTTAATTCCAGAGAGTCTATTTTTGGACTATTAGTTTGCATGTTAAAGGCCAGTCTTAGTCTTGAGTTACGTGTCTAATTATTGTAATTAATATAGTCTAATTATTGTAAGCATGAGATCTATATATAGACTCATGGGCTATATTGTAAATGAGTGCTAGAGAGTAAGAGAGTTAAATAAGCTCCTTCTGAGAGAAGAGAGCAATGGTGTGTTCCTCTTAGTGCCACAGTACCAAGTGTGGGTGCTGGTTTGGAGAATCAGAAGGGTTCTTCATATATGTATGATCTTGGTCAGCAGGTGTGCATGGCTTCTTTTGGAGATCTACAATGGTGAGTAAGGTCTAGTGATTTGCAGGTAGTAGCAGAGAGCAGGAGATCTACTTGGAGTACGGTTGTGTACTTGGTGTATTGGCAGCGTTGTTTCTGACTGGTGGAGGTGAACATCAATTCTGTATTGGAGTTGATTGTTGGGACCGAGAGAGAGAGGGAAGAAGGTCTTGAGGTGTGGCGAGCCTTTGAGGTGGAAGAAGAAGTGGCATCTTCTTTATTGTATTTTCTTCTGAGTGATTATTAATACAATTGTGTATTGTCTCTCATATTCCTGTGTTGTTTCATATTTCTAGTTACTTATTGATTCTGGTTAAATTTCGTGTTTAGTTGCTAATACAAGAAGTAATCATATGTGTTCTAATTGGTGGAGCAAGATCCTGACAAGTGGTATCAGAGCCTGGTTGTAGGTTCAAGAGCTGATACCATCAAGTGGTATCAGAGCTTTTGGTTGGGTTGACTAATAGGTGGTTCAGATCTGGTAGTGTTTTTTGATTATAGGTCACTCGCAGGGGTTTTAGATTGAGTGGGAGTATAACAATGGCAGAAGAAAGTAAGCTACGAATGGAGAAATTAAATAGCATGAATGGTCTGATTGATGGAAAGAAAGAGCAGGTAAAGGGAGATTGTTGGTCGGTAGAAGATCAGCGTGTAGAAGCAAATGTTGCAGGTGATGTTGCACAGGTTGCTCTAGATAAAGTAGAATCTTTATTTATAGATTCTTTTGCCTCTTTCCATGCAGCCTGAAATAGAGCATCTTTTCATGAGCATGTCTTTGGAGACTTTGGAGAGATTTATTTAGGGGTTGGAGAGCCTTGTTAGATGATTGACGAAGGGGAAGTGAAGCTAAAATTACAGGCGGATAACACACGGGTGTTGAAGGAAGTCATGCAGGGACCAGTCTTGGAGATGAGTCTAATTTCTTCAAGAAAGTTGGGTGATGGGAGATGCACTGTAACTCTCACAGCGGATGCACTTGAATTAGATGGTGGTAAGAAAGTAGGTATCCTTTATCTATCTACTTATATTACTGATTCACCTTCTGTTGCAAAGATGTGGCTTCGTAGACTTAGTCACATATGTAGGAGGGGAATGCAAGTTTTTAAGCGGAGGTCAGATATCTTTGACAAGTTTAAAAATTGGAAAACCTTGGTGTTCATGGAGGAGATGGCAGACAGAGATCAGTTGAGGGGACTAAATTATTCTGAGTAGGGCTATATGAATAGGGTCTTGATCTATGGAGAGCTTGCGGGTAAAAAGTTATCACTCACAGGTGAACACAGGTACCAGCATCAGTCAGACAGTAACCGATGTCGGCAACAGGAAAACCGATGTCGGTCATGAAGCAATCGACGTCGACAAGAGGGATATCAGCGTCGGCTAGGGAAATGACATCGACAGTCAGGGTCAGTGCAGGGAACCGACATCGGTCGGTTGCAGACTGGGAGATGGCCGAGATCAGTCACTGGAACGGATGGTGGGCGGACAACAAGCTGTCAACAAGTCTCAAACGCCCATATGGAGGTTAGAAAGGGTAAGTGAACCTCATATTCATTATTCACCTTCTTTATATTGCTTATTGATGGTCAAGAACCAGGTAGACGTGAAGAGGCAATGCAGGTAGAATCCAGAAATAGTGGGAGCTTGGCATGGATGAGGAGTGTGAGTCCTTGGAGAAGAACCAAACAGGTATTTGTTGGTGGAGTTGTCAGCTGGAAGAAAGCACTGAGAGACGGATGGATTCCCAAGTTAAAGAAGAGAGTGGATGGACACGTGAGACAGAAGGCCAAGGTATAAGGTCTTGAGGAAGCTGCAGGACAGTGGTACAAGTTTTGACAGGTGGATGACAAAGCAAGGCTTCAGTCAATGTCAGTGTAACTATTGTGGTTTTGTCTTACCAGGTGGATAATGAGTCGCAACATTATCCAGTTACTGTATGTGGGTGATTTGCTAGTAGGTTTGTACATACAGGGATTTGCTGAGCTAAGGGTAAGGTTAGTTCAAAGGTATGCCAGGAAGAATTTGGAGCAGCAAAATTCTTTGCCATAAGAGACATGGAGATTTTGTCTCTAGTGGGAGCTAATGTGAAGACGGTGTTGGCGAGGTTCAAGATGCAGGATGCAGAATCGAAAAGCACACCAAGGGCTGGACAGTTCAAGCTTAGCTTAGAATAGGGTTTGAAATCACATGAGGTCTAGTGTAGACCTGAGTTTTCCCAATCAGTGGGAGTTGTCAAAAAGTATGGAGCCAATTCAGGGAAGGAGTACTGGAGGGCAGTTCAGTGGATTCTCAAGTATTTGAGAGGGACTAGCAGTAGGTTAACATGTTATGCAGGGTCAAGGTCTTCACTACATGGAGTTGTAGGTTCGGATGTGGCAGGTTACTTGGATGATAGGTGTAGCATCATAGGTTGTGTGGTGGTTGGTCTTCAGGGTTGAGCTTGAAGAGGGATACAAGCCAGGGAATAATTTAGACGGTGTATAGGTACAGGTATAGGTGCAACTGTTTATCTCCAAGTGGGAGATTGCTAGGTTGTGGAGCTAAAAGCTTCACCAGGATGTGAACAGGAGGAGTTACGAAGGTTACAGAGGTTGCAGAGAGTTGCAGAATGAGTTGTAGGGAAACTGATGTCAGTCTGATCAACCGATGTTGGTCAGATAGCAGTGAAGAAGCAACCGATGTCGGTTACCAATCGGCCGACATCGGTCATGGAGGAGCCGACATTGGTAGCCTGTACGTGAACATGTAATTTTCATGTTGATTTCAGAGAGTCTATTTTTGGACTATTAGTTTGCATGTTAAAGGCCAGTCTTAGTCTTGAGTTGCGTGTCTAATTATTATAATTAAGATAGTCTAATTATTGTAAGCATGAGATCTATATATAGACTCATGGGCTGCATTGTAAATGAGTGCTAGAGAGTAAGAGAGCTAAATAAGCTCCTTCTGAGAGAAGAGAGCAATGGTGTGTTCCTCTTAGTGCCACAATACCAAGTGTGGGTGCTGGTTTGGAGAATTAGAAGGGTTCTTTGTATATGTATGATCTTGGTCAGCAGGTGTGCATGGCTTCTTTTAGAGATCTACAATGGTGAGTAAGGTCTAGTGATTTGCAGGTAGCACCAGAGAGCAGGAGATCTACTTGGAGTACGGTTGTGTACTTGGTGTACTGGCAGCGTTGTTTTCGACTGGTGGAGGTGAACATCAATTCTGTATTGGAGTTGATTGTTCGGACCGAGAGAGAGAGGGAAGAAGGTCTTGAGGTGTGGCGAGCCTTTGAGGTGGAAGAAGTGGCATCTTCTTTATTGTATTTTCTTCTGAGTGATTATTAATACAATTGTGTATTGTCTCTCATATTCCTGTGTTGTTTCATATTTCTAGTTACTTATTGATTCTGGTTAAATTCCGTGTTTAGTTGCTAATACAAGAAGTAATCATATGTGCTCTAATTGGTGGAGCAAGATCTTGACATGGCTTCTAGGTACTTCACAACAATCCTTGTTCATTTGAACATCAACTACTTGTACTTGGGGGCATATGTAATCATACTTCCCATGACCCTACTCCTCCTTATGATTACACATCAACTCACATGCCAACTACTAACCCTGGTTATCCTACTTAGAGTCATAGGCCACTTGTTTGGACCTCTCTTGCACACTATTCCCATCCTCTAACCATCTCGATACTTTCTCATGCTAGATAGACTCTTTAGGTACCCTTTGGGGACCTTTCAGAAACTTGTTGACCAACATAGGGCCCTGTTTGACCTAGGCCATAACTTAGGAAGGAAATCCATAGCTTAGGCCACATGTTTCCTTCAAAAAAGCTATGACCTAGGCAAAATGCATGAAAATCACCCAATTTGGTATAAAATGGTCATAAATAGCTAATTTTTGACTTGTTGACTGATTAGGATTGGATATAAGTGCATTTCCTCATTCATTCACACTCTCTATTCTCTATCACTTCACTCTTACTGCATCTTTGCTCTAATCATCTCCATTTATCACTCATATAGAAAGCTTGGCTGCCTCCTTGAATCTCTCTTGATTCTTGCTTGGCACAATTGCTTTCTTTGTGAAAAGGGATGCCTTACTCTATTGTTTCTTCCATTGGTATTTCTCTTTGTTGTTGATAGTGTTCCTGAAGCTTTTGGACTACTCCTTACCTCCTCAAGACTCCATTGCACCTATCATTTGTGTTCCTTGTATTAGCTCTCATAGATTGGTGGATTCTCCTTCATCTCTTCCACATATTTTAGATCTTGGTCTGGACTTAGCCTATACATACCCTGATCTTCTTCCTCTCTTACCTCTTATCTTGGATAATCAGT
This sequence comes from Torreya grandis, assembly GCA_037957365.1. Taxonomy (NCBI): domain Eukaryota; kingdom Viridiplantae; phylum Streptophyta; class Pinopsida; order Cupressales; family Taxaceae; genus Torreya; species Torreya grandis. The sequence goes on from JARHVA010007055.1 coordinate 377,318, forward strand.
GGATAGAAATTCTACACATCTTTATCAAATTTTATATGAGGGTACTTTGCTTTGTAAAGTGAAACTCTTTGTTTAATTTTAGTAATATACATGCTAGGGTTTGTTTTTGTTTTATCAAATTAGTTATTTTGTGCATGATTTAGAATAGTTTCTGAAGTTTATGCATTTGCATTTGGTTACAATATATCTTCATTGCTTGAAATATTTACCATTACATGCTATGCTTGCATTGGAAACCTCTCTCCCACACCACCCCCCATGTGCCCCCCCCTCTCTCTCTTGTTAAAACTATAAATATTGCATTAATAAAAAACAATAGTATTGCTTTGGAAAGGTAGCTCAAATTTAGAATAGGCATGCTCTTGAACCCTTGTTTGAAAATGTCTTTGTTGCTCAAAATGTCTCTTAGTTTGATCCAAAACTCGAAAGCTTTGGTTGAAATATAATTCAAGAAACAAGAACAAAACAATCCAAATAATGTTATCTCTGATAAGAGATGTTTTATTGATCAAATTTGCAGACCCAAACATATGCTTATCTCTGAGAAGAGGTGTCTGATTTCCATTTCTGGTTACATCTTCATTTATACATGTTTTAAATATGTGGGGAGGATGTGGAAGGTCACCAATCTCAAGGGAGATGAATTGGTTCGACTTCCACGATTTACAACAATACAAAAATCGAGGAATTACTATTTTTAGAAACTTACTATTTTTAGACTATACTACTAAAATTGAAATTTGGGACACTTCCATTGGGTTTTAGGGGGTCAAACTTCATTGAGCAGAGCTCAATGCCATCTCACGATGTTCCCCTCATTATTATCTTTCCAATGATTCAAACGATGAGTCAATTAGAGTTATGGTGCAAAAGTTATGGCTCCCGAAAGTTCTGCCATCAATTGAGGTGGACCCATCACCCGAATTGTCATCTGAATTGTTGTCCGGATCATAGTTGGCCTTAAAGTGCCTTAGTTGTTCGATTTACATTTCATTCAGTAATGTTGCTTTCATAATGTTTATGCAATCCATAGTATAGTTTTAGCCACTTTATTTACTGTGGTTGGATTTGCTAGAGGTTCTTGCATACCTTGTGCACTTGTTTGTACTAGCCCCAAGCTGGTTTATATGTCTGTCTATAGCCTAGTGCAAGCTGACAAACTAGATAGCCATTATATACCTCCTATAGCCCATAGGACCCCTGAGCCTTCTAGCCTCTTAGTGGTTTACTTTAGCACCCTACCAAACACTAGTGTTTCCATTCAGATTCTTGAAGCTACAATACGGTGAAGTTATCTTTGACATGCCAATATTCTTGCATATTTTTGGTCTGATCAATCATTGGGACTGAAGGGACAAATAGTTGGGAACAAAAATACCAAAAATGATTTTCAAATGAACACATGATTTTATCATTGGTTGTGATTTTGACATGTAAGCCATAGACCAAAATTTATATGGGTCATTAATATGGAACAATGTGTCATATTAGAAGATGCATGGCTCATTCATGTGGAAAATGATACCATTTCCAGATGGCTTGGTAGGATTTTATCCATTAATATGGTAAGTTATTGCTGCCTTGCATGCCACCAACTACCGTCTCTCCTTGCCTTTTGCGTACCTTTCTCCGATCTTTGATCATTTCATTCCATCTTTAATAAGAAAATATATTTATATATGCTCCCTTTTGAAGTGAGGGATGAAGACCCTATTTCTGTAATCACTCATCTAAAAAATCACATGTTAGAATCACTATATCCTAATAAAAATCATTTATTCATTACAAGTTATTCTCCAAAATACATGCAATTGAAAGCTTACCTTCATATGTTTGAAAAATAAATTATCAAAAGTGTGTTATTATCTACACATATAGATTTTTTTTAAAGAATTATCAATCATCCAAATTGAAATTAGCATCCAGTCATTCCATTATAGATATTTCAAAACTAAATTTTAAAATGGGAGTAACTAGTATATCCCAAGTAACAAACATGCCCCTAGATGGGCAAGATCAACAAATGGAACACAATCATGTAATACACTACCATATGTATTCATGATGACCACCATGACAATGTAGGCACCAAATAAGTACCTCAATATAGATGTAAACATGATAGTGTATATAGTATACTTAAGTTATGACCACATGATATTAGTGACCACAACCAAGTTAGTGACTCAACTCACAACGTGACTCACAAAATATTACGATGAGAAGATTCTCTATGAACACGATACATAAATAGGAAAACAAATGCACTCACAAGCAATAATTCACACACAAATAACCATTGTAACAATGTAATAATTGTAATATAGAACATATAAGAGATGTATAAGATATTAGTAGAATATGTATAATCTAACTCAATATGAAAAATAACAAGCAAGAGTAGATATTGTTGTGTAAGAGTCCTTTGAAATAGAAATGTCCACAAGTTAGGAAATGTTGTCCATGACATTCACCTCTCCAAAATGTGGATGTATATTATAAAATTCAGTATTATGTAACCTATGCATCTACATAGCACACACTTAAAAAATACTATAAATAACATATATGTATAAATTATGAATAATGAAAAACTTTTATAATAAGTGAATATGTAACTTGTATAAAGAAACATTTTTTTATTTTTACATTTTTCAATATTTTTGAATTTTTAAATTTTATTAATATTTTTTAAATTTTAAATGTTTTAAATTTTTTCCAATATTAATATGTTTCCACCTCTTGATAAGTAATATAGAGTTATAATAATAAGTAGTCATAAAAAATGATAAACGTAGAATTATAATGTACATAAATATTATATTGACTATTACGTTTTATATAATAGTGTGAGCCAAATATATAACATAAATATTAAAGTGTAATATAAAAATGAGATATCATGATATATAATAAGATTAAATAAAAATTGAATTGTAACTTAAAAATATTAATATTATAAAAAATAGTAAAAAATAATATTTAAAAACTAAATAAAAAGTATTGTGAGGTAAGACAATTTTTAGAAAAAAATAATTATATAAAAATTAAAAAAAACATGATAAAACATGGTAAAAACACTATGAACAATAATTTTGTATAAAAATTATGTATCTACATATTAGACAATTCAATCTAGATTTATAATTTTCTCAAACAATTATTATTAACTACTAACAAAAGTGAAATGCATTCCATAATAGCCAATCACCAATTATAATTAATCTTCAGTCTAATAATTTATATTGAAAAAATTAGTATTCAAACACAGATACTTAGTAGGTGACCCATGAACCAAAATGATTTTTATCATAACAAAAGAATATATTTATGCATTGCAGATGACTATTTTTTGGAATGTTTAAATTAATGTTATGGAACTTCTTAAAGAGAAATGGTAGTTGTGATTTAGTACTTGTGAATATATTTGTCCAAATTATTATCTTCTAGTGATAGTTTTAATTTCTGAAATTGCATCATGAAGGTAAAGGGACATCATTATTATTTGGATTCCAGAAAATTTTATAGGATTACGTGCATCATATAATTTGTTCCCATAAGCCTTTGATCTTGCATGTTTAAATTTTTCCCACAAGTTCATATCTTACAAGGATTTTCCTTATTCTCAAAAAATATAGTCTTGAATGCTAGTTATTTATTTTTAGGTTAATTGTGATAAAAAAAAATATAGTTATGTTTTTAATTTTAAATAATATAAAATATATGATTTATGAGTTGATTTCAATATTTAGTATCTTTTAAGATATGATATCATAGAAATTATTTGAATATATATATTTTAATTAGTCAAATTTTTTGATAATACATTTTTTTATAATAATTTTAAAATTTGGTATTCAGAAATTAAAGAATATTCTTTTACATATTTTTATAAAACATTTTATTTATATTATATAATAATTATTTATGTTAATAAGATGTAGGTGGATTGGTTAAGATGTTTGGTTATGTTGAATTTCATTCAGGTTCAAATCTTATAGGGTATATTAGATTGATGGTGATCATTAAAAATGTATTTTAATTTTTTAATACACTTTTACAAATATCATTCAATTCAATTTAATTTTGAATGTACATTTTAGAAGACATTTAAATATTTCATAGTACATTTGTCACTTTCACTTTTCCAAAACAATTTGTTTTCTTTATGCTCATTTCCATTTCACGTGAATCAAAACATGGAGAAAAACAAATATGAACCATAAAATCTTGGAAAACAAAAATCATCAATTTAAATTAAAAGAATGACATTTTATATTTAGATTATGTACATTATAAATGAAAGATGTTCATTTTTAATGAATCTATTTTTAATAAATAGTTTAAATTTATATACATTTTATTCATTTATATAAATTAGTAATTGTTTTGATGGTATAAGGAACGGCAGGAGGAATGTATTTGTCACTATCATTTTTCTAAAATAATTTAATTTATTTATATTCATTTCTATTTTATGTGAATCAAAATTTGAAGAAAAACAAATATGAGCCATAAACTCTTGGAAATAAAAAAATCATCAATTTAAATTAAAAGAGTAACATTTTCTACTTAAATTATGTACATTACAAATGAAAGTTGTTCATTTTTAATGAATCAACACTTTATATATATATATATATATATATATATATATATATATATATATATATAATTTGTATACATTTTATTTATTTATATAAATTATTAGTTGTTAGGATGGTGTAAGGAACATCCGAAGGAATGCATATATAATTTTTGAGATTATTTTTGGTAAATATTTTCTTTTCATTATTGGAGTATATTCTATTTTTAAGTGTATGATGTGGTCACTCCATAATGTACATAAGAATTAAACCTACCAACTCTACCTACCACTTAGGACTGATCGCCAATCGACCACCTTTTCTCTCAACTAGTGACTCCTCCACCATGACATTTGTATTGTATCACCATCAAAGCCCTCTTATGCATCCACATTGCATGCACTTTAAAAAACTTTGGTATTCACTTCAATGACAATGAAAGTAATAAGATAGACTTCGTAATATCAATGTATTTCCCCTTGTACATCGTAAATGGACTCCTTATGTAATCAAATACAAAATAGTTAATAAAATATGCCACCACCATGCAAGTTACAAACCCCTTTGTAATGGGTGCAGGGTATGCAAATCCTACAACTGCTTTGAAGTTAGGGCATATATGATATGGGCCCTTTGGTGTATGATATCACCTAAAATACCTTGTCATTGCCCTTCATCATCACCACCCAACTTGCTTTGAAATCTTCCACCACTTGTATTTTTTGGTTTAACGCCGAAACCCATTCTAAGTAGTAGGTGGAGTGGCGATGGTAGAATAATGTTGAGAGCTCTTTATAGGTTATTGAAAGCTTTATGGTATTTAATAAATCCCATGAACCAAAACTCATAACCATCCTCAGTCAACACTTGAATATAATTTTTCAGTGAATTAACTTTGTTCACTGATGAATTGATAACCTTCACATTTATCATCGATATTTCCATCGACATACATTATACATAACCACTACTCTCCATTATCTAACACTATAAATTAGTTTGACCACTAATGTCATCTTAGTTTTTGTGTATAAAGGGTTAAACAACAATACTTTTATATTTTTGGTGGAGGTGATGGTGGATAATGAGGTTGTGTGTTTGACCAATGGTTAAGCAATGGGAAAGGGAAAAGCCATACAAAATATGCAAGTGTGAAAGATTCTAAGGTGAGCTAAGCAGTAATGGTGAAGGGTAATGATAAGGTATTTCACATGGTATCATACACCAGAGAGTCCATATCATACACTAGATCCAAATTCAAGAAAACGAGTGGATAATTATATGTAATAAAATATATAATAATATTGTTATTTTTATTACAATATTAATATATTACATATATTATTACTTATTAAGTTGTTTTTGGTAGTAACATGCAATTTTTTCTTATAAAATAAGTTCTTTCAAAATAACCATGCAATGATTATTCATGGATTTATTTAACATTTCTTTGCCACTCTCTTGTGTTGATATGTTGATGTTCCAACTTTCATATATACCCCAACAACTAAAAGAAAACACTTACCAAAAAAATCCTGAAAAAATAAATATACATTCCTTCATAACAGTGAAGTTGTGTTGCTAAAATATTTTTTTCTCTTCAACAACGTTATATCTATGATTAACTGTGGATACTAATTTATATTATAACTACTTCCATGTGAGATATTGTGAATTTGAAGTACCAAAACTAATTATACTCCATAGTTTGGGAAATTGAACCAAATTTATGAATTTTGTTTGTTTGTTTGTTTACTTTGCATAGCTACATGTTTAAGGATACATTTTTCTGTATCTAGTTGTTCCTCTGAATATACTGTGTAGTGGATTTTTCACTTTTTCATTTGCCAAAATAGAAAGTTCTACACGATCCTATTATTATGTAGGGTATTGACATTTTTGATGGTAGGTTTGTTCATTTATTTATCAAATTTGTTTCCATTTTCCTCTGTTAGAGAAGATTCTTTTGCTTGCAACTAAGTCTTAAACTATTGAACTCTAGAAATGTTATTTTAGATCTGTTAATAACATTTGTGGGAGTTATCAATTTTGAGATTTATTTACGAGTTACTCGTTAATTTGGAACAAATTTTGTCCTAACTACTCTATATTTTTTATACCTTTATTGTTGTTATTACAGATTTGACGATTTTTTTAGGTTGCAGTGTCCTCGCCATAACCACCCAACTCACCCTGAATACTTTGATTGCTTTCTTGTTATCTATAGTGTTTCCTTTCTCCACCACTTTATTATTGTTGAAGCTAATTGTGAAACATATCATCTCATTCCAACACAACTCATTGCCATGTCATATTAGTAACATACAATGTTATTTTATGCTAACACATCCATTACAAAATCAGATTATTATCACCTAATGCTTTATGCACATAAGGTGGGACAGGGCCAACGGTCATGGGTTTCAAGTTAAGTAGGATTATTTATTTACACTCTTTTATTTTAGAAAACCCTAGTTTACCAAAATGAAAAATTGAATCCATTCCATGTGACATCTTCTCCCTGCACAACACATTGCCACATCATATGAAGTAATAAATCGGCTCCTTTTCCTCCACCATGGTTTTTGCTTACAATACAATTGCGAACTTACACTGTTTCGGTATACAAAATCACACTTTACCAATAGACAAAAAATTACATCCCACTTTATCAAAAGTTTACATGACATAAATGCCTCACCCATATGTCATCTCCCCCATCTCACCTTTTATGCACACAACAATAAGCAACAATAAACATATATTTCTTATGCTAGTTATAATATAGAATGAGAGTGTGTGTCCCTTCATACGACACGATTCCACATTTGATATGCAGTTCGAACCAACATTACAATATCAATAATGTAAAAACAAAACATAAAAGTTTTGAAATCTATATTTATATATGCTAACTATAATTATAATATATTATAATTATACATACTCATTAAATAAAATAAAATATTATATATATATATATATATATATTTTTTTTTTAATTTTATAAATTTATATATTATATTTAAATAAGTTATATAAAATATTTAACTTATTATTATATTAATACCGTAATATTATTATATATTATAATAATATATAAGATGATTGTAAAGCACACAATGCTTATAGTATGTTTTAAACATAAACGTGCAACTTGGTGCGGATTTTAGTTGCCTCTTTCCCATCAGAATCATACTGCCGTTCCTGGACACACACAGAGACTCAAATCCTTTGGCTTATTTCGTTTTAGAGATTAATCCAAACCTGTAATGCCTGGAATCCAAGTTACAACGACCTTATCTCCGTCTGACAGGAATTTGTACTACTTTTCAGATCCAACTGCTATTTACTTTCTGAGTTTCTGATTGGATATCTTTGCAGATAGGCATGTTTTTCTTTGAAGAAAATTGTTTATTACGTCGATGTTGATGTTATTGATAAGAATTGGTGTTTTTATTTTATGTGAGACAAATCTTTGAGGTTGATACTCTAATACAATCAATACAACCCACATTTCATATTGACAAAGTGATTAGAAATAACATAATAGTACCAACCGTCTTATGTCAAATTAAGAGAATTTCTAAAGTTATAAGGGAATATTAGTGGTTAATCTCATATTAATAATGAACCAAAATAGTACATCCTAATAGAACCTCTTAAATTTTTTTATGAAAAATATTATTAACATTAGATAATTTAACCACATAATCTGGGAAAACAATTACTATAGAATTACATAAAGGACACATAATTTATTAAATAAATATCTAAAAATTAATTAAATTAAATTAATTATTTATATTTCAATAAAAAATATTTAATGTTATGTATATTTTTATAATAATATTATATCACATATTTTTATTATACTAATTTATTACGTTAAACATAAATTATAAATTTAAATGAAAACTCATTCATAAACAAATTTTAATATAAAAATAAGAACTAGTTACTAGACACATTATTCCTATAAATCATGGAATCCAAAAATATTATTTTTAAAAGGCACACATAATATTCAGAATGAGTAACATGGATGCATTACTTAAATAAAAAATGCCATACCACTTATTTTAGTGAGAAAGGGATGAGAGGGTCATTGACTATGCCACATAAAAGTAGACCAGAAGTTTCTCGGGATCAGAGATGTTGTGAAGCAAAATCCTCCTTGAGCTGTTTATTTATTGAAATAAGAGAAGCATGTTTCATAATGTAGCTTTTTATATGGAAATAAAAGAGGGAGGATTTATATATATACATGAATAGGAGATCACTCTAGTTTTGTGTATTGTTTTTTTTTTTTTAATTTTAATTTTTTTTTTTTTCTGATTTTCATTTCAATTACGTTTCAAATATATTTGGGTAGGAGGAGAAAATTTTCTTTAGAGATTGTTTTGGTTCAAAATTATTAAGGTTTTTTGTTGCGATTATTAAATTGCATGTATTAATACTATTTATAGTAGAGAAAATTTGAAGATTAATAATTACTTATAATATCATTGGAATATGAAGTGCTTGCATATCTTTTCTCAAATAAATTTATAGTTTTAATATTTTAATGTTTAATATGAAAAGAGATAATTTACATCAATTTTTTATGCATTAAAAAGTTATTGACTAAATTATTTCTAAGAAGTTTGAAGGATTATATTCTTTATTCACTTTATGATTTACCTTATAGATATGTGAATCTATTAACAACCTTAGTTGATGATGTTTTAGCTCATTTTCAATTCAACATTGATGTGAACATTACATTTTCTAAATTATGTTAAATCAAGCAATGGTCAAATAAAAAAATTAGTAAAAATGTGCTTAGATTTAAGACTATAATTACCAAGATGACATATAAACCACTAAATATTGATTTCTAAATTAAATTTTTTAATAATTTGCTTATAATCATTAAAGTCAAAGTAATTTTGAACACTTATCATTGTTTTGATGAACTTTTCATATTAGAAAATTTAAAATCAAAATTATAAATACAAACTACTTAACTATGAGTTAAATACTTTTGCTCCAAATTATCAAAATTTTTAAACATACAAAGTTTAAATCTATAATCAATAAAAATATCTTTCAACCTAATAATGACTACATAAATTCAATCAAAACTATTTAAAAACTATCATAAAAGCTCATTTTACTTCAACAAAAAGAGTGTAAGAAATTCCTTAATGTTAGTGAAAGTTTGGAACAATTTTTGAAAAGATTATTTGAGTGTAATGTGATTAGTTTCCCTCTATTAAGATAGTTTGATTAGTAAATATTTTTTTATGTAAATTCATTGTTTTATTATTATTATTATAAAATTATGTCATTCTTCAAATAGATACATAACTACATAAGAGAGATCTGAAGATATGTCATTGAACAAACTATTGGTAGTGCTATAAAATTTAAACCTTTTTATTTGGTATCTTCAATATTAATTATTTATTTTTGTAAGGTGAACTTTATAATTTGTTTATTTTTGGAGCCCATTGAATTTAAAGAGGAATTTGTGGGTGCACATACATGTCATAGGTATTATGCGAACAATATTTGGGTTGATAGCATCCAATGATGGACCGATATAGTTTTTGAATTTAAAAACTATGAATGATGATAATTAAGGGGTTTTGATCTAGGTTTATAAATAATTATGATAATTTAGCTAAGACCATCATTTACCAATCCAATAAAAACCAAAAAAATATTTATGAACATAATTTTATGAAATTTGTAAAGGATCACTTTGAATTCTAATTGATCATCATTGGGGTTTAATAAGTGTTTTCCCCTGGTATGTTTGCAAAGAGATATGTGTAATTGGCATGGCAAGAAATTATAACAATTGTCTAATATGGAACATAATAAATTTATTTTTTGCGTATAAATGCATCAAAGAATGAATGAAGCTCAATCTTTTGGTGACATGGATGCATCGATTTGAGACATGAGAATATTTCAATCTTATTTTTTGGGCTCTAAATTTCTAATGTTTAATAAGAGGCTTTGGAAAGCAACCTACCATGGGTTGAAACCTTGCTAATAAAAAATTGTGTCCAAAGTAAAAATTATATCAAAGTTGTGCCAAAGAAGTGTTACATATGATGCCCCACATAGATTGACACATCCTTCATAGGTAGAAGTTGGCCAAGATCACCAACAAGGATTATTTAGCTTCATCCAAAAGACATGGTTATATGTTGAAGCAACACTTCATGCATTAATTGGTCAATATGAGACAACAATCTTTGCCCTATAAAAATAATTTTATCAATAAGAATGTAAAAAAAAATGCTTCAAATATTCTTAAAATTTTGAAAGTTCTTAACCATCAATAGTTTTCACTTATTTTATAATAATATGAAGATTTACATTTACAGTTGATGCATTAATGTTAAAGATTTCAATTCCAGTAGAATCCCACAATACCAAAGTCACGCTGATTTGGCCCCCACGTCTATAAAAATAAAGACATAGGCTTTTAATGAGGTATGACTTACATGTAACAGTGATGCCTTGGATTATCACTTTTTAGGGGAGGCATGTTAATTTTATAAGTGTCGAAGGATAAAGTAAAATGCAAGACATTTAGTGCTTCGCAAGGAAAATGGGCTAGGGAATTTAGATAAATAAGAATTTGGGATGAGGTAGGCTGGCTAACTTGTCTCTATGAAGGATTAAACGACCGCTTGAAATGATGAGGGTATGCATTGTTCGCTTGAGTTATAGAAGGTATCAAATTTATGATCAACCAACATTTCAAGCTCACTTATTGATAATAGTTCCCATTCAGAAATCTCTTACAAACCACTACCAAACATATCATCTTCAACAACGCCAACATCAAAATAAATTATATTGGTATAAAATGTAACACAAAATAATTTAAAAAGTTGATTTCTTTTAACATAACATCGGGCACCCAAAAGTGTGACCTCCACACTATAACCTATCATGTCAGTTAGGTGGACTATCCATTTTGAAATGTCAATTCCATTTTCCATTCTTACAATTGAAATAGAAAAAAATGGTAAAGTATAAATAATATCAACCATGGAACAGAAAGGAATTTTTTTAGCCAAGTTGAATGGTTTAAAATGAGAATTTTGAAGAAGAATTAAAAATTGTTTTGAATGATAGTGAGAAATGGAAGACCTCCCCAAAAATGTTTAAATTATTGTACTTATTTTTCATTGTTCTTATATAATCTCTAGACACAACATTTAATTGTCCTTATTCAATTTGATCAAATAATTTTTTATTTGCATCATTGAAACATATCAAATATATCTCTCCATTTTTATCCCCCATAATATCAAACCCCTAAACTCTTCCATGTTCATTTCCACCAATATAATCATGTATGCAACCTTTTAAGACCACCATTCCTCTAATAGACCATTGTTTGTAATAAGGGATCAAGGTTATTATTGGAAAGATAGTTTGAGGTAGAAGTGCTTTTAGAGAAGACTGGCTATAATATTGGTTAGGTGAACATGGTTAGTGATGGGACAATTCCTTACTAGATTTTAAGATATTTTTAAAATAACGAGAAAATGTATTGTGTACGACTTTTAAATCCTCAATAACACCACCCTTTACTTTAATAATAGAAAAGTTTATATATATAAAATGTATATGACTTTCAGATCCCTTAACAACACCACTCCTTACTTTGACAATGGAAAAGTTTAACATTATAAGAGTCATGCATAACAAATGAAGTTCAAGACATGAAGAATTAAAAAAAATTAAAATAAGGGTGGGAAAAATAGTGCAAGGAAAGGCAAGCAAAAAAAAATCTTACTTGGAGTTATTGATAAACCTACAAACATATTTTATCAGTTGGAAAATTGACCCTTGAGAAATCTTCCAGATACACCAATCACGTTGAATCTAGGTGGAATAAGGGCATGATGTGGGCACGATGCATGTGCACACCATTTAAGAGAAAAAAATTGGTATTTTATCCCAAAAATTTTCCACATGACATATCATAAGTCCCATGGATAAACAACATAAGAGCATTAGTGGAATAGGTTATTCCATCGTGTACATGTTGTAGTTTGTGAAGGGGCGTTATTTTTTTCCATTAAAGCTAGAGAGAGAAAAATGCAAATGTTTAAGTTTATTTATTATAATAAAAGGGCATAGAAAACATGGAAGGAAATCTAATGTTTTTTTGGTCATTTATTTTTAAGTAATAAAAAATAAAATAAAGTACAAGTAAAGCATCTTCATTAAGAAATTTTAAAGATTTTGTCTTAATATATTCTAACATTTAATTAGAGATGTATTGGTGAGGTTCATTGATAAAAATTCACTCCACTATTTATAACCAGAAAGCATTGTAACTCTTGGTTTTTGTATAGTTATGTGTGTTAAAGTTGTGAGTTAAGAATCAATGTAACATCACTCTAAAAAGTACCGTCTTATCATATCATTAACCTATAGTATATTTAGAGGTATGTGTCATCGACTTATAGCTTACATACCTTTCATATTATCTTTTTGCATTTATTTATATCTTTAATTTGGTTGGCCCATAAAATAACCCTGGCTAAGTAGTATATATATATATATATATATATATATATATATATATATATATATATATATATATGAGGTGGTAGTTAGAATTTTATATATAGATTAATTTTTTTTATCTTATTGCAATATTGTGGAGGCTACTCTTTCAAACAACTTAATCATAATTATCAAGTATTATATTCTTTTTTCAATTATTACTGTGGTTTTGATTATTCTCCTCTTAATTCTATGATATATTATTTCCTTATTGTGAAACACCTAAGTAATTTCAATACAAGTGGTCTCAGAGAATCGATTTGGGAAAATTTTTATTACATTTTTTTGGATATGGTGTTGTGTTAATCGGAAGAGTTGAAGGATTAAAAAAACATATCTTGTGATCCAAGAATTTAATTTTTCTGCCAGTGCTGCAATATTGTTTGAAAAAAGAAGTTTGAAGTTTTTCGCACCCTTGTGAAAATTAGAAGTCATTGGATTCATCTTGGAGAGATGATCACAATGGTATAATATGTTGATACACTTATTTATGGCCTAAAACCCTCCATCTTAGGCTTTGTGCATGGATGGTCCTAATAGTCATAGATGCAGGAAAGGTCAAAACACTCCAAAAACTCCTCACAAGGACAATATGGAGTCTGAAAAAATCATATCTATCAATTTATGAGGTGGTTAAACAAATTCAATTAGGTATACAAATCATGGTGAGAAAAGATGATCTTGATGTGATAAAAGGTGAAATGGATTCTATGAAGGATCGGTTGTTAATGACAAGTGTTCTATTGGCCTCTATTACGGCTCAACTTCTGTAAAATAATCCTCCACCACTCTAATCAAGTTCACCCACTCTGTACAATCACAAATTTAATACTAGTTTGAAGGACACGCATCCAAAAGTGGAAGTGTGCAAGTTTTATGGCAAGGATCCAATCACTTGGATCAATAAAATAAAATAAATTATTTGATCTACATTAAACCCCATGTGCATAAAAAGTGATCACATCATCCCTCTATCTGGAACTGAACAATCCATTTGGCATAGGTGGTTGTGTACTCAAAATAAAAATAAGGCCAAACTTTTTACCTGGTCAATGTTTACTGAGGAGATATAGATACACTATCATAACACCGTCTCAAAAAACTACTTCACTTAGTTATCAAAGTCATGACAAACATGTACTATTAAGTATTATATTCATCAATTCTAGAATCTATCCTTACTCGTGGATGACATCAATGAGAAAAAAATTACTTATATATTATTAGGGGGCTCAAGGATAACATCCAACTTAAGGTTTGTAAGTTTAATCTAGCATCCATTTCTAAAGCCATATCATTTGCAGGCCAACTAGAGGAAAAATATTTGGTCAAAAGAAGGGGTTTCACTCATGGCTAAAAATGTAATTTCACATCACCACCATTTCTATAACCTACAAGATTGAACCCTCATCAAATTGAAGAGAAACATGTCAAAGGGCTATGCTTTAGTTGTGACAATAAGTGGAGTAAAGGACATAAATGTGCCAAAAATAATTTGTTATACATTAAAGGAGCCGATGAATATGAAGATAATGATGAGACCTCAGATGAGGGTATGGACGAACTAGAGGAGGAATCTGCATATTCTCACCCTATTATCTTTAATCATGCCCTTTCAAGTATAAGTAATCCCCAAACTCTTAAGGTGGTGGGCTTCCTCAATCAATAAAAGGTGACAGTGTTGATTGACTCAGGAAGTACATATAATTTCATCAATAGTAAGTTGGATATTTGTTTGAAGTGTTTTATTTATTTAGCTCCTTAATTTCAAGTCATGATATAGATGGTGGCACAATCAATCATTCTATAAAATGACATAGTATTAAGATTTCCATAGAAGACAACCTGCTTAATTCTCTTATGTTTTCTATTCTCATGGGTGGGGCTGACATTATTTTTGGGTCTGACATTATTTTTAGAGAATAATGGCTTATGAATTTGAACACAATAGAAATGAATTTCTAGGAACTATTCATGCACTTTAATTCTAAAGGTAGGATATTTGAAATACATGGATTACAATCAAAGTCTCCCCAATTGGTTAGTTCACATTATATGGCAAGAATTATTTAAAAAAGGGCCGAAGAATTTCTAGCACAATTATTTTCCTAGAATTTTAGCCAACAAATGTTTCTACACATCCTAATTTATAAATGATTCTTGATGACCACCCAATATTTTTTGGCACACTACCAAAAGGCCTACCACCAAGTAGGGAAGATGATTGTGCCACAAAACTAATTTTAGATACTACACCACCAAATATCAGACCATACAAGTATCCATATACTTGTAAAAGTGAAATTGAAAAGATGGTACATGAGATACTAGAGGTAGGTATTATCCAACATAGCCAAAGTGAATATTTATTTCCATTGGTCATGGTGTGGAACAATGATGAACCTAGGAGGATGTGCCTCAAATACATACAACTCAATAAGTACATCGTTAAACATAAGTTCCCTATTCTAGTAATTGATGATTTGTTAGATGAATTACATGGTGTTGTTTATTTTACAAAATTAGATATTTGTTGTGGGTTTCATCAAATTTAGATCAGAAATGAGGATATCCATAAAATAACTTTCAAAAATCATGAAGGCCATTATAAGTTTATGGTCATGCATTTTGGTCTCACAAATGCACCATCTACATTTCAGAGTTTGATGTTTATTGTCTTTAATATATTTTTAAGGAATTTTGTGTTAGTGTTTTTTGATGACATCTTAATCTACAACAAAACTTGAAAAGAACATTTAAAGCATGTGAAATTGGTATTATTAGTTTTGAAACAACATCAGCTTTCTATGCAACCTTTCAAATATGCTTTTGGAGTCCATGAGGTAGAGTATTTGGGTCTTATTATTTCACATGAAGGAGTCAAAGCCGACCCTAAGAAGATCAAAGCTATTATGGAGTGGCAAGTGTCAAAGATGCTCAAGAACCTTCGTGGTTTTTTTGGGATAACAAAGTAATATCATAAATTTGTAAATAATTATGACATCATAACAACTCCACTCATAGTCTTGTTGAATAAATGTTCCTTTCATTGGACTAAATCAAACACTAGGGCATTTGAAAAGCTAAAAGAGGCTATGTGCATCACTTCAAATTTGGTGACACCTAAATTTTCCAAAATGTTTGTTGTTGAATGTGATGCATTAGGATTTGGTATAGGGGAAATACTCATGCAATAAGGAAGAGTCATTGCATTCGAGAGTCATCAACTAAAGGGAAGAAAATAATCTCAATCCAATCTATGATAAAGAGGTAATGGCTATTCTTCATGAAGTCAAGAAACAAAGACCTTATTTGATGGGTAAATAATTTTAGGTAAAGACTAATCATGATACTCTAAAATACATTTTAGAATAGTGTTTGTCATTAAAAGAGAAACAAAAAGGGTGACTAAATTGTTGGGATATGACTCTGATATACCCTATAAGAACGTAAAAGTGAATGTGGTAGCATATGCACTTTATAAGAGGGATGAATTAGTTGAGGCATTGTTATGCACAATAACAATTTAAAAAGAAGACTGGTTAAAAGAAGTAAGATCAAAATGAGAGAATGACAAAAATATATAGGTTTTGATTTAGAATCTTTAGCATGGTTCAAGTGTTTTTGAAAATTTTGAGTGGAAAAGGAGTGAATTATGATATAAAGATAGATTATACCTATGTAGGGATTCAATCATCAAACACAATATCATTCAAGAGCTTCATGCATCTCAAATAGGGGCACTCAATATTTTTGAAGACATCATCAAATCAAGCAATATTTGTTTTGGAAAGGACTCAAGCGGGGTATACATAAATTTGTGGTAGAATGCATGGTTTGTTAATAGAACAAAGGAGAAATAATTAAGACCCCAAGTTTTTTGTAGCCATCATCCATCACCACCCAGTAGTGGGATGAGGTTTCCATTGATTTCATTACTGGGTTGTTGAGGTCTAAAGGTAAAAATGGCATCATGGTAGTGGTGGATAAGCTCACAAAATATGATCATTTTTGTTCCTTATCACAACCATTTTAATCTAGTATGGTAACTATTTCTTTTCTCAATACAATTCATAAGTTGTATGGTACTCCTAAAATCATTGTAAGTGATCATGATCCTATCTTCATCGGTAAGTTCTGGATAGATTTATTTGCATGTTTGGGTACTCAATTGGCTCATAGTTCATCTTATCCTCCCAAATATGATGGTAAAATAGATGCCTAAAAGGGTATCTTCATTTCTTTGCATTAGATAAATAGTAATATTGGGTCCATTGGCTACCACTAGTAGAATGGTTGTACAACACTTCTTTCCATACCTATTCTAAAATGTCTCCCTTTATGGTACTATATGGTTATCATCTCCCATCTATCACTTCATCTTTGATAGTACAACCTAAGGTTCACATTCTTGAGGAACATATTCAACACCAACATGAGGTATTAGATAGTTAAAGGGATAATTTAGCAATGGAAAAAAATAGAATGAATCAACAAGTTGATCAACACCATAGTGAAGGGCATTTTGATATCGGTGATTGAGTATTTGTTTGCTTGAATCCATAAAATTAAATGTCTCTGAAGCAACAAAAAAAGGATAATAAAATTTTTCTTAAATATTATGGCCCTTATCATACCCTATGGGATACAAGCTAGAGCTACCCCAGTCCACTCGCACACATCTATCACTTCTTTCCATACCTATTCTAAAATGTCTCCCTTTATGGTACTGTATGGTTATCATCCCCCATCTATCACTTCATCTTTGATAGTACAACCTAAGGTTCACATTCTTGAGGAACATATTCAACACCAACATGAGGTATTAGATAGTTAAAGGGATAATTTAGCAATGGAAAAAAATAGAATGAATCAACAAGTTGATCAACACCATAGTGAAGGGCATTTTGATATCGGTGATTGAGTATTTGTGTGCTTGAATCCATAAAATTAAATGTCTTTGAAGCAACAAAAAAAGGATAATAAAATTTTTCTTAAATATTATGGCCCTTATCATACCCTATGGGATACAAGCTAGAGCTACCCCAATCCACTCGCACACATCAAGTATTTCATGTATCTTCCATGAAGAAGGTCATTGGATAGAGACTGTGTACCCAAATTGAGTTACCTAGACTAGAGTAAGAAGGCAGAGTCATTTTGTAACTTGATGATATCCTTCATATACACACAAAAAGGATACAAACAAGAGAGCTTAATGAGTATTTGATCAAGTGGAAGAGTCTGAATCATAAAGATGCAATATGGAAGGCTAAATCCTTCCTACAACAACATCTAGAGTTGATTCAACATTGAGGGAAACATTGTTTTGAAGAAGAGAGGCATGCTACGCTCTTAACCTATAGTGTGTCTAGGGATATATGTAGCTGAATTATGGTTTATACATCGTTCATATTATCTTATTGCATTTCTCTATGTTGTTAGTTTAGTCACCCTATGGAATAATCATAGTTAAGTAGAATATATATAAAAGTAGTGGTTAGTATTTTATATACAGATTATGAATTATGATCTTATTTTATTATTGTGGAGGCTTCCCCCTCGAAATAAATTAATCATAATTATCATATATTCTTCTATTTTATCAATTATTATTGTAGATCTAATTATTTTACTTTTAATTCTACGATATATTATTTCTTTATTATGAAACAATCAAATAATTTCATTAAACCCCTTTTATGATAAATAACACTAAAGATCAAAATATTTATATTGTAAATTGTAATATAATTGTGGACACAAAAAAATAAAATGCCAAATAATAAACAACAATTAAATTTTGAAAGGAACGATCTACGAAGCCTATTTTCTTTTTATAATTACTTTATTTTTATTTTCAATAAAAAATGCAAGCTACATATCTACTCAATTCATAAGCTTTCCAGACAATAAATATGATAACCAAATCTATAGGAGAAATAAAGTCGCAATAAACATTTATTCTTGAAAGCATGTATGCTTTATGACATTTTCTTATTAAAAAAAGGTAATAAAACAAGTTACATTACCAATTTTTGAGAAGAAGATTGAGAAAACTCTCCTAAAAAAAGAAAATTTAAGGTAATTAATAAATTTAAATTTAAAAAAATATAAAATGATTATTAATCTATTTTAAAGTAATATAAAATTATTATTTTAATTTTTATTATGTTTGAAAGAGATTATAATAAATTAGAAAAATAAAAAAATTGTGAACATTTTATCAAACACTCTTATTAATTATCTATTTTTTCAAGTAGTTTTATACGTTTTAAATTTATAATCAAATATATTTATATTCAATTCCTATATAATCACATGTTCCAAGCTAAACAAACATAAAATTTCAATTTGAAGAAAGAATCCAACAAATAGAAATTTGTAAATATATAACCAAACACTCAAAATCTAGTGGTTTAATATTAATTTACATTTATTATCAATGATGACTTTTTAATAATATATTTAGAAATAAATATTAAACAAATTAAAAATAAAATTGAAATCAAACATTAATTTAAAACCAAAAAATAAATTTAATCATTAAAAAAAAATATAAAAACATAATAAGTATATCTTGTCAAGTCTATATCTATGGTAAAATATAGAAGATAAAATTTTAAAACATATTAAATTTATGTTGTAATTGATTGTGTAAAATTTAAAAATAAAAGAATATATTGATAAATTTTAAATTTATAAATAATCAAACGAAATCAAACAATCAATTCCCAAATATTTTCAGTGAAAAAAAAATCATGATAAAATTTAGATTTTTTTTTTTAATCAAACTTTAATTTACCTTTGTTGAGAACTTTTCATATTAAATATCACACTTACCCAAACCTTAAAAAAAAAAGAAAAGAGAGAAAAAAAAAAGAGCAAACTAAAACTTATATATTAAACCTTGCATCAAATTTAATATTTCCATAATTTGAGACTTTGTAGATCTTTACATACTAAACATTTCCATCAAATTTAAGATATAATCATTATTTCCATCAAATTTAAGATATAATCATTGTTAGATAGGATGTGTATACTTTCTTTTAAAATATAATTTTATAAAAAAAAGTTTGACCATAATTTATTAAATCTCATTTAAAATCAATGTTTAAAAATATTATATATTCAAAACTTATTTTATAAAAAATTATCATAGATTAAAATTTAAAAAATAAATAACATATTAAAAAGTGTATTTATCTTTCATATTAATTTTATATTTTAATTTTTTTATTATATAGTTTGAAAGGCCTTGTAACTTTAAAAATGGAGGAAATTAAAAAAAAATATTAATGATTTGATGGGATACCTTTGCTAGAGACAATTAAATAGGTAGCAAGAAACTCATATAATAGGAAATCATGCAAAAAAAAATTGAAACAGAAACTTATGTAGGAGACTTCCACAAAGTTTTTGCCAAACTTATCTTGGGGACCTAACCCTTTTTTCATTGATTTTTAAAATAATATCATGGGGTCCCCCCCAAATGGAGAGACATACAGGAAGGTTGGGTCATTGCTTTTCTTCTTTTTTTCTTTTTTTTGAACCATGACCATCCTTCCTTGTTCTCAGCTTGAAGGGCTGATGAGGCTTCCTCAAACAGGACATAGGGTTGGGATTTGTCTTCCACTTTTGTCCCTAGATTAGAATCTACCCTGAAAGAATCCAGATCTGGGATCTCCTTTGAAGAGGAGGATGGAATTGACACAACCTTCCTTGGAGAGATTAAATTGGCCAACAGTTCTTCTTCGTAATGTGACGAGTTTTTGGGATCCTTGTTTGAAGCAGGGGAAGCAGGGGCTTTAGAAGAAGAGGCAAAATCCTTGCTATCATTATCCCATTCTTCATCTGCAACCAACATAGTGAGGTTTTTAGAGATAAAATATTTCCATCGAGAAGAATCTTTATTTTTTCTAAGTAGACTATAATTTTTGGTCAAATGCCCAGTGCCAAAAAAACTATGGCAACGAAAAGATAAACCTTCATAGTTAACAACTTGAGACCAAGTGCGGTCTCCAACTTGTAGGGTGATTTTTTATGGAAGGTTCTTGGAGGTATCAATATTCACCAAGATCCTAGAAAATGTAGTGAGAGAGAAACTATCAGTATCTAGATGCATTCATAGAAACCCAACCAGAGATCTGCCAATAGCCTCTAGGCGAGATTCCATCCAAAATTATAGTGGAAGGTTGGGCAGATGAACCCAGATGCATTTTACATGCAGAGGTTCAGTGAGAGGATTGAAGGCAGGGGACTAAGGTTTTGTGAGCAAGGGGTGATGATTCAAGCTCTAGGGTTGGTTTTTAAGATCTTGGAGATTTGGCTAGAGATCCATAAATATGTAGATGATACCCCTGGTAGAAAAATATTCCTCTGATTTGAAATCAACCCTGGTTTCTTCTTCATCAAAATTTACCACTGGGTCAATAGAAGTAGGGGTGAGAGGTTTGGGATCCATTCTCAAGATTGGCCTATGCGAGACAACTTCAATGAAAGAGGTGGGCCTATGGCTAGACTCCATCTACCTCCATTGTCATTACATCCCAGCTAGGTTTTGACTCTGCACAAGTCTTTTTCCTAGAAAATGGAGCAGATCAAAGTTACTAGCCATTAGGGGAAGTTGGGAGTGATGACTGCTAGAGCTTGGTTGGAGGAATGACCCCTCCTAACAAATCCATCAAAGCATCATTCTGAGTGCCATTTGAAATGACATGGGGAGGGAGACCAGACGTGGGTGGAGGACCAAGCTCATAAAAACCTTGCCCATTACCCTGTATAGGAACGATTGAAAAAGTTAAAGGTATTGAGTGTATGATACCAAAAAAAGAAAAATTGACATATGAAACCATTTGTATGATCCTATAGAAGAACCTACATCATAACCTGCATCATTGAATTATATATTTTATTTCAAAATCATCATAAATTAAAATATAAACTCTCTCTTTATATATATAAAATACTTATACACAATTAAAAAAGACATGATGTGACCATACCTAGATTGAATGGTAATCACCAATATGAATATGAATATAAAAATGAAAATAAATAAATAAATAAATAATTAATTATTATTATTTAAATACAAAAGTGCCAAGAATGTTTTATTAAGGGAAAGTATGCAATTGAAAAATTGAGATATTTTTAAACTTGTGAAACTTTTTATATTTTGAGATTATGATGTTTAGGGTTTTAAAAAATTGCATTTACTTCTTTATATTTGTAAAAAATTAATTTGAATGATAAAAAGAAGCGAACTACTTATTTTGAATATGTAGTGTTTTGGAAGAATAACAACAACAACAACAACAACAACAACAACAACAACAATAACAATAATAAAAATAATTAGTTTATTAATTTGGGGGTTTATTTTTTTATGTAAATTTGACTTTAAAATATTATGGTTATGGTTATAAGGATAATAAGATTAGGGTTATAATGTTTATATTGGTATTGTAATGAATAAAAAACATCATTTTTATTTTGTAATTTGAGTTTTATTTTTAAGAAGGTTTCTCTTTGAGAGGTCTAAGATATCTGAATATAAGAAAAGTTTTCAATTATTTATAAGTTTATTGATTATAATATACATATGTATGTATGTGTGTATGTATATGTATATAAATAATTTTATTAGGTTGATTTTTGAAAGTAGGATCATAACAAGTGGTATCAGATTTCTTTTGGAGTCAATTTTGTAGTCACCTTAATATTTTAGTGGCTTACTACAATCACACACCATAAGTTCTTACCTTATTCTCACTAGATATTGATGAACATAAAGTGGTGAAAGTAATGAGGTAATAATAAGTTCAAGCTACATTTTGTCTTATCTTTAGTATTCTATTTAGGTTAGAAAACGTGTATTAGGGTTCTTTTAATTACAAATGCTATCATTTTTTACTATACACATCTTAGCATGTGAAATGAGGTGTATCAAGAAAATTTATTTATGGATTTGAACTTTTATATACGTATACCAAACTTATATATGCCTTTAGCCTATATATACCTCATTATTAGTTCTCACTAAACTTATACATGACCCACTCAACTTATGAGTTCTCCCTCCATGTCTAAGCTAATAAAAATGGGTCTATTTGGCATGGTGGCTCAACTTTGTGTGTTTCATATGATGGGATAAGAACATTATACAAACATACAAACTTGCAGTTGATTATTCATAACTAATCTCAAGTTTTTATAAAACCTCAAAGACTTCCTCTAAAACACTCACATAATCATAAGTTGAGTGGATTTGAGCTTCTATATATGTATACCAAACTTTAATATACCTTTATTTAAGGATTTGAGCTTCTATATAGTATACCAAACTTATATATACCTTTAGCTTATATATACCTCATTATTAGTTCTCACTCAACTTATACATGACCCACTCAACTTATTAGTTCTCACTCTATGTCTAAGATTATAAAAAGGGGTCTATTTGGGGTGGTGGCTCAACTTTGTGTGGTTCATATGATGGGACAAGAACATTATCCGAACATCCAAACTTGCATTTAATTATTCATAACCAATCTCAGGTTTTTATAAAACCTCAAAGACTACCTCCAAAACACTCACATGCTCATGCAATGAAACTCATATCAAGGAATCAGCTATAAAAAATTCAACCATATTGATACCCTAACATGCAGAAAATTAAATTTGAGAAGATGATCCAAATGTTTCTTCATGCAATGTTTATTCAACTAAGTGTCTACTCATATTCCTCCCTAGTGATCCTCATTCATAAGAAAGATGGGTTTTGGAGGTTTTGCATGGATTTTCATGAGATAAAAAAAGTCATAATCAACAATAACTTACTTATTACATTGATTTAAAAATTACTAGAGGAATTGCATGGGGTCATTTTCTTCTCCAAGTTAGATCTAGGTTTGAGTATCATCATATTTGATTATCAAAAGAAGATATCCCTAAGATAACATTTTGAAATCATGATGACTACTATGAGTTATTTATGATGCCATTTGGCCTCCCTAATGATCCATCAACTTTCACAAGTATGATGATCCATATTTTTTGGACCTGTGATTCATAAATTCATATTCATTTTGTTTGATGACATTATGGTATAAAAAAAATGGGAAGAACATCTGTTGTACTTAGACTTGACCCAATAACTCTTGGTTGATAATAAGTTATATGAAAAATTATCTAATTGTACATTTGGCACTATAGAGTTGGAATATCTTTGGAATATTATCTTATTGGATGGGCTTATAGTGTATCCCAAGAAAATTGAGGACATGTAAATTTGGAAAAATCCTAAAACCTTTAAAATTTTTAGGGGATTTTGGGTCTCCCTAGTTATTATCATTAGTTCTTAAAAAATATTATAAAATTATGGCTTATTTTAATTATAAGTTACATAAGAATGATTTCACCTGGTTTGAACCAGAAGAGAGTGATTTGCACTTATCAAGCAACATGTGTACCACATGTGTGTTATCCATGCCATATTTCTCAAAAGTATTCACCTTTAAAAGTGATGCTTTAGGGATGGGAATTGACACAATATTGATGCAAGAGGGATGAACCTTGGCCTTTATTAGAAAAACATTAATAAGATATAATATATACAAATAGACATATGAGAATAAAATGTTATCCATTATCTATGCCGTAAATCATTGGTGGCCATTCTATTGGGGTAACATTTCTTCATTAAGACAAATTACTACAACTTGAAGTTTATCTTGGAACACCACATCTCATTGTCATACAAACACAAATGGGTTACTAAACTCTTGGGTTATGATTATGAAGGTCTATACAAGAAGGGTGAGGAGAATGTGGTAGCTGATACATATATTTGAAGACCAAGGGGTATTATTTTCATTGTTCTTACTAACTCTAGATTGGTTGCAGGAATTCCAACAAGAGTTATAGTAGGATGCATAGGTTCAAAAACTCATTTATTATCTCACCACTAACCCCATAAATAAATTTGGATACTCTTATATTGGTTAGTTATTACTTTATCAAAGGTAAATTTTGATTTTCAAAAATTCAACTCTTCGAGCATTTTTTGGTATGAATTACATGTTTCACCATCAGTGGGACATTATGCATTCTTAAAAACATATTTAAGAATGAAAAGAACCTTCTTATAGTATGGAATGAAATAGGATATCAATTTATTTTTCCATAGAATGTGATACATGTTATCATCACAAGGGAGATACTACCCATACACCAAGCACTTTAAAACTATTACCAATTCCTATCACAATATAAACTAGTATCTTTATGGATATGTTTCACAGGTTGCTAGAGTCATGTGGAAATTCAATGATCTTTATGATGGTCAATTACCTCTTTAAATATTCCCATTTTTGTTCAATGTCCCACACTTATAAATCATCCACCATGGCACAATTCTAAATGGACCAAATTCTCACCTCCATACTATGCCTTCTTCTATTGTCTCTAATCATGATGCCAATTTCACTAGTAACTTTTGAGAATAATTATTTAAATTATAGGGAGTGAAACTAAAATTGAGTTTAGAATATCACCTATAGATTGATGGTTAGGAAAAAAATGTCAACAAATGTTTGAAGATGTACTCAATTTTTTTGATTCAGAGTAGTAGACACACTAGGATAAATAGTTACCTCTTTCTGAATGGTGGTATAACACTTATTACCACACATCCACAAAGATGACACCCTATGAATTATGTATGGCTAATCATAACCATCTCTCAAATCCTAACTTCTATAAATATATAAGGTTCAAGTAGTCAACTCAAATTTAAATCACTAGGAGACTCTACTTCATATTTTGAAGGATAACTTGGTACAAGCCCAAAACCATATGAAGTAACATGAAGATTAAGACCATTCAAAGTGATCAATTGCTATAGGGGACATGGTTTTTATCACCTAAAACCATACACATATATTAATTTAAAACTCAAAAGTAGTCATAATTTAGCTCCTAGATTATATGGAAAATATCGAGTTCTACAACAAATTGGGAAAGTCTCATACAAACTGGACCTACCTCCATTGTCTAAGATTATTATGTCTTCCATGGGTCATGTTTGAATAAAATCCTTGGATAAAGTGTTCATATTCAAATGACCCTTCCTAAGTTAGATGAAATATATCCATCATTCTTGAAGTTTAGGTTATTTTAAAAAAATTACATGCTCAATCTACAATAAAACCATCACTAATATTGTGGTTTAATGGTGGGGATTGTAACTAGAAGAAACCACTTGGAAAGCTCCCTAGTAAATGTAACAATAGTTTCCACAACTCAAGATTTGAAGACAAAGCTGATCTAAGTGGAAGGGCATATTAGGACATTGATACCCCAACCATATATTATTATTATTTTTACATTGTAATAATATTAGTTAGTTAATTAATTTAGGTGCCTGTTTCTATGTGAGGTTGATATTTGAGTATTAAGTATAGTTTGTGAATATTTTATGTGTAAGGCTAACCCTTGATTATTAGAGTTAGGGTTGCAATGATATGAGAATTAGGTTTGAAATGCCTATATATTGACATTTTAATGAAGAAAAAAAACATAGATATTTTGCAATCTGAGTTCTATTATTAAAGAGGTTTCCTCCTCGATGAGATCTATTCTTATGGAGGTTTCCTCCTAAAAAGGGCCCAAAATATTGAGTATAAACAAGTTTTTAATTATTTTTGACATCATTGAGTAATTCATTATTTTTTCACATTAGATGATAGTAGCATATGAGGAAAAAAAATATTATGTTAAAAAAGAATTTAATTTGAGGTATTAATATACATTTGTAGGTGAATTTTTTTTTATGGAGCCTTATGTCAATGAAAAATGTTAAATAAATGGGGGAAAGTGATATCAAAATTTAGATGTTAAGGAAATGTGGGAAACATGCCTTGAGTTTTAGACATGTGTAATTAAAATTTAATTTGATACATGTGAAATCTTATTAAAAAAACATTTACCATGTGAATTTTACATTCAAATATTAGGCTCATAGAAATAACTGCAAGGTTGAATAGGATGACAATATTTCATTCCCTTCCTGCATTCCCAATACAATGTCAAATGTAGTATTTATGTGTCTAACATTTCTATGGCCATGCAGAACATTCCACTGGTGGAATTTTTAGAAAATTTTGAAGAACCCCCATTTCGTATCAGATGTTAGGTTAGGGTTGAGGTCTTCATTGAATTGTTAGTATATGTATATGCTGATAGACATGGTTGGGTGGATAAACATCCCCTTGTTATTAAGGACACATTTCACTAAAGAGTTATTTCAGGTTTTGACATTTTTAGGTGTTATTAAGAAGGCCAAATTCTAAATTATTTGCTAATACCTATGCCTATTTCATCAATACCATGATATTAGAAATTGATCCTTCTAAAAAATGTAAAATATGATCATCATAAACATGAAATCTTGGTTATGAGTTTAGTTCAAAAAAATGAAAGCCTATATGCAAGTTTAACATCACCACAAAAATGTTAAAAATCCATTTTGACCCTTACATATGAATCTTTTTATGCTCTAAATCAAAGAAACATGTCATAAAATGGAAAGAAACTGTAATCACCTAAAAGTGACATTTGAGTGATAAGAGTGTTACTCAAGACCACCTATCCCTAGCTTATCCCTAAACCTGTCCTAGAGCCTATTTTAACACTTATCTAGACTTCATGTGGGCTGAAGGCATCCCTAGTCATCCATAAAGAATCCCAAACCCTCATTCTTGCATCCTAGCCCTTCGTGCCTAGGGTTATACCACTTGAACACTAGCAACATAATAGGGATAGTAGTACCACATGAAGCTAGTGTCCCAATATTGGTGCTACTATATTTTCCCTCTTTTTCTCACAAATAGATAGTTTTTTCAAATCTTAGACCTCCTAGGGTTGGCCTAGACCTATTTTAGCACCTGCACAAGCACCATAACAATATATGTACATAAATTTTATCCCTTTAACCATTAGATGAAAATTAGATGCAAATTACATATGCAAACTCAAAACAAGTTTTGCACAATTAAGGTTCTCAATTTGCATTCTACCCTACTTCTACATACAACCATCTAAAACATTCCTAAGCTTATATTACTTAGATGTATAGTCTCAAACACATTCAAAAAACTCAAGTAAAATATCATACTATATTCACTCACACTTATATCAGCACTTAAGTGGGGAGAAATACATCAGGCTCGATCCCTCTTCAGAGTATTTTTATGTAGGCAAATCTCATTATAGTGGGGTGTTGAGGATGTCCAACCTACCCCACTAATAAACACACTTTTCTTCTTGTAATAATTAGATACCATAACTACATTGAGGATTAAGTTTTTTCTCATAAAATCAGTCAAAATAGGCCATCTATAGAGTTTGAGGACTCATGCTCATAGGAATACACCTTACAAATCCAGACATAGGTGCACCCAAAGGCTCAGAACATTCCTACATAGAGGACACTATCACCAAAATAGAGACATTATCACCACATGACACTATTATCCAATTAGGGCACTACCATCCAATAGGAGTTTTGACACTTAGATCCTATTTATGACACTCATACCAACCTCTACCTTAGTGTTTAGCCTTTAGATCATCCATATTAGTCATTTTCCAACTAAGTTCTTATTTACATTATTTATTACTATTTTTAGAAAGGTAAAATTTATTCAATTATGTAACAAATTAGTGGTTGTATTTATTTGATATTTTTACCTTGATTTACTATATATAACACTTTAATAACATAAGATTTACATACTCCTAAAAGGTTAAAACATTTGGTGAACCTAACTTACTTCAAATATTGTACAAACCCTAACCCTAGATAACCCTAGGGTTTCTATTTCTATACTTATAGTACATTCAACCTAATTTATATTTCATATAATCATTATAATAATGAAAAATAAAGTTAATTACTTTTTGATTCAAAGTTTTCTAGCTTCTATTGTATGCTTATTTCCTTTCATTTGGAATGAATTAAAAGATGACAAAAACACATATGTACATGATGCTTTAAATCAATTCAAATATATGCCATATTTATAGTATGCTATATTTATCTTATGTGGAATTACATTAATAAGCAAAACCTTATACACATAGAGGATTTAACACATAAGCTAACAACTATGGACAAGAAAAAATATCCTTCTCCTCATCTCCATGAGGGTGATAGCTAATTTTCCTCTAACCAGGTCCATTCTATCACTCCTCCATGAGATGAAGTGGCCTATACTATTATTACTCATGTCCATACTCATTCTATCTACACTTCTCCCCTACAGAGTGTGTGCTTATACGTTCAATTAGAAGCAACTAGGGTTTGTACTTGTGAGAATATAAGGGATAAAATTATTACTATGATAAATATAATATCAAATTTAAAAAATCAAAATCAATTATTAAGTGAAAAGGTAACATTATTGGTAAATCATTACATGTACATAGTCTTCAAAATATGCTAGTGTAAACCATGTATATGCATCTACACCTAGAAAATTTGTGCCTATCACTCTTTCATATCCAAATCATAAAATAAAACACAATGCATCTATTAGAAGTGATTCAAAAACCTTACAAGGGTCCAATAAGAGCTCTAGTGAGATACTAAGAGAAATTATCAAAGCTAAGTTTATCAACCTACCTCCTCTACACCTAGTGAGGATATCCAGATATTATTATGCATACCATAAAATGCATGGGCACCACACCAATTCATTTTTAGCATTGAAAATGAATATAAAACATAATGGATAAAAATTAATCACAAAGTTACACTTCATTAAACAACATCCAATGGCACATATAAATTTTTTAAAAAGAGTGAAATTTAGAAATAATATAAAAAAAGGCTACCAAAGCATAACTCAAAACAACACAAGGTTCATAAAGCACAATCATATCAAGAGATAGTACAACAAGGATAGGTATACCTCTTCAAAATGAGCCTCAAATTTCAAAGAAGTATGGGTTTGGTCAAAAATATATACAACAGTTTGATTATCATGGTCAAAATTTAGGTAGGTAGGCCCAAGGTATCGCCACTCCTATTATAGTAGTTGATAATGTTGGTACACAAGGTTTGGTATTTATCGAACATCCTAAGGAAAATCATTCAGAGATATAATTTATCAAGGCAATAAGTCCAAATAAACAAGAAATGTTACAGAAATAGAAAGGACTTCAATTGTAAAGTCAAAATCATGCTAAGACAACAATCATTCCCACAAGAGGCTTTTTATAAAAAGAGCCTCCACATCACCATAAGCCTATATGAAGCAAAATTTCAAAGGGTAAAATAATAATCAATATTCCAAATCATAATTCAAAAAGGTCAACTTGATAGTATGAGGCAATTCCCTCTAGCATTCCAAGTTATTATGATTATTATTATTTCGATGATGAACAATACCCAAATTCATACTTCAATACCATTCAACTACAACATTGTAATCACACTTCATGAGAGATTACCATTCCTATGTTTAACATAGGCCACATTGATAGTGAGTCTCCCATGAGACTCATCGGTTTGTATTGTTCCTCCCTTCTTGTACATACTTTCCTTACTTCTCGCTCTTTGTGTATAGTTTCATTTTCATGTTGCTTGTACATATATTATGTCCAGAAAATATAAAAATAATATAATATTTAAAAAACACATAAAAATTCAAAAACTAACTCATACAAAATAAAATTATAGATTGTATGCATTTCCATGTTCACATTTCTTATATTTTCAAGACAATACATATGCTAGTTATCTCAATATAGTCATTTTTTATCATACATAGATGCTTCATTTGTTCTTATCAAGTGATTGAAAATTTATTACAAGAATCAAGTACACTAAAACAATCCATATTTTCTATTATTTACCCACTAAGGGCATATATATAGATACATAGGTTCCTCATTTGACACATTCGCCCATTTGGGGGCACCCTATACATAGTTTCAATTCTCGGGTTATATATTTCTAAACTTTATATCACAAATTTAGCATTGTTATATCTTGATATTAATCATGCTACACTTATATTTTTTTTACTACTACTACTACTCCTTTAGACTTAGTATATGTACCTCTTGGCTTGTACATAGATTTATATTACATGTTCATGCATACTTTCATTTCTAGCTTTCCTAGTTTAGAATTAATTGTATCTCTATGCTTATTCTATTTGAGATAATTTGAATATGCCATTTCTATTTGGATCTACACCACTTATTTTCAAATTATGTATGCTTTGGACATGTGCCCATGTCCTTGTGTGTGCTTTCCTGATTATGTATGTAGACATTTGAACATATCCTTCTATGGGGATTTAAGCCAACTTGATTGTTTTTTGCATATTTAGACATTTAAACGTGTACTTGTATCTATTGCTTTCTTACATTTAGCGACATGTTACCATGTCCCTTGTATTATGGCCCCTTGTCATACTTTGTGTGTTCATGTGTGTTATATGTATACTTTATTGTATGCATCATTACCATTACACTTGTCTCTTACTTGTTACAAACTCTAGTTTTATATGCCATGAGGAACCTCATGCATTTCCCCTTCCTACTTAGGTGTCATGATGGACATCATGTTCCATCCCCATAGGTAGTTAGTTATTACTTAGATTTACTATTACATACATTATTATATCTATCTTGATAGCCTTGTGAATGTTATACATAAAATATATACACATTAAAAACTTATGCTTAGATTATCTTACATTCTAATGTTATGTATGCACATTATATTGGATTATTACATATATATCATATATGTTCAGACTAACACACATCTTGCAGAGATTTTTATTTTTAGGATAATTCTTGCATAGGTTTAATAACTCCCCTCAATAGAGGGGGAATTCACAGGGGTTTATCATTGAGATCAGGCTCCCATAATGGACTCACAATAAATTTTTCAACACACAAGCTTGTATTATATAAATTAAACTTAGGTAAACATAATGTAAAATAGTGACATAGAGATTAGTTACAATTGTAAATAAATTAGAACAATAAGACATTAACACTTAAATTGGGACACTAGCACCACATGGTACTACTATCCAAGATATGGTGATACTATCCAATAGCCTCAGTTTTAGAAAAATATAGATTGGCCAAAAATTATAATAGGTACATTCTAGGTTTACACAGGGTTACTTATAAATTTACTAGTTTTGCTTCGTTTAGTGTAGATTCATACTAGTTTAGCTCATATTCATACCAGTTTTCTCATATTGGGGGCATCATGCATGGTATGACCACTCCCATTTACATTTCATATACTTATATTATAACTCAGTCCAGAATCCATATTCTTAGATATCAGATTTGGGGGCATGTGTGAAGTACATTGTTTCTATATGCTCACTTACACATTGTTTGATTAGATGGAATGACAAAATCCATGTCATTCTCTATGTTGTATAAATTAGACATCATATTCTAGGATACACGCTAGTTTCATGCCTTACTCCATCTTTAGTGGTTGAC
This sequence comes from Torreya grandis, assembly GCA_037957365.1. Taxonomy (NCBI): domain Eukaryota; kingdom Viridiplantae; phylum Streptophyta; class Pinopsida; order Cupressales; family Taxaceae; genus Torreya; species Torreya grandis. Next base: position 410,044 of record JARHVA010007055.1, read on the forward strand.
ATTCTCAAGTGGCCCAGAGTCACTAATATACCCAAGTGGTCACATAACTAACATCTCTAGTTAGACATTTCTATTTACATCATACAATTTTAGTTTTAGATGCATCTAATACACATGGGTAGGCAATGATGGATTCATAGTCTACTTGAGTTCTTGAGCCACCTTCATGAGAGGGTTGGATGCACCATCAGTCCAATCTAAGTTATTCATGGGTTACGATCCACTAATCAAGGGTGAGAAATGATGGATTCAAAACCTAATTGAGTTCTTGAGCCACCCACACATGAGGATTGATCAAGCCATTAACTCAGTCCAAACTATTCACTAATTGATCACTATATACATGCACACACAAGTAGTCACCAAGTTTATGCATTGATTTACATACTCTGTAAGGTGTATTCATTCCTTTCCTCTCTCTTATCCCTTTACTCAATTTTACTTAGTTTTGCTTCTTTACTCACTTTTGTATTTTTTTTATATCTCTTAAGTAAGGATTAATTTATGCATGTTTCACTTGCAGGACACATAATAAAGAATGTTTCACATACTCAGATCTAGACTCATAGGCTTCACCTCTTAGGTAAGTCCAAGTACGCTTCTTTTTCCTTTATCCTAGTCATTTCACTTTGCTACATTTATAGAATAAAGGGTGGGGATGTAATCACCTAAAAGTGACACTTGAGTGATATTTGAGACCACTTGTCCCTGTCTTAACCCTAAACCTATCCTTGAACCTATTTTCACTCTTATCCAACTTTGGTGTGGGCCACAGGTGTTCCTAGTCATCCTTAAAGTAGTCTTAGACCCTCAGTCTTACATCATGGCCCTTTGTGCCTAGGGTTATACCAATTGGACACTAGCACCATAATAGGGACAGTAACACCACATGGCGCTAGTGTCCTAGTATTGGTGCTACTACCTTTCCCTCCTTTTTTCACAAATAAATATCTTTTCAAATCTTAGACCTTCTAGGGTCAACCTATACCTCTTTTATCACCCACAAAAATACCAAAACAATATATATATATATATATATATATATATATATATATATATATATATATATTTATATATATACATGAATTTTATCACTCTAACCACTAGATGGAAATAAAATGCAAATTACATTTTCAAATTTAGAATAAGTTGTGCATAATTAAGGTTATCAATACCTATTTTTCCCTACTTCTATATACTACCATCTACATCATTCCTAAGCTCAGATTACTAAGATTTATAGACTCAAGCACATTCAAAGCACTCAAGTCAACTATCATACTAGCTTCATGTGCACTTGTATTAACACTTAAGTGGGTATAACTACGTTGGGATTGATCCCTATTCAGAGTATTGGTATGTAGGCAACTTTCATCATAGTGGAATGTTGAAGATGTCTAGCTTACCCCACTAAAAAACATATTTTTCTACTTGTATCAACCAAATTCCTTAATTATATGGATGATTAGGGTTTTTATCATAAAATTAATCAAAATAGGCCATCTACATGGTTTCAAGGCTCATGCACTCATGAACATGACTTATATATCTAGACACGTGTGCACATAGAAGCTCGAAATAGCCCTACACAGAGGATACTATTGCCAAAATAGGGACACTTACCATCCAATTAGAAAAATAATATACAGGAGGGGTTTTGTCACTTGGATCCTCTTTAAAACACTCATAGTATCCTCTCCCTTAGATTTTAGCCTCCATATTATCCATCTCAATCATTTTCTAGGTAAGTTCTTATTTGTACTATTTATTACTATTTTTAGAAAGGTAAAATTTAGTCAATTCTATAACAAATCAGTGTCTATATTTATTGTATATTTATACCCTAATTTAATATACATAACTCTTTAACAACATAGGATTTACATACACTAAGTCCTAAAAGGCTCAAAAAGAAAAAAAATGAATCTGAAAAGTCAAATGATAAAAACACAGTTCTTCCAAAAATGTTGTAATTAATTTGTATGAACCATGAAAGCATAAAACATTGAAAAATAAAATCAAGTGAAATATATAAATTCAATAATTATATCCTTAAAAAAATTAAATAAAATTCACTTTTTATATTTATAAAATACTAGTTAACTTTTCGATCATACTCTCACCCTATGTCAATGTAAAACACTTGGCTTATGAAAGGGGCAATTGTAACTATTTTAATGTTGTAGATTATTTTGTAGACACCTAAAATTATAAACTTTGTGGTGATTTTAAATATCCACTAAAATCTCCATAGATCATCTAATCAAGTTTTATATCTATCTAACATTTCTAATCTATTCACTATTCCCCCCTAATCAATTGACATTTTATTATATTTTCACATCCTATCCCACCAAATTCACATCAATTCTTATTAGTTAATTAATCTCAATTAATTAACTAATATTATTCTAATAGGAAAAACCATGGAATCTAGAATATGCCTATTTTCCATCTCAAGTTCATGACATCATCTTCCTCTTTCCCAAGGTAATTAAATGAAGTTGGATAGTGTACGAGAAAGGTCTATAACAAGCTCTTACATCCATATGACACACTTAATCTAAATTATTCCACACTTCAAACTTTCATGACTATATTTCTTACACACACAACCTCTCTCATTTGTGAGGTGTAGGACATCTTCTCAACATTTGATCTTAACCTTCATCTAATGGTCTACATTCATCATCCAAGTCTCTAAATAGAGTATTCATTTTCCACTATAGACAACCATTTTTGTACTAAACTTATTCTCTCAAATTATCAAGAGAGATCCAACCATTTATTTACATTGCTCATCCAATCACACATTAATCAAGGGGAGATGCCATCCAAGTGAGCTCAAAACATTGCCAAAGAACTCAAGCAATATATCCAGGCCAATCTAAACTTGAATTTAGGCTAGAATAAGACATACACGAGGAATGTGTAATCACTTGATTTTATCTTATATTTGTTTATTTTTCACTTATTATACCTTACCCAATATGAGGAAATGCAACTAGGATGTTAGTTTTGTATTGTTTTGGTTTGATTTTCATGCTAAGAAGAAATTAATCTTTTTTTTTATTGTGTGATCACATATGGCATGTCTGGTGAGATTAACACCCACACTCTCCTTTGAAACATCATATTGTTTCTCTAATTTAGAATTTAGCTCAAAATTGATCTTAATTTCACTTATTTTTCATTTAAATTTTCTAAATTTACATTCTTAAGTTAGTGGCAAAACCACTCTACTAATTGACACATTTGCTTATCATAAACAATGACATCACCCTTCTAATCAGTAAAATCATTCTGTCTAATGACAATATCAACCTAGAAATTGGAGATATCACTTTTGTTCTATTTTTGGTTTTTATATGATTTTATGGTAAATAGTGAGATCAACCTGCATTTCAATAGAATCACCAGGTAAACATCAAAATTGACTTGAAAATAAGTGATATTAGCCTAAATTTCAACGTAATCTCCTAGGCAGCTTTTATGTTGTCTATTTTATAAATTTTGGTGATAGTAAATATAAAATAATGGAATTTAATACTTAATTAGAAAAATAATTTCTATTTTATTTCTATCTATGTTTTTATAAAAACAACAATATCATCCTGCTAGTCGATGGAATTGACTTGTCTAATGATGATATTACCCTAGTAATCAGTACAATCACCAAGTTTTGTGTTTTCTATGTTCCTTGTCTATAGATCATTGGTATTATGTCTATAATCAGTAGATTTAGTCTACTAAATGGTATAATCAACCTATAATAATTTATTGAGACCTAAAAAATCATCATTTTAACTTCATCTTACTTGTCAAAGACCACAAATTTAAACACTAATTTATTTTCTACAGGTTTTGATTGTCAAAGAAGTGGTTATTTCAAAAATAAACATATTTTATTTTGGTTTATAAAACAAACCAACATTTGAATTTGGTGCTTTGAAATACTTGTGTTTTTAGCTATTTGATTGTTAGTTGTGTTTTTGTGGATGGATTATCATGTGTATGCTCTCCCCTTGCCCATTTGTGGGACCTTAGGTGATCAAAATCACATAGATTACTATTTCCTTTTCCTGAAGTGAAACTAGAGTATGCTCTCCTCTTGCCAACTTGTGGGATCTTGAGGGTCATAAATAGTGAACCTTATTTTTTTATTTTGACTACATGAGGTGGACATCATCAACACCTACAAGTCTCATTATTGGGATTTCATCCCCCAACATATGTACTGACCTTATTTTATGGAAAGGGATATAAATTGAGGGAAGTTATTGTAAGAGCAAAGCAAAATTCCACATAAAGAGTTTCATTAAAGTAAGGGGTTTATCTTTGATGCTAAGCTATCAAACATCACCCTTAAATTTTAATTTAAGTTATACATTTATGGAGATCTCAAAACTAAAGTGGTTGTGAAGGGGATAGACCCTCCCATGAATTACTAGTTATTATTCTTCTTCCATGGAATTTTGAGGCCCACATACTGTGAGGTATATCAAGAACCATATAGAGAAAATGTTTTTAAAACTTATATTAAGAAATTTTAGCTGTAAATGACTTGTAGTGCAAGGAAAATCAACCTCTATGAAGATATCATAACATACTGCTTGAAGTTAGGATTAATATATTAACCTATTCTTGCTTCTTATGAGGTAGATATTGGGCTACAATCACATTGTACACCCTTTTTACCACTAATAAAGGGCTTGTCTTATATGTGTGTTATTAATTTTTTATTGTCATAAATACCCATTTTTCATGCTATAAATTACACCTCAAATAAGTCAAATTATCCTAAATCCAAAACTTCATCATATTCCATTACAAATTTGTGTGATAAGGCCTTATGCTCCTTAATTTTTGAGTCATTTTATCTCATTCTAAATGTAATGCTATCTAGTTGAAATGGTACCCAATCTATATTGTACTATTATGATACCCATTCGAAAATAAATCTAATCAGGTTCATTTTAAACCCATTATAATTCTAATTCGAATCCAAATTACTATAAACAAGTTAAACATTTCAAATCAAGTCTAAGTCAAAGTTGGCTTTCAAAAATCAAAGTCAAATCAAAATTTAAACAAAGTCAAACATTTGAAATTCAAATCAGACTAATCAAGTACAATCTAGTCAACTTTGACCAAGTAAAACATTCAAATCTGGTCAACTTTTACCAAGTCAAACATTCTAAGCCAAATATTTGAAGTCAAATATTCAAAAATAAGTCTAGCATTCCAAGTCAACTATCTAAAATTAGGTCAAATTTGACCAAGTCAAAATAAGTCAACATCCAAGGTTAACTTTGAAAAAATAAAATTAAAACATCAATTCAACCATCATAATTCAAATCAAGTCTATTTTTACTAAGTCACATTAATTCCAAATCAGTCCAAGACCACCACACATTAATTCAATTTTTTTGACCAAATCACATTGGTTCCAAATCAATCATTCAACTCAAATCTTGTCTTTTCATTCAATCTCCTACACCTATCATTTGGGAAAAATAAATATCATGACATCCACCTTTTCTCTAGTCAAATCCAACCTCAATGATCAAAATCCAATTTGATCTAAATCAAACATCAAATCAAATTAATCTACCTTGCTTGGGGAAAATCAAATCAAATCAAATCGAATTTGACCAAGTCCAAGTAAATCCAAAGTTAAATATTGAAATACAATCAAATTAGATCTATTTTGACTAATTCATGTCAATTCCAAATCAATCAAACATCCGAATTCAAATCAAATCTTGTTTTTTCATTCAATCTTTGCACTTATCGACTGGGAATGAAAAATATCATGACATCCATATTTTCTCCAATTAAATCCAACCTCAATGATCAAAATCCAATATAAGGTTAATCAACATCAAACATCAATTTGTCTTGCTTAGAGCAAATCATCATCAAATATCAATCTACCCTACTTGGGGAAAATCAAATCAAACATCAATCCACCTGCTTAAGGAAAATAAAATCAAATACAGAATCTTAATTCCATATAGGTTCATGGCATCCAAAGTATATCAAGATAGAGCCCAATTTGAATGATACATGTTTGAAAACACATATGATATATTTTTTTGACTCTTAGAAATAGGTGTTTGGCTTACTACATATTATGATCTAACAAACTTAATATCCATCCTAAGTAGGAAAAGTTGAATCATTACACATCAACATCAATTCAATATCATATATACTAGTATTGATCGTCACATTCCCCATCACACTAGCAAAAGGGAACCTATTTAGCAACCTTGTCCAATATCCATTCGACCTTTGATCCACAACAATCAAATCTAGTATCCAGCTCATCCAAATCCAAACAAGGTTTTAAACTTATTAATGAACCCTTGGAGGAATATTTTACCAGATGGACATGATAAATATGATTGTTTATCCATGAACCAAGTATCTGATAAAAATAGTCTAAAACATGAGTGCTATCAAGAACATGAATATTTAAAGTATCACAAAATTTAATGCCATTTTATTAATCGATGTGATAGATTCATGAATTATATACAAGGTTTTATTGACCATGGAGACATATAAATAAAACCAAGTACATCCACTTCTGAAGATCACCAAATAGAGATATGCAAAGATCTTTTTTTAGATTGTGATCAAACTTAGCCACTTATAAGTCAAAGTCAAGACAACCAACCCATCTTTGATTTTTTTGTCCAATCACCCATATTTTATGAGGCTCACTTTGATGAGCCTCTATTAAACCTTCCTCCCATATTTGATGAATCCTTCTTTGATAAGCCCATCTTCGAAGAACCCACCATTGAACAACTATCTATCTTTCATCCATTGCTTAACATTCCCACTTTTAGGGAATCTATTTGTTCCTAGACCTTCACTATCAAATAAGAAGATGAAAAGGTACTTGTGGATAATGTAATCCAAAAATCCCTTCTAGTGGCCACATAAAAATTAGGTTCCACATCAACATCATAATTATAATCACAATTAGCATCCACATCATAGTTATAATCACAATCAATGTCATAGTCAACATCATAATCATAGTTAGAATAAAAATTAGCATCACTATAAACATTAGTATCATAATAAACATCAACATAATTATCAACATTTGTCTAATCAACATCACAATTAAGTTATATATTAGAACCAACATACGAGTTTGGTTCTATATCAGTATCAGAATCAATATCAATGTTAGAATCAACTTTACCATTAGAATCAATGTCAAAATCAGAATTGAGATCTTATGACATCAAATACATACTTCTGATATATCTATTTTAATACATCAGTAATCATTCCATGATTTTATATGAAGTTTCCTTTAACATCAAAGTAAGTTCTCTTAGTAGCCTATACAAGGATTATGCAACCTCTAATCCATTCATTGATATTACTCATCCTTTTCACATCAACCATCATATTAATTATTCTTAAATTTAATTTCACATACTCATTAATTGAGAGAGATAAAATCAAACATCATTGGCCTTATTATATGGAGACATATCAGTTTAAAAATTTAGGGGGATCTAAAACTACATTCAAAATAAAAAATCAAAGTTTCTTAGTGAAACCTTGTTTGAGGTCATAGAGGACACTAAACATCAAAATATTAGAAGTCTAAAAGTAAAACCCCCTAGTGAAACCTTATTTGAGGTGCTATAGGACCATCAAGATAAAAATCTTAGAAATCCAGAATCAAAGTTCCCTAGTGAAACCTTGTTTGAGGTGCTAGGGAACATTGAAAATCAAAACTCAACGTCTCTAGTGACACCTTGTTTGAGGCACTATGGGATAATCCAAATCTAATAAACTTAATCAAGAATAATTTTATGGTGAAAACCTCTTCAATGTGCCAATAGATGAACAAATAATTTCTTCATTTCTTCATAAAGACATCATTGAATTCAAAATCAGAATAACCAATAATCCAAAAATCATTCAGGTCCCAATGACTCACATCTAAAGAGTAAAAAACATTATGGTTTTATTAAGATAAATTTTAAAGGTCTTTGACCCCATAACATACAAAATCATGTCACATATAGATTCAAAAATGATGTGTGTGATTGTTAATCCCTATTTCCCTTGGTCCTCTAATAATTATACATCCCTTCATGATCTTATCCTTCATCCAAATCCTACATCCCATCATTGAATTAGATATTTTATATAATGCCTATCATAATTTACCATCCCTGGAAGCACTTTATTTCATAAAGGCTATGAAGACACCTTATTTATAGGTTTAGAGGAAGAATAATAAAAACCAATGAATATCATAATGAAATTAATATAGTCCACATCAACATATGATCCTAGTAGAGAAAATCTCCATAATAAGTATGGGCTAGAGATAAAAAAGGGGTTAGTATTATGCATATTTTAATCCTCCAATGATTTGAGATGAAAATAATTCAAAAATAAAAAATCAAAACAAAGAGACAAATAAGTCATCCATTGGTGAAAACCATGCTTATGGTGTCTTGGGTAAGTACCATGATGAAAACTAGGTTTCTGACATCATGCATAAATAATTTGTTGATTGCAAAGATATCGACACTTAGGGGAAACCCCATATTAATCATTATCCATCCAATTAAATCCATTTTTTCCATGAAATCCTATCCAAATCCTTATCCTTATTCATATTCTTATTCATCCTATTGTGCCTATCTATCTTCCCATTTTGACCTTTGTAAGGAAGTGGAAGTATTTATTGATCAAATTTGACCCTAGGTCAAATTAGGTCAACCCCCTATATATAAAAAATTTATATAGGTATTTTTAAGTCATAAAATGGTCACATGGTCATTAGTGAAGTCACATACTATGTTTCATCTTTGTCATATTTGTCTTTGTCTTAATATTCCTTTATGTCACCTTTTTGGTCACTCTAGGTGAATTATATGATTTTACATGAAGAAAAAAGTGTGTCAAGAAGATAAATAAAATCATACATGTTAAAAAAAGTCACTTAAACTATTTTGAATTGATAAATTATAGGTTTAATGTACAAATAAGGAGGTTAACTACAAAATAGGTAGTTTTAGGCAGTTGTATAGACTATAAAGCTCAACTAGCACATGGGAAGGCTTTAAGAGAGTCTCTTCAGATACCAAAGATTAAATTACAAGATTAGATGGATTTTATATGTCCAAAAATACCAAAAAATTATCTATATCTCATCATTCTCTTGGGTAGGTCAAACAAGTTAATCGGTTTTCCTTCAGAATAGATAAGAGAAAAGGAGTTGGTCTGAATGCACTTGGTGGATGATTGTACTCCATTTTTACTTCCTTTCCATGGAAATAGTTTATGGTTTGGTTGTATATGATCTATGAACAAATTTAATATTATTTATGCCTTCAAGTTGCATGCACATCCCCAACACCCCAATTTTATTTCTCTATTTGGATTGGTTTATGCAAACCAAGAGTTATATGTGTACTTATAGAGCATTTCATTCATTTATATGTTATTTTCATCTTATTTGGCATGTTTTAAAATGGATATATAGGTATGAAAATCTCATTGTGCTATGAATTAATACTAAATGGTCTGAAAATAGCTATTTTTAGTTACAAAGTTCTATCTTCTCGTGAGTGACTTTAGATCCAAGGTAGTACAGTAGTTTCAATCTCTCAAATCATGGTGGTTAGTTCCTCCATTGAAGGTTTATACTAAAAAAGCTCAATGATAATAAGAGAGATAATCCAATAATGAACTCACATTCATATTCATACCTCAATATGATATTAACCTACATGACTATGTAGGGGTACTTGATTAGTCATGTTGATGAAGGATGCAAGTTTCAATATTGTGAGAAGACTCCCAAGGTGAAAGCAGTAGGGTTGAACAAGTAAAGGAGATTGGATAATGGTTTTGAGATCCCTCAAGCAACATAAATAGGTTAGAGCAAAAAAATTTCAAATGGGATTGATTACCTTAACTTCTTCGAGAAAGGGATTTGCATACATAGTGTCATCTGTTGGTTGAAGACCATGGGGCATATGTGAGACTAATGTTTTAATTATTGTAGATTAGGCCTAAAGGTAACGTAAAGACATGAAATGAAGTTTTTAATTCAAGATAATGATAATAAGTGAGCTTTCAAACTCAATCAAACTTCTACTGAGGATATTTAGTAATGCTACAATGCAATTGAACCTAGAAGATTGCCATTTGAAAATGACACCTAGTGTGTTGATGGTAAAGAAGGATGCATAGTTACAAGACATGGAGTGAGTTAAACCAATGTGAAATGGTATTATTAACCTCAAGAGGAACTTATGTCATGAAACACAAACACAATGTTCAAATATCTACCACCACCTACAAAATGGAGAATGCAGGTTTGCCAAGGTGGGAAAAGGTGACATGGGATGAAAACATAGATTAAACTCTCATATTGATGACACCATGTTTTCATTTTATCCCTAGATCCAAAGAGGAGCAAATAAAATCATAACTCAAGATTCATAAGCCCTACCCAAGCCTTACATAGTCATAGGCATATAGTCTACCCAGGTGACTTATGGACTTCCCAAAGATTGAAGTGGTGGCCATGTAGATACTTGAATATTTTAAAGTATTTATAAAATTATCAAGTTATCAAGGCAAGCACTTTGACTTAGGTGAAGATAGAACAAGTTCAACTCTACCTAAAAACCTTGCCTACAACCACAGTCTTAGAAATTCAGTCTTCAGAAATTTGAAGGTTTGAGGGATCTTGGATCATGAAAAAGTTATAAAACTTGTTATATAACATAATAATAACCTATATTAGACTCCCATGGTCTCATTTTAGCTAGGAAAATAGGGTAAGTTCCCTTTATATTATCTCAGATAGAGGGCACTCCACAGTCAGGGAAAAATTGCAAACATGATATGTGAATGGTGATAAGATGAAAGGAAGAACAAAGAGGCATTGTGAGATGTTGAGTAAGGTTGGATTGAAGGTGAAAAAGTTTTGAATGTAACCTACAGTCATTATAAGCACTCAAAGTTGGTCATATACCCAAAAACATAGTCTTGCAGACTAGGGCTAACATTAGGTCTAATCCAATAGGTGCCTAAACTCATACATATGACTATATGATCCTTCCAAGACATATGAGAACTTGTAGAGGAGAGTTTAGGGTTGATTAGATACATCAATTTGTTAAGAGCATCATAAAATTGGTCATTTTGACCCAATTTTTTGTTAGAGGTACTCAAAATGCATTACAAGAGCTTGAGAGCCAACTTCATTTGCTCATATCTATACAGATGTTGTGCATGGTGCCAAAATAATCTAGGGAAGGTTAAAGAGGGTCCTGAACTAAAAATTTGTGGAGTTGGTTTGAGAATTAGACATATAGATTTTAGAATCATTGTTAACAAGCTAACCCTCCTAAATCCCTTGTTTGAACCTGATGGAGAAGAAATGAATGGAAATACATATAGAAGGGGTAATTTGACCTGAAAGGTTTTTTGAACATGTTTAGAACTCTATCAAGGTCCTCATCATCCATTTTATCCATACCATCACTTGTACAAATAAGACAAAATCTAGGTTTTCTATAGGTTTTAAGGTGAATTATAGGTATAAAATGGAACTGATGATTAAATACCATTGTGGGAGGCGTGTAGGTACTTATTTCAACTCCACATACTCATATGTTACCTTAGTGAAGCATGAAAACCTCTATATTAGGACATTCATTGCAGGCAGTCTTGAATAGCATAGTGAGAAGAGAATGAATACGTAAGTGTGATAGTGAGAAGAGTGAAATTAAAATGTTTTAGGTCTATTTGATATACCAGAGGATAAAAAGGTCTTTAAAAAGTGTCCTACACCCTCTATAATGCATCTCCTTGGACAACTGCAAGTCATCATAATGACAAGTGTATGAACTAGGCCTAGAAGGCTAATGAATGACTAAAAATAGTGAATGACAAGTGACAAAGGGAAGTTAATAATTTAGAGAGGCATAGATGATTGTCACTATCATATATCCACCTTCCAAATTTAGGCCATATGTGTCAAGTCCTTCCAAAGGTAGTTCAAGAAAGATGGACTATTCATCATCATGAGGTCAGTTTCAAAGCAAGATAATGAGGGTTTTATGCTAAATTGAGGAACATGATTCATATGTAAACTTATCTAACAAGACCTTTAAAGCCTATTCTCCACTTCATTCTATGGCATTGTAACTGATTTCTAAAGTTTGATAGTTAGCCTTGTGACCCTTTCACTTCTCTTTTTCTCTCTTCTTTCCTATGCTCTATTTATGCAAACCTTTTTGGATTTGTAATGGATCCAAAATTGGTATGGCGAAGCCCTGATAATTTTTCCTCCTCATTTTCCATTTGAATAAAGTTTTATGCATTTGATTAATTCTATATAATCTCTTGCCTAAGTGTGTCAAGTGGTTTATGTGGCTGACAAGTGAGGAATATTCTATCATTGCTTCCATTCTACTCTTGTATATTTTGTGTGAGTGATATATCTTATAATAGGTTATATAAAGTGAATGTGTTTCTTAAGTTTATCTTAAAGTGTAAGAGGGACTAGTAGTGTCTAGTATTAGACCTTATTTTCACCCACATCTAGATATGCATAGAAATATGCCTCTTTGAGAAACACTTTTGCTAGAAGGTCATAGAGTTAAGGTCAGTTTTGGTAGTCTTCTTTCTTAGTGCATATGCATTTCTATTTTTTAGACTTATATATGGTGTATCACCTTCATTAGTTTAGGTTTATTTATATTTCATTCTTCCCTTTTCACCCGAAATAGTTATTAGCTTAATGTAGTGTGAGCCTAAAACATAGATAAAGGGAACTAACCCTTTCAATCCTAGAGATCTATATCTTATAGTAGCTTGTATATGAGGAGAGATAGTTCCAGGTTATCCTAAAATTGATAAGGTCTACTTGAGTTCTCTAGGGTGAAATTTTAGGATATAATAATATTTTTGAGCCTTGTTTTAAAAAAAACCTTGGTATATCATCCAAATGATACTTCGATGATTGGACACTTGTTTCCTATGTGACATGGTCTTTAGAGATCCCTCATCCATTCTTAGTCATTATCCCATATAATTATACATTATCGTACAACATCATCTTATCATCCAATGTCATCCTGATTTTGGGTAAGTGCAAAAAGTTGGGGGATGAAAGGGGGCCTACCCATGGACATGATTTTTCTAAAAGTTTAGAAATTAAAAAATTTGTAGATAATTTGAGATATCTACACTCTAAATTTGAAGATGGTGTAAGAACATGAAATGTAGCATTTCAAGTCTAGTTTCTAAAACACTATTTTTAAAAAAAAAAATGGTTAAGTATAACTAGCTTAAACATCTAAAATTTGAAAAAGAAATCCTATTTTTTAAAGAAAATAGAGTAGATAGATGGTCGTGCAGTGCACCATTTTTTGAGCAGTGTTTAATATTATTTGAAACACTTTGGTGAACATTTAGATAAGATATTCTAGTTTGTGACCTATATTTGTTTATAGTTTTTCAATGAATACTTTTTTTTAATGAATTTTACAAGCAAATAGATCTTAAAAATTGATAAAAAAATAGATAGTCATCTATGCGATGTGCCTAAGTACCTTAAAAAAATGAAAATCAATTTTTTTGAATGTTTGTAGAATTAGGCCTAGTTTGTGACCATATGATTTTTTTCACAATTGGAACAATGAAAAAAAATTAAATGAACATGTATAGGCATGTATATTTGTGACATGTAGTGGTCTAAAAAATTAATAATTAGAAATCAACATAGTTTAAAACCTCAAATTAGTCCAAAAATTATAAAAATCATATTTTTGAAAAGAGAAGAATGGGATCATCATGATGGTATTAAGTTTATGAATTTTACAATTGAAATTTATAGTGTATTTGGTGAACGAAGTTGATTTTTTTTATTTTTAGTAAAACACTTGGACTTGACTATAGATTGATACGTCCAAGCCTTTGGTTTAGGAATCCAAGTCATTCCTGAGCCAAAAAGATTTATTTTTGAGTTCAAACTCAAATAACATGATTGAGTTAATAAATAATGTGATTATCTTAATAGATAATGTAACTACGTTAATAGATAACATTATTGCATTATTATGAAGTAATAACATGACTGTGTTCCTAGTTTTAGGCACATAAAAGCATCTAAACATGCACATGAAGCTAATATTTATCCAAAGATTATTTTTACTACTCTAAATTTTACTATTATTGTTACATTTATTTCCTTATACTTTAAATTTATTTTATTATATATAATAAATTAGGGTCACTCTGCATCTAATAGAGTTGGTATCATAGCTGCATGCCTTACGACGTGAAAAATAATTTTTCAAAATATAGTATGGTTAGTAATTAGGCATTTTTAGGGTTTAAATATTGAACTTAGTGATTTTTGGACATAAATTTTGTAATTGATGTCCATTTTTGGTAAACATATAGTCATTTTTTAGGTTTTAATGCCTTCCAGATTGATTCTTAGGATTTTTAAGTGTCTAGTTTGTCAAAATTGAAGTTTTCAAACCACTCACTCCAAAATTGATCCAAAGTGGTGTGATTGGGGTAACATAGGTCACACTGATCACCTAAACACATCAAATAATGACTTTGTGGTAATTTCACTTGTTCGTTATCCCTCCCTCATCCTTGATCACTTCCTACTCATCTCTCATCACCCATAATCACTTTATCATCATTCTTCAATGTCCCTAATCACTCCCTCATTGACCCTCATTACACCTAATCATCTCTAATAACTCCCTTATCATCCATAATCATTCTTCTATTGACTCTCACTATCCCTCATCATTCCTAATCACTCATTCTTCATCCCTCATTCTTCATCCCTCATTAACCCTAATCATTCTATCCTCATTCATCATCATCCGTAATCTCTTCTTCATTATTTTTCATCATCCTTAATCACCCCCTCTTCATCCCTCCTCATACCTAATCACTCTCTCATTGAGATTCATTATACCTCATCATCTCTAATTATTCAAGTTTATCATCCCTAATGACTCTTTCATTGACTACCACCATCCCTCATCATCCCTAATCACTCCTTCCTCATCCTTAACAATCCCTAATCACTCTTTAATAATCCCTCATCATCCCTAATCACTCCCTCATTGACCCTCACCATCCCCCATTATCCCTAATCACTCCCTCATTATTTGACATAATATATACTATAAAGGTATATTTTATTCCAATCATATGTTGTTTAATCCATTGTATTATAAATTAACTCTTTTTTAAGAATTTTTTGTCTTAAATATCCATTTATGATAGTCAATTTTATTATTGAATTAATTGAATGATCTTCTAAATTTATGGTCAAGTAACACAAGTAATAGCACAAAATAGAGTCTAAATTTTAGTTCATTGAATTATATTTATTGTGTAACTAACTAGATGAAACTTTATTTGGTTCCACCTTTAGTAGGTTGGTTCAAAGGATAATAATTAAACACAAACATCTTGTATAATTTTATAATTTTGAGAATATTTGAAATTATGAAAAGTTATTTTGTGTTTCTCATTCCTGTATGACTTGAATCTTGGTCAGGTTCACACATGCACTCCTTGTGTGTAATGTATCCCAAATATTTTAACTCTTTCATGGAAAATGAACATTTATTCATGTTTTCATAAAAATGTGTTTCTAAAAAATTTGAAACACTAGTTCACCATGGTGTAGATGTTCATTCCATGTTTTCTAAAGATTAGGATGTCATCAAGGTAGATTAAAAAAAATTAATAGTTAAAGGGCCTGAGGATGTAAATCAACATCTCAATGACTGAATTTGCTATTTGAGTTAACCTAAATGCATAACCAACTAGTCAATCAATCTTTTTTTAATTTTTAAGACTATATTCTAAATGTCTAGAGGTTCAACATGAATATGATGATACCAAAACTTATGATCAATTTTGGAAAATACTTCTACACCATAGATATGGTAGAAAAATGCCTTAATATTTAGATGAGGATAATATTTCTTCACTTTAATCTTGTTAAGATTTTTTTAATTGATTCACAACCTCATGTCCCATCCTTCTTTTGCTCAAGCACAATTGGGCTTCAACAAGGCAATGATTTGGGTATGATGTGTCCATTATCCATGATTTCATGGATCTACCACTTGATTTATTAATTATCTAGAAATGATATTTTATATAAAGAGGTTCTAGGCAGAGTTAGTTAATGGATCAAATCAATAGTATTATTTAGTGTACAGTATGTAGGAACTTATTTAGGTGACTAAAATATATGCTTGTATTGATCTAGTTTATGGTTCAATTATTTTGTCTTTATTATTGTTAGACAAACCACACTAAGATATGGTGTCATAAGGATGTTATTAAATTTAATTATTACCATCAAGAGTATACTTATTACTTAAATCGATAAGATTATTACATTTATTATCACTAATGACTGAAAGCTTATGAACTAACTACGATATATGGTATTTAAAATATGAGAATATATCACAACATTTCAAGGATTTAATTTGTAGACTACATGTCAATGGTAAATATATGGTTGACCACATTTAAAACATCATACACCTCAAATGGTGAGATGCCACTAAGGATTGCATCTTTAATAAGTTTGATTTTGTACACCAAGTGATACTACTAGATGATCCATTTATCAAGGTATACACTAAACCATAAACTAGAATATGGTTAAGGATGATGTATCAATTTTAATTTTTGAAAATATGCTTTAGTAGAATTAAATTCTTCTAACTTCCATTGGAAATGATGAAGTGTATTAACTCACCATTGATCTACATTTTTTAATGAAATAATATTTTTAATTCATATAATTTCTTGTTAGGGGAAGTATAAATATTTTTAGTACTCACCATATCATCAAGTTCATAATATATTATCTAATTACATTTTTATAGTGCTTGATAACTTACACCCACTTCTCAAGCTGTGAAAGTAGAGAGGTCATAGTGTGACACTCTTTAGTGGTTTGAATATTAAGGTTATGAATTAAGCACCACTTTCCACTCTTGGAATACTTGTTCTAATCATTTGAAAATTATTTTCCACTCTCTGGTATGATGACTCAATCAATATACATATAAACATAAGGCATTCAATGTAATTAGTTCGATCATAAAATGTCTTCATATGGAAAACAATTGATTGGTTTCAATAAATCACATAACTTGGTAATCATCATATTTACTACCCATTTTTTGTGTTATTGTGGTTTTACTTGATGATCTTTTTATGATGAATATCTAATTATGAATTAAATCATTTATTATAGACCCATATTTTTTCATAGGTGTTAAATATTTATGTTTCAAATTCACCTCCACATCATTTTGATCACTATGTCATATTTTATGCTAGCACTCAACTCGCCACGCCACTCCTAGCACTGTTAAACCCCAAAAAAATACCACCATCAAGGTATTGTATGGAGTGATTAAGGTTGAGGAGGGATGTGGAGGAATTGATTATAGATGATGAGGGTCAATGAGGAAGTGATTAAATATGATGAGGGATGGTGAGGGTTAATAAGGTAATGATTAGGGGTGATGAGGGATAAGTAAGGAGTGATTAGAGATGATGAAGCAGTGATTAGGGATGGTGAGGGTCAATAAGGGAGTGATTACAGATGATGAGGGAGTGATTATTATGATCTAGGAATTTGACTCAAGAGAGGATGATTAGTATCATGTTAGTTCCAAATTGAAAACAAAATGAAAGAAACACACTAACTAGCATAACATCTCTAGGCTTAGACACTAGGGAGAGCTTAATTAATAAACATGAATAAAACACACAACTAAAATGCAAAAGAAACTTTCTTTTACCTTCTTTGGATGCTCCAAAATGCTTGTTGTAGTGGCTTACTCAGCTTGTGCTCATGAAGTCCTTGGCAATGGAAGCTTGGCTACCTCTATCTCTCCTTGGAACCTTTGGCTTGTGGCTTGGCTTAGATTGAAATAAATTGGGCATGGTAACACTAAATATCAAGACTTTGAAGATATTTGAGCATAATAACTTTACACCAAAATAACTTAGGAATGATTTCATGGCCTCTCTATTTATAAATTTTTGAGAATGTCTAGAATCAACCTGAACCATCCATCTTGAGATTGAGATGTGTGGTTGAAGATTAATTCAATTTTTGTAATTATCCTCATCATGAAATTAGAAGAAGGGGAAATTAAGAGGCATAGAGGGCATCATAAAAGGCATGAATCTTGATATTTGTGGCATTTATGGCCTAGGGATGTCTTCTCAAGAAATGAGGTTAGTTGATGATACAAATATTCAATATTCATTTCTAAAAACAAGTATTCAACAAGTTTCCATGGAATTATTAATTAGGCTCTAAATTGGATTAATTATCTCTTAAGTATGTTTAAGCACTTTATGCACAAATTATTCAAATTGATCAGAATGGCTTGTTATTGGTCCAAAATTTGATTAGATTGGAAGGAAATTTCAAATGTATTAGATATGTTATCTCATTTAGGATGTTATCAACAAAAAATAACAAAGGCACATGTCTTGTGCAAAATATTTTACAAGAAAGAGCAATCCAGAGCACCCAGGTGCAAAATTAACATTTTTGACTTGAAATGATTTGATCAAAGTTAGCTAGCCCACAAATTGCATTGCCCCATTTAATGACACTCTGGCCAAAATTGGCACTTGAATATGTCATTTTCACATCGTTTAGCATGTTTTAGTGTTTTTAGGCCAAATTATGCATTTTAGGTGAAAATTGGTCAAAATCTTGATTAGAGGTTACTGGTGGCCAGATTTAGGTGTCTATAGTTTGCCCCTATTTGGGAAGGCATTACAAGATATAAGCATAATAACATCTTCTCAAAGAATGAAAAGGTTTTGTATGCCTACAACTACAATGATGATAAACTAACTGTATGATGCCCCCTTGAGGGAATGATTGGCACAAGTAGGTCAGCAAATGGTCCCTTAAAAAGAAAGAAGCAAAATGAGGGGACCAAAGAAAGGAAAGATGATGGGGTGAAAACATAATGATACTAAAAAAGTAGTCAAAATCATTGAGAATGTAAGTGAGATGGTGCATAATGGTTTGCCCAAAGGCGGTTATAAACATTGTACCATAATAGTGACAATGTGGTATGATAACATAATTTTTTGCCCAAAGGTGGTTATAATCATTGAGAAGATAAAGCTACCCTAGTTAGGAAAGATGAAAAAGAATAACATGCCCCTATATAGGTAGAAAAAGTAAAGTGGTGACAACACAAAGATTTACCCAAAGGTAGTTATAATCATTTGAGAAATGTAGGTGGGATGGTGTGCAATGATTTTCCCATAGGTGGTTATAATCATTAGACCTCGATTATGGAAAACATGATAAAATATGATGAGGATGATGATAACTTAACATAGAGGGTAATGATGAATTGGAACAACCTACTAGTAGGGAGATGCTTGTCTGAACTAATAAAGGTTAAAATTATTTCTTGTTTAATTACTCTATTTGGGATATGATTAGGATGGAATTGAGATGTTAGTGTCAAAGAGATGCCACCATTACTGAATAGATTTCTTGAATCTAAGGTTTTTTATAGTATGTGCCAGTAGGCATCATGGTATCACATCATAAGGACTTGGTCGAAATATACATGAGGACTGACTCACGTAATCTAATACTTAATAAGAAATAATGCACCAATGATAAAAACCATGATGACAATGTAAATGTATAAATATGGATAGACTCAAGAATAATGTGTGTAAGGAATCACCCAATGCATACATATAGACTAAGTTGAGGCAATAATATTGAAAGCAAACAAACAAGCAAACAAATAAACAAACAAAAAAACAAACAAACAAACAAACAAACAAACAATTTGAAATAAATAAATAAACAGAAAGCCTAAAAACAAAAGAAAAAGAAAGCATCCTAACAATGATCGTGCCCCAGTAAGGTGGATCAAGGATAACTGACTAGGTTTAGACAAGAAAAATATTTTTGGATTTTTGAAATGTTATGAATGTTTTTGGAATTTTGAGGTATCTTAACTCATTAGAGAATGATAAGATACCTACTCACAAAATGATGAGAGCGTTTGGCTTAAGTTGCTCATAAAATGACAAGAGCATATAGAAAGGGGGATTGAGGTGACCTCAACATTAATTTAGCATGACCCACATAGTCCATAAATGACCTCAAGTCATAGTAATTCTATCCACATAAAAGGTGAAAAAAACCAACTAGGTCCCAACAAGTTTTCAAATCTAACAAATGGCCAGTCAAATGAAAATAGTAATGGCAAGGTGATGTGGCAATGCATGATAAACAAATGTTTCCCCTAGTTTTCCCATAGGCAATTATAACTAAGATAAAATGGCATGGGTCAATGATACTAATTTACCCATAGGTATTTATAATTAGTAACAAGACTGGTGAAACACTGATTTGCCCATAGGCAGTTATAATCAGGCTCACATAAACAAGATTGATATAAGATGGAAAATGAAAGATATCTTACTAGATCAACTGTCACACTAATTTCATAGAATATCATTGTAAACACATATTGGATTGATTGTTAAAACTTGATTGGAATCCCCCCATAAAAGGTGTGGGATGAACCAAAATAACTAAGATCAAAATAGGATTGGGTAGGATGACTAAAAAAAAAGGCTTTGGTCTAGATAGAAATGAAATGGTTAGAATTGTATGGTTTTGTTTATGATAATGATGGTTTTTGATAGAGTGGATAAAATGGTAAGAGGTTTGGTATAAAGTTGGATATAATTCCAAGAGGGTTTCCCCCAAGTGATGGGGTGAATGGCTAGGTATGCGATAATGGCAAATAGACATATATAACAATGGCAATGGCATGGTAATGTGAAATGGTATGGTACATGTTTTTGGTCTGGGTGTGGTTTTTGATTCTATTGTTCCTATTGATGGGGAGATGCACATCCTAATTAACAAATGATATAAAAATAATACTTGATCATGTTAATTTCTAGCCCATACCTCATTTGAATATTTTCTCCATCAAGAACTGCCTACAGATTTGGTTATCAAGAATTATTTTGTGATCTTCATTGGTTGTTGATTTTGATTCCTTCAAACATCAAGACAAGGTATCTTTGTAGTGTCTGCAAAGGAAAGTGTAGCTGTGGAAGGTAAATAAGGATAAATAATAGATTGTAGGTTTTATTGTGAAATGGAATGGTTGATGATAATGGAATGTATAATGATGGGGAAATAAATGAAGATCAAGATTTTTAGTCATATGTAATGTTGTTGATGCCATATTAAACATAATTTTGGTTGTGGCAGGGCCGAATACTTGTTCTCTCGATAGGACCACTAGATTTTTCTATTGTTTGATCTTGAGAGTAGCTACTATCTAATTAGGTTATAGATTGGAAGTTATTTTGATTTTATCTTTGATTTTGTCTTCATCAAGTAGTGAATAAATTTTTTGCTCAGCTATTGGTGCCTCAAAGAGGTTTTCACCAATGAAGTTGTCTTGATTATCGCATAGTGCCTTTGAGATGGTTTCACTAAGGAATATTGACTTTTGACTTTTATTGTCTTCTAGCACTTCCAAAAAAGTTTCACTAGAAGATGCTGAGTTTTGACTTTGATTGCCTCCTAGTGCCTCTAAAAAGGTTTATCTAGGAAAGTGCTCTTCTACTACATGAATGTGGTCTTGGTCTCCTTGCTCTTCTTCAACTGATATGTCTCTATGGATGCAGTTCAACAAAGTATGATTCTATAGATCCCAATTGACACTTGTGGGAGATAGAATGTTAATAATATGGCTATCTTGGTTGATGGTTATGGCATGTGGAATGGTAATGGAATGGGGAGAGGTTGCACAATCCTCATAAAATATACTAGGATAACTTGTGTTGAATTTGAAGTACTCATTCTCAAAAATTATAGAAGGATCGAAAATGTATTCAAACTGATCTGTGAGGCATGCATAACCAATATTGTAACAACCATGAACATATTCTTCTTCTGAATCTAATTCTAACTCAAGGGAATATGTATTTGATGTTGAGACTAATGCTGATTTAGATTTTGATGCTAAATCTGATGTCAGTTCAAGAATAAAACCTGAATTTAACTTTGATTCTTCATCTGATAGGTACTCTATTACAATTATGTCTTACGAAATATTTGGTATTGGATAAGTAATAACTTGTAATGGCATGATGGGCTCTACTAAGACTAGTTTATCAAAGTGAGACTTTTCTAGGATGGGAAAAAGGTCAAGAGACAAATCATAAAAGATTGGTTTGTCAATAGGTGGCTCTTGAAAAAGAGGCATATGGTCAAGGTAATGATTTTCCCAAAGGTAGTTATAATCATTAAGAAGTGACTCAGCAAAGATTAGCTCATCAATGTGAGACTCCTCAACAACTGATATAGGATGAATATGTGATTCATCATAGGTTGACTTATCACAAATAGTTGGTTTAACAAAAACATCTTAGATTAGTTGGTTATTTTGGCCTTGGTTTGCAATGAGTTAGAAGATACCAGTTTTGAACATAGCTTGGTCTTTAAATGATTGGTTCGATTAAGGTTTGGATGGGATTGGTTTTGGATGAGGAACAACTTGTGGTTGGATAATAGTAGGGCCTTGGAGAGCATGATTGCTTTCATGAGCCAAAGGAAAAAGTCCTGAGATGATAATGAAAGGGCATTGTGGGGTTTGATTGCTCGCACATGCCAAAGGACTAGGTCCTAGAATGATGAAGGGGCATTATGGAGCTTGATTTCTCACACAAACCAAAGGATGAGGTCTTGGTATGGGAATGGTGTGACATTATGGTCCTAGAATAGAAATGGTATTATGTGGTGGAGCGTGATTACTCACATAATCCAATGCATCCAAGTATTCCTTAGAAAAGAAACACATTAACTAAGAATTTGATCTAGGAATTTGGCTCAAGAGAGGATGGTTAGTATCATGCTAGTTCCAAAATGAAAAAAAAATGAAAGAAACACACTAACTATCATAACATCTCTAGGCCTAGACACTAGGGAGAGCTTAGTTAACAAACATGAATCAAACACACAAATAAAATTCAAAAGAAACTTTCTTTTACCTTCCTTGGATGCTAAAAATGCTTGTTGTAGTGGCTTACTCGGCTTGTGCTCATGAAGTCCTTGGTAATGGAAGCTTGGCTACCTCCATCTCTCCTTGGCACCTTTGGCTTATGGCTTAGCTTGGATTGGAATTAATTTGGCATGGTAACACTAATTATTAAAACTTTTAAGATATTTGAGCATAATAACTTTGCACCAAAATAACTTATAAATGATGTTCATGTCCTCTCTATTTATAGATTTTTGAGAATGTCTAGAATCAACTTAAACCATCCATCCTAAGATTGAGATGTGTAGTTAAGAATTAATTCAATTTTTGGAATTAAGTTTGTAATTATCCTCATAATGAAATTGGAGGAAGGGTAAATTAAGAGGCATGGAGGGAATCATGGAAGGCATGTGAGGCATGAATCCTGATATTTGTGGCATTTATGGCCTAGGGATGTCTTCCCAAGAAATGAAGTCAGTTGATGATGTAGATATTCAATATTCATTTCTAAAAATAAGCATTCAAAAAGTTTCCATGGAATTATTAATTAGGATCTAACTTGGATTAATTATCTCTTAAGCATGTTTAAGCACTTTGTGCACAAATTACTCAAATTGATTAGAATGCCTTGTTATTGGTCCAAAATTTGATTGGATTGGAATTGGAAGGAAGTGTCAAATGTGTTGGATCCATTATCCCATTTAAGATGTTATCAACAAAAAATAACAAAGGCATGTGTCTTGTGCAAAATATTTGATAGGAAAAAACAATCTAGAGCACCTAGGTGCAAAATTAAGATTTTGATTAAAAATGATCTGATCAAAGTTAGTTGGCCCAAAAATTACATTGCCCCATTTAATGATACCTTGGCTAAAATTGGCACTTGAATACGTAAATTTCATATCATTTAGCATGTTTTAGTGTTTTTAGTCCAAATTGTGCATTTTGGGTGGAAATTGGTCAAAACCCTGATTGGAGATTACTGGTGGCCAAATTTACATGTCTACAATTATAAATGATGAGGAATGGTGAGGGTCAATAAGGGTGTTATTATGTATGATGAGGGATGAGGAGGGAGTGATTTGGGATGATGAAGCGATGATTACATATAATGATGGAGTGATTAAGGATGATGAGGGATGGTGAGAGCTAATGAGGGAGTGATTCGGGATGATGAGGGATGGTGATGGTCAATGAAAGAGTGATTAGAGATGATGAGGGATGAGGAGTGAGTGATTAGGGATGATGAGGTATAATGAGGGTCAATGAAGGAGTAATCAATAATTATGGAGTGATTAGAGATGTTAAGGGATAGTGAGGATCAATGAGGGAGTGATTATGGACAATAAAGAATAAGGAGAGAGTGATTAGGGGTGATGAGGGATGAGTAGGAAGGGATGATGGATGATGAATAAGTGAAATTAACACAAAGTGGTCTCTTTATGTGTGTAGGTCATCAATGTGACCTGTGTTACCCTAATCACACCAACATTGATCAAGTTCAAAGTGAGTGGTTTTAAAACTTCAATTTTGAGAAACCTAGGACTCTAAGAAATACCAAGAAGAAATATGGAAGGCACAAAAACCTATAAAATGACTATATGTTTACCAAAAATAGACATTAATTGAAAAAGTTATGCCCTAAAATCCCTAGGTTTGATACTTAGACCCTAAAAATGCCTAAGTACTAACTAGATTAGATTTTGAAAAACTATTTTCCATATTGTAAGGCGTGTAGTTGTGAGACCAAATCTATCAGATGCAAAGTGACCTTAATTTCTTATATTTACTAAAATAAATTTAAAGTATAAGGAAGTATAAATGTAATGAATAAAATGTAAACTTATCATTTAGAGTAGTAAATATAAGCTTCAAGTCAAGATTAGCTTCATGTGCATGTTCACATGCTCTTATGTGCCTAAAAATAGGAATTCAATCACATTATTGATTTTATAATTGTGATCATGTTATCTATTAACCAAGATTGTCTTCATGTACATGTTTAAATGATTTTTTGTGAAAAATAATAGGAACATGATCATGTTATTTTTTTAAAAATAACATGATCACATTATTTATTAAATCAATCCCATTATATATTAATGCAATCACATTATCTATTAATGGGATTGCATTATCTATTAATGGGATCACACTATCTATTAACAGGATCATGTTATCTATTAATGCATTATTTATTAATGTGACCACGTTATCTATTAACATGATCACATTATCTATTAATGCGATCACATTATCTATTAATGTGATCATGTTATGCATTAATATGATCACGTTATGTCTCAATAATTTTTGAGCAATAATTTAAATAAAATGATTATGTTATGTCAATAAAATGATTGCATTATGTTAATAACATGATCATGTTATGATAAATGTCCATGGAATTGTCCCCCAACTCTGTGCACATACCCTTTAATTCCATTCATTATCATATCCCATTTGGGTGATAGAACAAGTTTTCCCTTTACTAGTAATCCCTTTGTATATATTTATTCAAATAATCCCAAAAACATCAAATAATCCATCAAATATTCAAAAACATTAGAAAATCCAAAATTCTTAAATAACCAAAATAGACCAAAAATATCCAAGAGAGATATAAAGCCAAAAAATCCAAAAATACTTATCTTGTCCTCAATCTAATGAATAATCCATTGATTAATCCTTGATCCGATCATCCCATATTTTTAGGATGTGTCCTTTTCAAATCTACCCTATTTAGGGTAATTGAAAGACATCAATCCAAGCTTGTAGATTTCTCCTTATTTAGGGTAAATCAAAGCATGCAAATTATTTTGGGATATTTTTTCCAATCAGTCCCCTTGCATGTTTCTTTACTTGGGTGCACCATTTCATTATAAATATGATCTAGTCTTTACAC
The DNA here is from genome assembly GCA_037957365.1 of Torreya grandis. Lineage (NCBI taxonomy): Eukaryota > Viridiplantae > Streptophyta > Pinopsida > Cupressales > Taxaceae > Torreya > Torreya grandis. The sequence goes on from JARHVA010007055.1 coordinate 436,108, forward strand.
ATGGATATTGACTTAGTTAAAATACAAGATGATTTATTTTGATTTTATTAGTTTATGTATGTGTGTGTTTGATTTCTTGCTTATTTGTTTGTTTTATTTTCTTGTTGTGCCTTGATTCAGTCCATATGCATCTATACAATGTTCTCATGATTTTTCCATATGATGGTATCTCCTGTCATATACTAGCATTTGATTCCATCCATCGAAATAGGAAAATAATGTCAACTTAATTTTTCCATATCATGGTGCATTTGTGTCATTTTAATATTGGATTGGGGATTGGTCCTTATGCACATTGAAGCTAAGCCATCATGATGTTTTATATCATGGTTCATATCGTCATGTGTGACATCAAATATAAAGTGCTTATGGCTTATATACAATGTCGCATTATAATGGTAGTTTATTCCCTTGAAAAATTATCCCTTTTCAAATCAAATTAAATCATCCCTATTTGACATTTGTCAACATTAGATCATCATCTATTTTCAACCATTTCTTTGTATTTATCCATTTTTGAGAGAACTACATCGACCCAAGGTCTATTTCAACTATGTAGGTAGCACTCAGTCACATGAAGTTTTTGAGGTCACTTTGGTCACCATTATCACCACCATTCACCATTTTTATTCTTATTTCCATTGTCCATTTATTCTAACTCACAATCTAATTTATCCAATTCCCTCCAAATATAATTACATCAATCTTAAATCATCATTTTCATTACTTTGGGCCATCCTTGTGTGCCTATTTTTTTGTGGCTCAGTCATTCTCTAAAAATTCGTTATAAAAACCACACATATGTTTGCATCCACCTATAAAATTCTTGCCACCCATAAACATAATCATCTCATCCTTAATCCATATAATAGGTTAAATATTTGGTTTATGTTTACAAATTAATCAATCAATTAGTCGATCAATCCTCCTTGCTTGGAGAAATTAAATCATTCCATCAAATCCAATCTCATAGCTTTCACCCTATTTGGGAAAAATCACAGTGTGTAGCTTATCTCAAGATGTGTCCTTTCTAAATCCACCCTACTTCAGGCTAGTCAAGCTTGAAGATTTTACCATATTTGGGGCAAGTCAAACTCATAAATTTTTCTCTATTTGGGGCAAGTCAAAACATGCATCTTCTCTTAGTATGTACCCTTCCTAATTCCACCCTATTTGGGATGAATTAATCTATCATCATAATAAACCAAAGCATTAAATCAATATCTTGAGTGGGTTAATCTCATCCATGGATTAATTTTTTCATCTTCAATGCATATTCTATTTTCTCTCCTTTCTCTCTTTTTCAAGAGCTCATCTATGTCCTTCATCCCTGCATACCCTTTCAAGGGGTATCATCCATCACATTATTTATTTCATCATCATCTAATATTTCATCAACTTTTTTTTGCCTCTATTTTCCTTGAAAATTCATTAATCCACTTATTGTGTCTTGCAACACCTTCTAAAAGAAGGGTAAAATGTACACACTTAAATTCAAACACATTGTGTTGATTTTATCTATGTGCTGAGATCATCCTAAATCATCTAATCAAAAATTCTATCATCTAATGTTCATAATAAATTCACTATTCACCCTAATCAATTAACATTTTATTCTATTTTCACATCCTATCCTACCAAATTCACATCACTTATTATTAGTTAATTAATCTCAACTAATTATCTAATATTTTTCTAATGGAAAAATCCATAGAATTTGGAATATCCATATTTTTATAAATTAACTAATCCCCTTTTCCATCTCAAGTTCATGACACCATCTACCATGAAATCATCTTCTTCTTTCCCAAGGCAATTGAATGGAGTTGGATAGTGTGTGAGGAAGGTCTATGATAAGATATTACATCCCTTTTACGCACTCAATCTAAATTATTCCACTCTCCAAACTTTCATGAGTGGATTTCTTACACACACAACATCTCTAATTTATGATGTGTAGGACAACTTCTCAACCCTTGATCTTGGCCTTCATCCAAAAATATACATTTATCATCCAAGTATATAAATAGAGGAGCCATTTTCCATTATAACCATTTTTTTTGTGCTAGATTTATGTTGTCAAATCTTTAAGGGAACTTCAACCAGTTCTTCTCATTGCTCATCCAATCACACATAACACAAGGGAAGATGCTATCCAAGTGACTTTGTGACATTGTCAAAGACCTCGAGCACTATATCCAGACCAATCCAAACTTAAATTTTGGATAGAAGGTGACATCTATGGAGAACGTATAATTGTTTGATTTTATTTTCTATTTTTTTGTTTGTCACTTGTTAAACCTTTCAAAATCTGAGGACTTATGGTTTGATTTTCATGATAATAAGAAATTAATCACCTTTATAATTGTATGATCCAATATTTCATGCAAAATAACAAACTTTAAAAGATAGAAAAAATAATATTTACTTGAAAAATAGGAATAATAACTCTTCAAAAAAAATATTTTCAAATATAAATAGAATTTGAAAACTAAAAATTTAAAATGATTTCAAAAAATATTTAGAAACTAAAAATCATTTTATAAGTAATAAAAAATCATTTTATAAATTTATTTTAATTTTTCCCATCATTCAAAATTTTAAAATTTTATTTTTAAATATAATCTTATCACACTTTAACAAACTTTAACATTACACATTTGCTCTTAAATAATCTCAACATTTCCCACTAAAATGTTTTTGCAGTGTATCATTTAAATTCATATTTTAGATCTTTGATATTGATTTATAAAATACATTTAAGACGGTTTTTTTAAAGGATGGTATCATTGGAAGAGATGCAAATCTAGTAAATGAAAGTTTTTTTAAGGCTGATGGAAAAGCTAATCCTTGCTAGCATACTCTAAACTTGGTAAAACAATAAGAGCTTTGGAATAAGGCATGACTATGAACGTCCATTAGAGAGGGTTAATATGATACACATTATGCACATTCACAATTACTTATCATCAATAATTACAAACTTGCATTTCAAATAAAACCTTTTTTTATGGTAAGCAAATCCAATCCCATTGATAGATTCGGTCCATAATACATTTAAAAATAAATAAAAAAATATTTCATTATTATTTTATGTTGGTCTAACAAACCATTATTTGTATAATTTTGAATGAGTTAAATTAAGTTCAAACATTATGTTAAACTTATGTAACTTTTTAATATATATATGTTATGATAATTAATAATATAATTTAGATTGAAGAATTTTACTAGAATCGTTTAAATATTTTAATATTTATATGATCTTTTCAAGATGATTTAAGCTTAATTTTGTGGTATGTTTTGTTGTTGTATAAAAATTTATCTCTATTAAACAATTAAAGTTTTGATATTTTTTATTGTACTATTGTATTATTAGATTATTCAAATTTTGTACCATAAGTGAAGGGGATCAATATTCACATTTACTTGAACTTGTTATAATTTAATATTATTTGAGTATTTACCATACTGCATAATTCGATTGATTTTTATTCATAATTAAAATGGTAGATTTATTCATATGAAATGATAATGTATTACTTATAGTACTTTGGTTTGAATAATGAATTGGTTGACAATTATTTTTTGCTTTGAATATCTCTTCATATTAAGAAAATTCAGTGCAATATTTTAAAACCATGTTAAATAGATCATTTTCTGTAACAAGCATTTCAAAATTAAATTAATTTTTATTTATTTTAAAAAAAATCATCAAATTATTTGTTCTGATAATATAATATTTTTAGTATAAAAATAAATAATAACATAATAAAAGTGTACATACCTTTTTCTAAATTCATAATAAAACATATAAATAATTATATTAATAATAATTTTACATAACTTCAACATTTTGGATTTACATAACATCAAAAAATTGATAATCAAGTGTAATATTCACCAAGTAAGCTTTGATTATAACCTTTTTATGCATATTTTCTTTGTTTTATTCCTCCCATACTTAATTATCTATACCTTGGTTCTAATATACTTGATTTGAAAGATAATGTTGACCCATGACCTAATAATAATAAGTTTAAATGTTCAAATAATTTAAAACACCTTAGTTCATTGCTTATGAATGAACCCATTTTTAAAAGTGGGTTTATGTTCATATAACACTAACATCACTTTGGTGTCATTTTGGCTAGCATGTGATCACTATTTTGAGGAGCACATAAGATGTTTGATTTTAATATTTTGAAAGTTTACAAAAGGAATGTTGATATGGGAAGTGGAAGGATTTTGAATGACATTTTTGGAAATTTGGAACATGCCCACATTTAATTCGAGACCTCCCTTAGCAAAACCTTACTGCATATTCAATGTGCTTCAATATTAACATTCTAATTATTTTTATTTTTTTTCATTTAGCAATTCATTGGTTTTCATTTGGGAAAATTTAGAAAGATTTTGGCATAACAAATCTCTATCAATTTGGTGTTAGAACAAAAGAGTTATACAAGTTGATTTTAAGGCTCTTAGTTTGTAGGTGATGGCATTTATGGGTTTACATGGCAGTTTTAAAATTGATTGCATTTATGGATACACTTTGGAAACTGTATGTAATATTTTGATTTCATTTTACTCTTTCTTTTGAAGTGCCTTGAGTTGTGCAGAAAAGAGTTAAAATCATGATTTTTGTTTCTAAATTGTATGCAAAGATTGAGTTTTGATATGTAAAGAATATTTATTTCTTTCTCTTATTTTATTAAAATTGTGGTTTTGTTGAATAAGTTTATGGAACTAAATATTTTTTAGTAGGACTTTTTGTATATACATATATTCAAAGCCACATACATTGTTTAGATTATAATTTTGAAATAAATTTTAGAGCTTTAATTTTTAATTATGATATTTATGAACAAATTTAATTGTGTGTTTTTCAAAATGTTTAAAGTTTTCATGTAAAATTAGTAAGTTGAAATTAATTTGGATTGGTGGAAAATATTAGGTTTGTGATTTTTGAGCAAATCATGTAGTCCTTCTTAAACCTTATTTAGGTTTGTTATTTGATTATTTTTTACAAAGATATCATTAATTTAGATTTATTCTCATTTTATGAGTGTTGTGAATATATTTTTATTTGAAAATCATCATAAATATGCAATTTAGGTTTTTCACTTTATTTTATATTTTGTATGACAAGATAAATGATTTTTTGTTTTGAAAATATAAATGATAGTTTATATGTGTGATCAAAATAACTTTTATTTAAAGAGGTTTTCCTGTTGTCTTACAATTTTTATTTTACATTATTTAAAAAAAAATTAATAAAATTTATTTGATTATAAGTGTAAAACTAAAGAATATAATAATTCTAAAGATGTACAATAATTAACTAATTTGATTTTGAAAAATGTCAAATATGAAAAAAGTATCATTTTTAGAAAGTACTTAGAAGAGATAACTTGCATATAGATTTATATTGATTGTTCTGAATTTTTGATAGTTAAAATATATGAAAGAGATGATTGTATAGGTTTAGGAATAGGCACATGTTCAAAAATAAAATTTGGATAGGGCTACTATAAATGGATGGAAATACAGTGCATTTGAGTACATTGACTATGGACTTGTCCAAGTTAACTATGATAAATAATTGACAAAAAAGATAGAGAAAGAAGAATTATAAAAATGACAAATTAGAGGTAGAAGCAGAGAATATTCCTAGACATGACCACTATAAGTGGACAAAAAATCAATATGCTTGAGTCCATTAACCATAGACTTGTCCTAGTTGACTGTGACAAGAACATGATCATTGTACCTTCTACATTTGTGTTTGAATAATATGAGATATTACAAACTGTGTTATGTCATGCTAAAATCATTGTTTGTATTATAATATCTTTGAAACCATGTGGATAATTTAATAGATTGAAAAATTTCAAGAGAGGGGATTTTAATGGGCCGTACTGACCTTAATCACCCCTTGATGATTGATCACTTCCAACATATCCAATAATCCAAGTAGGGAAATCAAGTCCACATAGTTCTCTCACTTAGATTGAATGTTAAATTGTGCTCCTTTGCCTATATGTATGTAACTATAAAGTGGCTTTGATACTTAAAAATGATATCTCTTGAATTGCTTTAGAATTCTCTTGACTTGGCTTATGGATGCTCCTTGTGAATGAAATTAAATTTAGAGAGAATAGATAAGATTTGATCAATGTGAAATAGTGTGAATGCTTGATATTAGTGAATGCCAAGTGTGAAAAATGAATGATTATTGATATGTATTTATATGTTAATCTTTAGATAATTTATTTTATCCAACCTTATGAAAAGTGTGAGACAACCCAAAATTATGTTTTGAATTTTAGAAGCTCGCTGTTATTTATTATAGGATGTAGCTAGCCTAAGTGGATAGGAGTGTACTAAGCTCTTTTCTACCTAGTGTAGACTTGAGAATAATGATCAAGGACACATGTTCTAAACTAGAGATGGTCTGAGAGTGATTTCAAGTGGATTGTAATTTTGACATTGAAGATTATGTGAAATAAATAATGAAAAACAAAGGGATGAACTTGCATATAGATAAATAGTTTAGAGGAATGGTGAATAAGAGTCATGTAATTATGTGCAAGTCATATAGTTTGTAATGTGTTAAGAATTAATATAATACCTATGACCAAATTTATGTGTCTACATTACCAATCCACCCACCTTTTTATAGTAATGAAAATTTTTAGATTAAAGGATAAATAATTTGAACCTAAATGTGTAAAAGACACTTTGTCTTTGAGCATATACTTCAATTTTTCAACACACTCAAATTTATAAATCCTTGCAATAAATCATTAGCTAATCATTTTTCTCATTTTGAAATTTAATAAATCTCTAACTTTAAAAAAAATTAAAAATTTGAAAGAGAGAAAGGAAGGAGTACACTTGTTGTAGGTGAAACCAAATTGCACTATAGATTGTAATTAATGATGGAGAATTGTGCCTTCTTGTTCAATAACTTAGATAATTTGAATCAATGGCATATTGAGAGTGATTAAGTCCTAATTTTTAATAAATAATCAATCTCTTAAGTTGAAAACATTTATTATTTCAATCCTCATGAATTGAGAAAAGTATGCGATGTACTAATGCAACAAGGTGGAATCATGATGGGTTTACTAGAAATGATGCTAAGGATATTGAGTGTCACTATACTCAAATGCACATCATCCACAAGATTTTAATCAAATCACAACAAGTAAATATGGATTCTATTTGCATAATTAAAATATAATGAACAATATTAAATCCCCCATCATGACTGCATTGCTCATAAACTTGCATTGAAATGAAAATTTTTCTTTTAAACTTTGAACTTTGAAAATGTGCATGGATAAGTATCATGCATTTTTGAAACTTTGAAAATTTGATTTTCAAAACTTTGTAATTTAAAACTTTAAACTTTAAAACTTTTAAATTTGAATAAGAATGAGAATAAATTAGAATCATTCCCCCTAAATTTTTGCCAAGTGATATAAAATACAATGAACTTATATGCTCAATTGTAATTGTATTTGTAACCTATAATATTTATAATTGTTTCATATATGCCCATGAATATGAATTCAAGTGTGTATAACTATGTACTTTGAGTCTTTGAAAAGTGAGAGCGTATGCATGTCATATTCCCCAATAATCTATAGCAATGTGTCAATATCTATTATATGTTTGATTTCTTAACTTCTTTGAATCTTTGAAAACTGGTACTATGTTATAGGATATTCTTTTTAATTAAATTGAATTTTTGAACATGTACTCTTCTATAAATTTTTATCTTTGAATCTTTGAAAACTTATAATTTATTTTATTGAAAATTATACTCATTATTTTTGAAATCTGTAATCTATATTTTTGAAACTTGTACCCTGTATTTTTAAAACATGTACTTTGTCCCAAATCTGATTTTTGTCTACTCATAGAGGATTGAATCTCTAAGATAAACCACTATTATGTCTCCATTTTTAGATGATGTATGTAGCATGAAAGTCACTCATATCAAATGAAGAGTTAATTATATCATGTGATAAAGATAGAAGCATGTAGTAATTATGTCATCATGTTAGAGAGTATGTCATCACATAAATGAAATTGTCATTAAAACATGTATGTAACATAATTAGGTGTAAAAGTGACACACACACACACACACACACACACACACACACACACACACACACACACACACACACACACACACACACACACACACACACACACACACACACACATATGAGAATCATGAAGTAATATTACCATCCATAAAATTACATGATATGTAACATGACACTGATAATCAAGATCAACAAGCTCATCAAGCACAATACACACAATGTCACACAATGCCATACAATGTCATATAATAAGTCCAAGGGACACATACAATGGAAATAAATAAGTTGAATCAAATAAGGGAAAATGGATACACATAAAGGATATTAATAATTTCATAAATAAGAGAAATGTTCAAATGTTGCACAAGCAAATATTGCACACATAAGGCCAAGGGGCCCTAAGTAATGGGCATGTTCAAAATGTCGCACATAATAATATCATAGATATTTTCAATAATTTGTTTCACATATATTTTAAGTGCCACACATAATAAAAAAATAATAACTAGCCTATCACGTAAGAAATTAAACCACATCAAAAAAGCACAGGATAATTAAAAACTAGTCTATTCCATCCATATGTATCAATGTCATATTATAGCAAGGTAGGATATGTATCAAAATATAAAATATGAGTGATTATAAATACACTTTTAATATATGTATATCAACATTGCATTTGAGTCCATATATAGATATAACTTGTTGTAATGTAACATGTCGGATTAGATGCTCCCAACATAGGCATGGCCCTTGGGTAGAAAGGAGTCTAACATCTAAAAATTAATGTATAATGTACGTACTAAATCACACTTATATGATTAATGAAATGAATGTGTGTATATAAAAATAATATGCTAACTAGCAACTATGTGATAAATAACATGTGTAAATAAGTTAACTAGCATCTCATGCCATGCTCAAGTCTTAATTTTTCAATTTTATAAAATATTTTGAATGTTTTTTTATATTTTTTAAATATTTGATTTTATTAAAATAGTGTGGAAGGAGGAATAAGGATATGATACCATCAATGGGTAGACTGTAATGTTTGCTTAGATCAAATATGTCGAATATGACTTTTAATTTGTGAAAACTGCTATATTTGGGTGCATCTGAATCTAAAAAGGCATCAAGTGTTGTATTATAACTATCTTAATCACTACTTATAGAATAAATTAACACATGTAAAATTTTAGAAGGTGTAAGAGTTGGTGTAATTTGTTTTATAATATAAAAATGTCTGACTACCTATGCTTGTTATGGAGCATGCTGAGTTACTTGAGGTACTATCTTAGAACGTGTTGTATACGATATTGATTTCTTTGAACCTTGAGTAAATTTTTGATATGAAAATTGGTTATTAGGAAGGCGTAACACTTTAATTTTAATTGAATATGTAAAAATATTATGTATAGGTGTCACAACTGATTCTACATTATGGTCTAAATTTTGTTTTTGTACTTGCTCTTGAATAGGTCATGTAACCAATTATGGTGGTGGGGAGGAGGGGGAGAAATTATAACTATAGAGGGTACTCATATGGACTTCCTTAAACCTTAGAAACCTAATTACAATGTATGTTTTTGAGGCATCTATGCATTCTAGATGGTACTACATGAATATTTTGTTTTTAAAGGCATCATAATAGCATGTTAAGGACCCATGTGTTTGTTAAAACTACAAATGCAGGTTCCAATATTGTTGAGTCAATTTAGATATGCAGTACTATATTCCTAAGAGTGTTCTATGTATGACTGTTGAAAATGATTTTATTACTCTTGATGTATCTTGTAAATCTTACTAAGTGTACCCAATACTATGAAGGTGTGTCATAGTATATGTAATTTATCTTGACCTATTGTTAATCATTACACTATGGATTGATTGCTTGTTGATGTATGCTTTAACAAATAGTACATGCCTATTTGAACCATGATCACTGATTTCACTATCATTGAATGTGATCGTTGGATGTTGTGTTAATGGACCTATATAAATGTTCAAATAATTCCATCTACTAGATTCCCATATGTCTTAGGAGGAGGATGTACATCATATGCATGATTTAATTCTGAATTGTGTGTATTTTTTATTGTACCATGATTTGGGATGGGATTACTAAATAATTTCAACTTTGCATTGTCTTTCTGTTGTGGCCTAATTTCCTCTATGGGTGTGCTTAGATCAATAGTGTTTTCATCGATGTGATATTGTATCTTATGCCTTAACATATAACACTTGTTAGTAGAATTCCCAATGCATCAATGGTAGTCATAATATGCATTATTGTCAAATCCCTTTGGTAGAGGTTTGGTCAAATCAATATCAAATGGAGGAGGTATAGATATGAGATTGTAATGAATTAATTTTTGTAATAAGATATGAGGTGGTTTTGGTAATCTTGTAAATTTCCTCCTCGATGGAGTTGTCAATTGAAGCTTGTTTGATGGTTACAACACTACATTAACTATCACTTTTGATTCAATTTTGTTTTTCTTAGATTTGAAAATTTAGTTTGTCTTGATTTTAAACTTAAAATTTGATGTAGGTGGAACACTTGGTTCATTTTTTAGCTTGTTCAAAGCTATGAGTTTGACTTCTTTTTCTTTAACTATATGACATAGCTCATCAAAATATCTAAATTTATCAAACATGATTGATTCATGAAGTGGTGATAGGAAACTTAGTATGAAGATATATTGTAGTTCATTATTTTCCATAGAGTTGATAATCTTAGCTAGCATAGTCTTGTGCAACAAATCATATTCACGAATGGATCATTTGACCCTTGCTTAAGTTTAGAAAATTATGTATATGATATATTTTCACCTATATTGATTGAGAAGTGTACTAATAATTAATCTACCAATGAGTTGAGTGCTTTAAATGATTAAATAAGGATATCATAGAAATGTCTTAGAGCATAATATTTGAGGCTTCTTGGAAAGATATTGGCGAGTAATTTTTCATTGTAGGCATAGTCCAAGCATGTTGCATGTAATGAACAAAGATGTTGATCAAGATAACCTTTACCCTCATAGAGTGGTATCTTAGGAGATAAAAAACCTTTTGGTAATGGGTAAGATCTTATATTAGGTGCCAAACAATTATGATTATGATTATGGGAGTCCATTGAGTGACTAACTTTAGAGACATCTTGCTTTAATAATAATATTTTAACATGTAAGGCTAGAATAGTTTAGGTTGGAAGTGGACCTTGTGTAGTAATCAAGGGAGGCATGTATTATAATGCTTTGTAAACCAAGTGATTCCTCCATACCTATGAATGTTGACACATATGTAATAGTGGGGGTGATCATGACTAGAAGCAATAGTAGTAATTGGAGAGAGATTAACGACTTTGAAAGGTGTATGTTATTGTTGTACTTGAGATGATTCAGTATTTGTTTAACATGTAGTGTTAGATGCTATGAGTAATTGGACAAATTTATCTAGTTTTTGTGGGCATTTTTGAAGTCCTTGCTATAAATCAGACAATTCATTAGCTTATTTGGGATCTACTCCATTGAGTTCATTGGCATCAATTGTATTGGAGATTTTAGAATTATCTTTACTATCAAGCATGGTTTCATTATCTTGATTACCATGATAATAAATAACATCATATTCAACATGGAAATAACTTTGGAGGGTTGCATTACCATATTGATCAATAATATCTATATTATCATATTAGAAGAAATGAAAGGAATCTGGATATGATCTATAGGAGTTCCACTTAATCTATCACTATGCCTTAGTGGAATAGATGAAATAATATTGTTGAGTGGCATGCAAAGGTGCATAATAAAAATGAAAATGGGTACAAAAAAAAAATTGAGTTTTGAAACTTTTAAAAGAAGGATTAAGTGCACAACTAGTCAAGGGTGTGTTTGCTTTATAGACCCTCATATATATTGATTTTAGTTGTAAATAATGAACACATCTATAAATAAAATAACTATAGAGGAATCCACCATTCTCTTAGCTATGTAATCTTGTATCTGGGTTATATTGAGAGTAACTTCATAAGGATAATCACTTATTAGTGTACTAAAAGTACAAACTATCAAAAGCTTCATATGGTTGAAAATAAAATGCTAGGCATTATGGTATACCATAAGGTATGTGGAAATAAAAAATCTATACATAGTGTTGTATAATGGTTTGAGTATTGGGGGAGTACCACTTAAACCATATTTAATGTAAAATTAAAGACCACTCTACCTAAAACAATAAATCAAATAAGTTTTAAAACTACCAAAACATAATTTCTAAGAAAATAAATAAAAATCAAGTTGAAAATTAAAATGAAAACCAAATTAGAAAAATAAGGGATTGAAAACAATAGTTTGGGCTCACCAATATGTTATACCTTAATTTTTATTTATTAAATATATAAAATTAGATAATAGGATAATGTTAAAGATACAAATTAATCAACTATTTTGATTTTGACAAATGATAAATATATAAAAATATTATTTTTTGAAAGTACTAAGAAGACACATACTTAGTGTTGACCAAATTTAACTTTTAGGTCAAATTTGGACCCCTATAGGTAAAAAACTTGGTTTAAAGATGTTTAGGGGTCTAAATATTTTTCATAGGCTTTATTATAGTTCATTTGATGTTATATAATGCATTTTTATCCTTAGTCATGGTCTAATAGGTTTATTTTTCATTTTGAGTCATTTAGTGAGCTTTTAAGGGTCATAAATGCAAGTGGCATAGTTACCAACGTGTACAGGTGTCTTTTTTCCCTTAAAATGTTAAAAATGTCATATTACATATCAGGGATGTTAGTTCAATCATAATTGTAGAGTAAAAAATTACTCTACGTTTCATTCTAATTTTCAGTTGCACGCTGCAAAATTTTGTTCCCGCATACTTTGGTCCGAGATGGCGAAGTTTTGAAATAGAGCGCAGGTGCTAATTTTCCTTTTGATTCATTTTTGTCTAAGTTTCAAAGTCAAGTGAAAGCTATCAAGTGTCATCGTCCGAGGCACCTTTCATATTTTCTATAAGTTGTTCGGGACGTGCCATGTATCTCATAGCAACTCAGTAGAACGTGACAAGTGTCGGCATATGCGTTTCATATCAGCACCCACATTTCAAATCTCTTTTTAGCAGAAGGTTTCAACAAGCTAAGTATTAGGGTAAAGCGAAAAGTGCCAAGTGGCAATCACGGAAGGTCTCAATTTGCTTTTCTAAAAGCAACGAAAGACACCATGTATCCCAGCTGAAGAGAGCGGAAGCCACCACGTGTCAAGATCCGAATTATCTTCATAGCAAAGACTATGGTGGGTTTATTTTAATATATTAAAGTTTTGAGGAAGCGGATTGTGACAGGTGTCAAAGGTGGAACACTCATAAGCAAAGACACAAAAGGAGTATAAATTACATGGAAAGTGCCGCGTGTCTTTAGTAGGTGCTATGGAACATGCCATGTGTCATTTTCCAATGTCTCCTAAGTAATAAGAAGGTTTTCAAGGAATTAGCTAAGTGTCATCTTCCGTTTAAGAGAAGGGAGTGTCCTGTGATCTATTCTAGCCAATGAACTATCAGAAGACAAAGCATTTTAGAATCTATGAAATATCTTCTGTTAGGCACTTCCAGTTCAGTTAGATTTTAGTTGGCCCATTAGATTGAGAACAAACAGACAATCTAGAGTGAATCCAAGGCTATAAATAAGGGTGTAGAGATCACCAAAAGGATTATCATCATCAGATACCAGAGATAATTTTTTGAGAGAATTATTGTCAAGAGTTTAGACTTTTTAGAGCTGTGACTAGGAATATCATTTGCCTTTGTTCTATTTTCTTAATTTGGAAAGTTTATGTAACTGTGCATGTTTTTTTGCCTCTTATGTGATTAGAGAATTAATAAGACTATTGAATCATGTGCCTTTGTTGATACTTTCTGTGTCATTGCAAAATTAGTCTAGATTGTGTTGTCAAGAGTTTTAGACTTTCTAGAGCTGTGATTAGAAATGTCATTTGCCTTTGTTCCATCTTCTTGAGTTGAAAAAGTTTATATAACTGTGCGTGTTTTTGTGCCTCTTATGTGACTGGAGAATTCAAATAAGAAGATTGAACCCTGTGCCTTTGTTGATATTTTCTGTATCACTGCAAAAGTAGTCTATGTTGTGAGCCTTTGTTTCTATTGTTTCCATCTTTTACATTGATCATGCACTTGTTTGCTCTTAAATGTAATTGAATCTTACATATAGTCTCACTATGCTCAGGATTAAGGTCGAATTACATTCAGGTGCATTGCCATAGTTAGATTTTATTCCTTGCATTTGTTTTTCAGTTAAAATTCCTATCCCTTTTCCCAGTATACACTTGATATAAAGAAGAGGCCAGCTTCTTAAAAATTTGGAGGTTGTTTCAAGTCCCAAGTCCCACATCTTGAAACTTCCCATTGTTGGTGTTAGAAACAAACGCAATTTTAACCATCAATAGTTTTTGGCACGCCTGGTGGGACAAATCTTGAAGTTTCTTTCAAGATCGTATGAACCAGAGAGCTATGAGGAGTCAGAGCTGTGGACCAATAACCAGATCACAATCTGCTATAAATCCATGTATTCTTTTTCCACCTTTGGTAACTAGTCCAAGAAGAAGAGTCAACTAGTTTATACCAATACTAAGAGCAAATATGGGAGCCCCTATACCCCCAAGAAATTATGTAAGTTGGAACACTGGTAGTCCTTTGATTCTCCCAATACCACCAGCCACTTGGGACTCCATCCCAGTGAATGCCCTAAAAGCGCTACCCAAATTTAGTGGGAAAGACTTTAAAACACCTGAAGAACATCTGCAAGATGTATCAGATGTCTATGCTATACATGATGTCACACAACAAAATGTGGCCATAAAATTATTAGCAGCTTCTTTTAAAGGGAAGGCTCTAAAATGGTATCAGTCTTTGACCCCAAATACCATATATACATGGGATCAGCTCGGAGATCTTTTCTTTGAAAGATTTGAAGAGAAGGGTGATAAGTCTTCTTTGTTACAACAATTGATTACCATCCAAAGGGCACCACAAGAAGTGATGACTGACTTCAATTCTAGATTTCAAAATACTTGGGAAAGAATCCCTACTATAGCTAGACCATTACCAGGTATGGCCATAGTGTTTTATCTTAAGGCTTTGAATTTAGATATATCTGTTATGATTTAGTCACTTGGAGGTCATACTCTGCCAAAGGCTTATGAATATACAGTCAGAGTTGAAAATATTTTGATAGATGCTAGAAAATTGCCTCCAAGGCCTCCCATGCACATGTTCCTAGAGATCTCCTTGCCATTACCTCAAGAAGCTCCTAAATCTATAGCCCCACCTGTGTCTATGTACATGTATCCTCAACCACCTACTAAAGAAAGTGTCCCCACTCAGTCATCTGAGCTGGATGATATCAAGAATATCTTGAGGACATTTTCTAATGAGATAATTAATATAAAAAGACAACATAATACTTATACTAAACCTCAATACCATGGCTATCAAGGAAATAGATTTTCATCAGCCAAACCAATAAGGGTCTTCCAAGGCAAAATAACCCTCAGCTAGCAAATCAATTAGTTGCAGTCTCTACACCCTCACAGACTATTCCTCCCAATTCAAATAGAGAGATTGTTCTAGGGAAAAATAATTATGCGAGTACTAGTGACAATCAAGTCTACCAATATTTTGGTATGCAAAATTTAGTCTTAATGGCTCGGATGCAAGGGATATATTTACAACAAGAAGAAGAAATAGCCCTGTAATATGCTTTGTTCTCATGGGTTGAAGATGAAGTATCAATATTCTTGAATGAAGCTTCTATTTCCAAGAAACTAGTGGTGCAATCTGATTATTATAGTAGATCAAATAGAAGGATGGTGGAATAGCCTGAAGTTGTAAATAGTCAAGTCATGGAGAATCCTCCATTTCAAGGACAAAGAAACACAACTATCAGATAAGAAGTGCCTTAGTCGGTGCAGAATCAAGAGATTCCAGCACAAATTCAAGAAAAAACAAGATATCCTTATTCTCAAAGAACTCAGACTATGAGACCAATAAATGTGGTGGATCAATTGAAAAAGACTCTAGCACAAGTATCAATATGGGATATATTGGCTATTCATAAACATAAGACACTACTACAAGAAGCTCTACAAGGCCAAGCAGTGCCCAAATGTATTGTTATCAAAGAAGGACCTGCTGAAAAAGAAAAGCCCAAAGACACAGTTCATCTATAGACAACAACCCTAGTGAATAATGCACTAGAGGTAAACAAATCCAAATCGGATCCCTTCTATTTAACTTTAATAGTTGGCAAGAAACTGCTACATAATGCAATGATTGATTCAGGGGCTAGTACTACAGTAATGCCTAAACAGATCGTTGATGCTTTAAAAATTAAGTATGAACCACTTACTAAAGGAGTCATGCAGCTAAATGGAAAAGCAGTACAAACAATAGGGAGAATTAAACAAATCCCATTACAATTATATGCTTGTCCTAATATAATTATAAATCAAGATGTAGTAGTCATAGACATACCTCCTGTATTTGGCCTATGCTTATCCAGAGACTTTACAGCCAAGATAGGAGGATATATGTCTCTTGATTGGTCTCACCTCATCTTAAGAACCAAGTATGGTTTAAAGATGAAGATATTATCTGAGCCATTATATAAAGATCACATCACCAATGAACCAACTACAAAGTTAGAGGCAGCTCATGCTATGATGATTAAAAAAGAAAGGGTTTTTGTTGAGGAGTTAGGTGAATGGACTGGACATGATCAAGAAGAGGAAAATGATCATATATTAGCTATGATGTAAAGTGACCCATATGGAAATTATGACTCTATTTGTTTGGGCACTTACGTTATACTTGATGAAGATCATAAAATCCCAAATGTTCTAGAGGAAGAAAAGTCAAAAAATACCTCTTCTAGTAATCCTCAGGTCTCTCAACATGAATTTTAGATTCTAAGTGAGAAGTCACAAGCATATGCCTTAATCTCTAATGAAGAAGAAATAATTTCTGATTTTCTTCTTACTTTACAAGATGATGTGGAGGAGCATGGACATTTCCTTGATCACGATTTGAATGATTTGTTTAAAATCATTAGGTCAGGTTATACTATTTTTAAAGGAGGCCGTGAACTAGTTGCAGATGAACAAGATAACATTGAGACTCAATTACATATGCAAAATTGTTACAAACTTTCAGAATTATCCTTTCAAGAGGTTGGTAATTTTGAAGTTATTAAAGAGGATGATCATGCAATAGAACCTAAGTTTGAGGTAGAAGGAGATGAGCCAATAAATGATCTATGTCAAAGAGCTTCTGTTGATGAGCAAATAGTCATTAATTTCTCGATAAGATATGCTAGTATCAAGAATCGACATTTGACAAGCTTTCAAGAGCAAGAAGAGTTTATATATGTTGGAAGCAGGTTTGACTCAGACTCACTCAAATGCAGGCCAATCAATATGGCATACAAAGAAAGCAAGTCACTAGAGCTATATCCAATTCAACCACTTATCTGGTAATATAAGTTGGCTTGTCATGAAAGAGACTTTAGAATTTTTTCTTTTGATCTAGGAGGGAGATAAAGATACTTGGTTAATGTAGTTAGATAGTTTTCCCTTTCCGTATTGCTTTGTTTTCCCACTTTTCTTTTAAATAAGTGTTCTTTGAACACGTAGTCGGCAGCTCAAAATTTTTCAAATTTTTCAAAATTCTCTAATGCATTAAATGTCTCCCAAATCTTTAGAAATCCCCAAGGTACCTTGCACTACCACTTGCATAACATGTTTGCCTCGCTATCCCATAAAGATTGAGTAGGATTTGCTAACGGTTATCTGAGTTTAATGCCATTTTGAGACTTGATGGGTCAATAAATACCTCTTAGCAAGAGTTAAAGCTTACATGTTCTCAAACATTCCTGCATCTGTGAGAAAATATCCTGCTACTTGCATTTTTTAGTGCCTAGTAAACTTTCCTCAGTGAAAGTGTTTCTATTTTGCAAAAGTTCATACTAGTTATCACAAAAAAGATATAGAGGTGGAGGGAGCACAGTCTTCGCAACAAGAAGCTGGGATGTATGAATCCCTTAATAAGTTTCTTGTGAGTAAGTCATATGCTTCAGCTCCCACGCAACCATTAAAGACCTATCTAAGGACCAGAATTCTTGAAGTTGGTTAAGCAAGTGACCCAACGAAAATAAAAGATTATGCAGATGGAGTCATGGACCCAATACTTGAAAGAGCTAGTAGTAAAACTCTTAGAGAAGGGGCACATCAAAGGTGTCTATAGAGGGCTAGAGTAGGGAAATATGAGACATTTTCCATGAGGATATGGACTTCACAACTGGCATAATTCCTTATCCCAGCTGTACATCCATACCCTGACTTGGTCGGATTATCTACATACTTGTTCCATGCACCCTCATGCACCATTCAACAGGGTCCATTCACAGTGCAAATCACACCGTAGGCTATCAGAGATATGTTAGCCCTATATCATGATAAGATAGCTACATTTCCTACTATTGCTAAAATGCAAAGAACGTGGGCAAAAATCAATACCCAGTTGAGGTTCTTGAGATCTGAATTGCAAATGGGTGATGATGAAACTACTGTGCCTACACTCCCTGCAGCAAGAGCCCAATTCACACAAGATAGCCAAGACACACTGTCTATGCTGGCTTTCATCTTTAACATGAAAGATGATATGGTATTTTATAGAGAACAAATGTCTATCCTCTTCAGGCTGAAGACCATTAACAAAACTCAAGAGTATAGGCTTGACTTTTTTGAACAAATTGCTTTCTCAATGGTGGAACAACTAGCCCATTTCAAATCGAAAGGGGTTTTCAAGTACTCTTCTTATTTGTTTCACCTCATGTTGTTTTAGAATGCTGACCTCTTTGCCCAACATATGCATCTTGATATGTATGACCCAATTTTTGATCTCTAAAGGACCACTCCTGTGTCTGCATGGACACATATTTTGTCAAAGACTAATGACCCATATGAATTTTGGGAATTATTTGTTACCCCTAATTTTTATCACCTCAGCCCCAAACCACTCATGAACAGATTGTTTCCAAGTGTTTCAAACTTACTGGCCAGTTGCCCAATTCCTTGTGATTTCTATTTTAGGTCTCACCATACAATTATAAGAGTACATGGTTTTTGTGGGGAACCAATGTTGATACCTAAGATTTTGACTCTTAGGTTAGAATTATTAGAGGTCACTAGGTAGGTATCTATAGTTGACAATGAATATGGCTTTGGGAAGAGGAAGAGAAAAATGTATGACCTTCCATGGATGACAACCAGCATGGTATTAGAAGCCAGAGATGTTGAGATTCTGTTGCTTAGAAAACTAGCCTTTTTGGGTTTCCTTCTAATAGAAGACAAATGGGTATATGACCCAAATGGTTTGATAGCTTCCTAAATAAGGACTAATAGGGTTGAAACTAGAATTGCACGTGAGGGCCACCCTTTTTGGGAAACCAGGAAAAATCCTAGAGAAGATGCTCTTGGATTTTATGTTGAGTTAATAGACTTGCCCCTTCCACAAAATAGACATTGGGAAACATTCTATGTTAAGTAGAGGGATTATGATCTTAAAGTTAGAATGAATTTTAGCTTAAGAAGGACACTAAGTAATAAAGATTGGGATGCTGAGAAAATAGAAGCCTATTGGAAATATAGGTAGGAAATTTGTCAAACAACCCATTCTTTTGGGAACATAGACACAGATGAGAGATGGGAAGAACTATGGGATGAGTGCTATCTCTCCCCTGTATCTAGCCCAAAGACAAGTAATTTATTGACATTGGGTGTAGAGCAGGAAGCTAGGGCCGAGTCAAGCCAAGAGTCACAAGCCTCAGAGCAAATTGTAGCTACAGTAACTGTATCAGTTTGGCCCCAATCTCTCAGCATCATGGAAAAGCAAAAGAGTGTGGTGCCTTCACCACCAATAGATTCCCCATCAGCATCAATTATAGATATTCCCAGTTCTCCACAAGCATCATTGAAAGGAAAAGAAACACAACCAAAAGAAGAGACACCCAAGAAATGAAAGAGGGTGCAGTTTCAGTTTGATTCAGAAGAGGAGACAGACACCCCACAATGCCAATTACAGAGTACTGTAATTGATCATCAAGTAAGTATTATTCCTCCTTCTCCTTCTAAATCTCTTTATTCTCTTGTTGGCATGATGATTCCATCTAGCCAGATGACATCCCCTACCACCTCTGCCATTCCCATTTCTCACTTCACCCCATCTATGCCACCTCAAGCTTTAACATTACCTCATTTCCCCCCTCTGTTCCCAAGAAACTTTCCCCTCAGATTTGCCCATAGCCAACAATTGGCTATTCAATATGGTTTACCAGAAGGACATCCTTTTGTAGGTGGGCACATTGCCTCTCCTTCTACCTTCCAGACCCAAGCGGATGTTGCTAGGAAGGCAAGGGAAGCCCGAAGAGATAAAAATAAGATCAAGGAAAATAAAGCATTGGCTACACCTCATCTACGGTCACAATTTGATCCCATTCAACAGCAATTGACGGTGATTCATTTGTCACCAAATGTAATAAATCCAACTGAGTAGATGTAGTTGGAGGACTACATGATGAATGTAGTGGCCATCAATATGTCCCTCTTCAGGCCACAAGACAAAATTGAGCTGTTAATCGAATCCACTTCTGCAGTTACTGAAGACTACTTTAAGACATCAAATAGGCTATAGAAGATGGAGGCCAATTTAGCCAAGGAAAAGGAAAACTATAATAGTCTGACCATAGAGATCAATATAAAAGACAATGAAATAGAGAATCTAAATAAACAGTTGCAAGATACTATTTCTCTTTAGACTCACTGGGTAGTCCAGGCCCAAAATGATTCTTTAAAAGCAGGGCTAATGCAGGTAAAAGATGCAGTAATGACCCTAAAGAGAGAAAAAGTAGCATTTCAAGGAAAATGTGAGGAACACCTGCTACTAGTTATCCAATTGCAATAGAAGCTGCTGGCCAAAAAAAAAATACTGCAGTTATACAAGCTCAATTTCAAGCAGACCAACAGAGAGCAACACAATTGACACTGGAGCTGGCCAATAGGCCAAAGAGTGTCAGAGTGTTAAGTTTGGTGAAGGAGCTATATGAATCCATGTGGAAGAGAATCTCTTCAAAGATTATTTAGCTCAAGCCTTCTCTCACCTTCTTACTAAATGCACATAACTTGTGTGAAAAGGTGGAGAATTCAGTTGCAAACACTCTGGCTATAGTTTCTGGGAGAGTAATGGACTCTGAAACGTTGCTGAAAAATCTTTATGATGCAACAAATGCAACATTGTTATCAGCAAGAATCAATGACATAATGGTTGCTACTAAGCGAGTAAATGAGGTTCTTAGTTGTAATTTCGTAGCCATCGGTTGCAAAGAGCTCTTAGATGTCATGAAACACATTGAAGATCTAGTGCAATTAGGTCTTCCTTCTCCATTTCCTGATGACAACATTGTGTTAATGGTAGATGAAATTGAACCTTTGATATTGGCCATGCAAATTGATCAGACAGTTTTTTAGGATCTAAGGGATGAATCATTAGTCCCTGAAGTAGAAGCTGTCTTGGTTCTTGTTTCCCAACTCAAATTCAAATTGAAGGCTATGGTTTAAATTTTGAAATTTTTTTCACACAAGAATATTATTAACCTTGATTTAGCCTTTAATGAATTTTAGAATAAATAGGGGTTATCTGATGATGAGTGGTCCACCTACCAAACAACATTGTTGAAGCTGTAATTTTGAAATTTTGATCTAGTGGGAGTTGTGGTTTCTTTTTGAGTAGGCTCAAAAGTCCTTGGGGTCACCAATAACTGTAGAGTAAAAAATTACTCTACATTTCATTCTGATTTTTAGTTGCATGCTGCAAAATTTTGTTCCCACATACTTTGGTCTGAGATGGCAAAGTTTTGAAACAGATCACATGCGCTAATTTTCCTTTTGATTCATTTTTGTCTAAGTGTCGAAGTCAAGTGGAAGCTATCAAGTGTCATCATCCGAGGCACATTTCATATTTTCTATAAGTTGGTTGAGATGTGCCACGTATCTCATAACAACTCAGTGAAATGTGACAAGTGTCGACATCCACATTTCATATTGACACTCATGTTTCAAATCTCTTTTTAGCAGAAGGTTTCAACAAGCTAATTATCAGGGTAAAGCAGAAAGCATCAAGTGGAAATCATGAAAGGTCTCAATTTGCTTTTCTAAAAGTGACAAAAGACACCATGTATCTCAGCTGAAGAGAGCGAAAACCACCACGTGTCAAGATCTGAATTATCTTCATAGCAAAGACTGTGGTGGGTCTCAGGTTTTGTTTTTAAAACAAGTGAAAGCTGCCAAGTGTCACTATCTATGTAAATATGAAATGAGGTCTATTTGTCTCTATAATATAAATAGAGTAAAGTGGAGACTAGCATGTGTCACCTTTCGCAGGTTCTTCAAAAGGTAGCTCAAAGTAGCGGAGATTGCCACATATTCCCAGTTAAGTAAAGTGGAGATCACCACATGTCTTTTGTTGAGGAAAGCATAAATCACCACCTGTCTTTATGCTCCTTTTCAAGTTGCTTGGGTAAAAAAGGCTGTGGGTCTTAGTTTATTTTAAACTGTTAAAGTTTCAAAGAAGTAGATTGTGATAGGTGTCAAAGGCGGAACACTCATAAGCAAAGACACAAAAGGAGTATAAATTACATGGAAAGTGCCGTGTGTCTTCAATAGGTGCTACGGAACATGCCAAGTGTCATTTTTTGGTGTCTCCTAAGTAATAAGAAGGTTTTCAAGGAATTGGCTAAGTTTCATCTTCTATTTAAGAGAAGGGAGTGTCCTGCGATCTGTTCTAGCCAATGAACTGCAGGAAGACAGAGCATTTTAGAATCTATAAAATATCTTTTGTTAGATACTTCCAATTCGGTAAGATTTCAGTTGGCCCATTAGATTTAGAAAAATCAGACAATTTGGAGTGAATACAAGGCTATAAATAAGGGTGCAGAGATTACCGAAAGGATTATCATCATCAGATACTAGAGATAATTTTTTGAGAGAATTATTGTCAAGAGTTTATACTTTCTAGAGCTATGACTAGGAATATCATTTGCCTTTGTTCTATTTTCTTAAGTTGGAAAGTTTATGTAACTGTGCATGTTTCTATGCCTCTTATGTGATTGGAGAATTAATAATAAGATTGAATCCTGTGCTTTTGTTGATACTTTTTGTGTCATTACAAAAGTAGTCTAGGCTGTGTTGTCAAGAGTTTTAGACTTTCTAGAGCTATGATTAGGAATGTCATTTGCCTTTGTTCCATCTTCTTGAGTTGGAAAGTTTATATAACTGTGTGTGTTTTTGTTCCTCTTATGTGACTGGAGAATTCAAATAAGAAGATTGAACCCTGTGCCTTTGTTGATATTTTCTGTATCACTGCAAAAGCAGTCTATGCTATGAGCCTCTATTTTGATTATTTCCATCTTTTACATTGATCATGCACTTGTTTGCTCTTAAATGTAATTTAATATTACATATAGTCTCACTTTTCTTAGGATTAAGATTGAATTACATTCAGGCGCATCACCATAGTTAGATTTTCTTTCTTGCATTTGTGTTTCTGTTAAAATTCCTATCCCTTTTCCTAGTATACACTTGATATAAAGAAGAGACTAGCTTCTTAAAAATATGGAGGTTGTTTCAAGTCACAAGTCCTACATCTTGAAACTTCCCATTTTTGGGTTTAGAAACAAGCACAATTTTAACCATCAACAATAATCTTGTAGGTTATCTAACTGAAATTCAAGAAACTAACTGAAAAAGGTGAGTTTGGCACTTGTACAACCCATGGGGAAGTGTGACATGTGGGATAATTTCATGGAATGACTATTAATATTCCTCAAACTCATAACAATGATTTACATGACTTTTAAGTTCCATTTTTGAGCCAAAACCATTCTCCTCCTTCTTTACCTTTCTAAACATATAGAAGTGACCAACATGTTCATGCTTAGTATAGACATTTGAAGAGGTTTCACTAAAAATGATTTTGAGAGGTGATATTAAACTTATATAATTTCATTTCCATTAAAATATTTCAAATAATGTTGTATTTTTCTTTATGAACCATCATCATGAAGTTGACTATGTTTTTCTACTTGCTATTTCATGCACCCTATAGGTTTTGCTCTATTTTGGGCAAGTCCATATGAACTAGTTGGTGATGTTGACTCCAGAGGATGTTGTATATCTTATTATATTTTTTTCATGCTTATTTTCATGTTTCATGGTGTTTTTATGAAAAAATTTGTCTCAAGTTGCAGGAAGGTACCACCATGTGCAATCTCAGTTAATTTTCCACTTGCAAAAGGTTTAATTGTCTATAGGGGATTTCATGTTAATAAGATATGGTTTTTTTACATGTATCCATGTCATATTTTTCACATTAATTATTTATTAGTTTTATAACATCATGCTTTGGGTAGCTTATAGTCTTGCCATCCCTCATAGTCAACTTCATGCTTAATTTCACTTGTAGGCACATGTTTAGAGCTTGTCTAACTTGTTCATGAAATGATAATTAGAGTGTATCAGTTAATTCAAGTTATTAATATCTGAGTATATTTCATTTTTATTTTTTTGAAGGTACAATATTAGTTACAAGTTCACTCATCACTCCAAATAGTTACGAGATACCCCTGCCTACTCTGTTCCATATGTATGCAAGTGATTTTCATGTTGAAAGAGATGTTTGGAAAAAATTTCAATATTTAATTGGTGTAAATAATGTATTTGAATCATTTTAAATGAGTTTTATTTGTCCATGAGGCTTTTCCTCCATAATTTTTCTCCATTTCATGCTCACTGTCCACATTCAACCCATACACACATACATGCATCTCATGATGATGTCATAAAAGCATTAGTATTGGTTTCAATCCTTTTGAAATGTGAAAATTTCATTTAAAGGTATTTAGTGTGACCTTGGATGATTAAAATCAAATGACAATGCATACTATTCATTTTATGATCACTACCTAAGCTCAATCTCCTTGTACTATAAAATGACCACCTAAAGGTGGTACCACAAAGAGTTGGGGAACTATTTTGAGGTGTTAGAATGAATTATGAAGTTATAATTAAGGTAAATATTGTGAAATTATCATGTTATACCTATTTATAATACTAGGATGGCAAAGGGTAGTGTTGAATACATTCAAAGCATGAGATAATTGAATTCAGGGAGATTATCCCTAAATTGAGCAAACAAAGGTCTAAAGGGTTTTTAGGTACCCTATAACATGTTTTAAAATATTTATAAAGCATAAAAATATGTTATTTTGATATATTATATCATGTATAGGACTTTTTCCAAGAATATAGGTTATAAAGTTAGTGCAAGTTAGAATTTGAAAGCCTCAAAGTGGCCTAAAAAACACTGAAATCTTGCATTAACATCTATAGGTTTGGGAGGTTTGAGTAAATATTGATATCCTAAATTGTAAAAAATGAATTAAATAATGGATGGTATGATTAAATTAATGTAATGGTATAAAAAATATCATGAATTACATCATAAAAATGTGGATGCATGTTTTTCAAGCTTATGGCCACCTACATTTGTCCCCACACAAAAAATATACACCTAAAGCTGGGAAGATAGGCAATGACCCAAGATTGATGTCTAGGTGGTGTTTTGAGGCATGTAAGGTGAATAAAAGTATGTAATATATTATATATAGACCTTATGATTCATATAAATTCTTTAAACACCACGACCAATCTTAGTTAAGGCTAATATGCACCTACAATAGTCAAAAGGCAGGGGCCACAGTCATGACAGGGAAAACTTAGTTTGGTGAGCTCAAAGAGTAGGTAAGGGTTAAGGTAATGTTAAAATGATAAATAAATAATATGAAAACATTATTAAATCCATTATGACCTCCATAATATTTTTTATGTGTGAAATATGCCTACATAAGATTTTCCAAGCCAATTTTCACCTATAGCCAATTGTGTTTGACTGTGTCATTCAGTAAGTTTAAACAAATGGTTGGAAGGTATAAGTATGGAAATGAATTGATAGGTATTAATATAATTTTTTTTGGTTATATTAACCTTAATAATGTCTTCACACATTCTACCTAAGGTCCAAATGTGCATAATGACCTATAGTATTCATTGTTGAGGAGGAAATGTAGAAAATACAGTCAACTCCTTAAGCAGTCAACTCAAGGCTATGAATTGAAGAATATTATAAAGGGTTAAAAATTATTATATGTAATTATTAAACTAAAATTTATTATTCATGGTACACCAATGGCATGTAAATATATAAGGAGGGAACCCTAATCAATTAACACATAGCATATACTTTAGACATATACACAGTCTTCCTTCAAGAAGTTTGTCTGGGAGTTTGAAGATTTTAGAGGAAATAATCTTGGGAATAGAGGTTTAAATTTGGTGTATAAGGTATATAAAACTATGATAATAACCTCCAATATTTGGTTTTGTTTGAACAAATAGGGGAAGTTCTCTCTATTTTGTCTCAGATAGAGGGCACTTCCCTAGGTGCATAAGCCTATAAATTTTGAAGAAAGGAAGTGAAAAGGAGAACCTAGAGTTATTTTAACAATTAAATAAGGTATATTGATATATAAAAAACCTATTTAAATCATGGAAACATATCATAGATATAATAAACCCAATGGGATGATCTGGACCACCAAGTTTGCAAATAGGTCCATTGGGTAGGGTTTTAGCCTAAAGCCAAATGGTAGACTAATGACACTTCAAAAATTATTAGTGGGTTAAAATTTAATATTAAATGTTTTTAGAGTAATTTTATATGTGATCAAGCTTGTTTTTTGTAGACACAACTAGGAGAATCCATTTTGGGCTTTAAGGTGAAGACAGGTCTATGAGACATGGTTAAGCCTAGTGCCCAATTGGGGTACAACTTTAATTTCACATTGATATGATAATTATAAATTATTTAGATATGTTTAAAGGATTAATTTTTATGTTTAAAATATATTATGATGCATATGGGTCACAAAGGAGGTCATCTTTCAGCTAAAAACCAACTCAGACCTATTGGAATGGGGAAAAGAGCTCGATGGGCTAGTTTTGAACACTCAAATATTTCATGATACTATGAATGGATGAAAAAGGAGTTTGGAGGTGTTATTAGGGGTCCTAAATATAATTATTTTATAATTTTTTGAAATTTTAATGTTAGGTTTTTATGAACAATGCTTAAGAGTGAAAATACACCTAAAACCCTTGCAAACTCTCAATCAAGACCCAATGGAGAAAATGAGGTTGAAAATGTATTATAATGGAAAATTTTGATCATGAAAGTTATTGGAAATTGTAAAGGAATCTCTAAATATACTCCCCATTAGGATTAGTTTTATGGAACTATATGAATGGAGTACAAAATAAGCTTTTCTTGATAGTTTTATGCATTGTACAGGTTGTAGGAGGTTTCAAAAGATGGAAATGACATGGGAGGGAATATTAGGAATTAATATAACTCCCAATGTTAATTTAATTACTTTTAATAACTCCTAAGTGTCTCAACTAGTTTCTTCATCTCAGCCTTTCAAAACTGGCATAGTGGACAAGCTAGTGATAAGGGTGGAAAATTTCAAGTGAGCTATCTTTAAGGTATAAATGATACTTATAAGGCCATGGATGGTATTGAAAAGCATCATAAACTCCAAAAAATATAATTTAATTAGAAATTTAATCCAAATTTGAGGCCAAGTGTGCAGGGTGCATGCAAGAAGAGTTATTTGGATTGCAGATGGTGATAGCTCATTTTGGGGAGATTTCAGAAGACTAAGACTGCAACTAATACATAAAGAGGCATGTTTGAAAGCCTCCCCATTCATTCCAATCACCATACATATTCATAATTATTATTGGGATGTTATAACAGGTCCAAATCATGAAGGTAATTTTTTGAGTTAGAATGAGGAGTTTTATGCCCCTTTTCTTGAGTTTTATGACTTGGATGAACACTTATGCTTCCTAAACTAGCATGGTTCATTCCAAATCCTCTTCTCATGCACAAGTAACTAATTTTTTATCGTTATAAGTTTCCTTATGACCTTTTGACTTATCTCTTCTTCTCTCTCTCTTAGGTTATTTAAGAACTAGCCATTTTGGCTATTGTAACTTATGCTCCACTTGAGTATGGCGAAGCCCTACTCATTTGCATACCATTTGATCAATAAGAATAATAATTTTTACCTCTGAATGAATTTTCATAGTGTTTTATGCTTAAATGTTGGATCTTGTTTAGTGAAGACTATGGATTCCTTAGCATGTTGTCTCATTCTTTCATCCTATTTGCAGTTGGAAAACTTCTTCTTGTAGGGCATGTGAAGTGTTAAGGTTTAGTGAGTTAGTCTATTAAATAGTGTCATTCAAGTCCTCTTGTCTAGTCCTCCTATCCTAAACATTCATCCATAACCTCATAATGTAAAATTGATGTGAGAAGATGTATATTAAAGGAGTGTATGTTTGGTTAGTCTCTTGGTTTCATGTGTAATATGCAATTTTTTGGAAATCATCAATCTATTTGGTGTATCACCTCCATTAGGATAATTTACATTTAGTTATAATTTTCCCTCTCCCCACCCGCCCCAAAATTTTATGTGTAGTAGTAATCCAAAGTGGTACATCAAGGGAGCTAGCCCTACCTAGAGATTCACCTCATCTTTAGGCTACCCACAAGTTTAGAGGTGTTTCAATTGTGCCACTTGGATGAGGAGAGATGAGACATCTCTTCAAAGGGTGAAACTCCAAGTGACAAAACTTAGATTTAACATAAATTTATTTTGACTATTATAGCTATTTGATAATAAAAATTAGTGAAAGAGATGATTGTATAGGTTCAAGAATAGAAACAAGATCAAAAAATAGAATCTATATGGGTCCACTATAAGTAGATGATAACACTGTGCATTCAATTTTATTAACTAAAAAAATATCCCAATTAATTTTAATAAATGACTCATATAAAAATACAAAGAAATCATAATTCTTAAAATGATAAATTATAGGAAAAAATAGAGAATATTCCTGGACATGATTATTATAAGTTGAAAACAATGTATTGAATTAGATTCTATTGACCACCGACTTATCTTAGTTTCCTATGATAAAAGACTATGTTTTGCATCTACTAATAATGCCTATGTCTACTGAATACTCTCAAATGTTAAAAATAGTGTTATACTACACAAAAATTGTTGTTTGTCTTTTCTTGACTTTGAAACCTTAAGAACACTTTGATAGCTTAAAAACCTGCAAGAAAATATGATATTGTAACATGTTGAGTTGACCTCAATCACACCATTCATGATATAATTATTTTTACATATTTAATACTCCAAGGAAATCAAGCCAGTATTGTTCTCCCACATAGAATGAATGTGACAATGTACCCCTTTGACTAAATGTATGAAGCTATAAATTTGCTTTGACACTTGAAAAATGATGGCTCTTGACTTGATTTAGAATACTCATAACTTTTCTTATGGCTGATCCTTATGAATGATCTTAAATTTGGAAAGAACAGGGAAGACTTTTTCAATGTGCAATAGTGTAAATGTTTTGAGAGTAGTGAATAACAAGTGGGGAGAATGAATGACTCTTGATATGTATTTATAGGTGAATATTTTCATAGTTTCCTTTATTCAACCTTATGAAATGTGTGAGAAGACCTAAAAGGATGATTTGAATTTCATAAATTGCTCATTATTTGGTTCAAGAAGCACCTGACCTAAGTGGATAGGATTGTAATGTAATTATCTCCACTTAGCACAAACTTGTTTAGAAGGATGAAGGACACTTGTTCTGAACTAGAGATGGTTTGAGAGAGATTGCAAGTGGCTTGAGAATGTGACATTGAAGGTTATGTGAAATAGATAAATACAAATAGAGGGTTGTACCCACATAGAGATAAATGGCTTAGAGGAATGGAAAATAAGATTCATGTAATTTTATGCAATTCATTTGATTTATAATGCATCAAGAATTAATATTCTCAATTACATGTGACTAAATTAATGTGCCTATAGTTTTAAATGAGAAAATAGTAACATTATTTAGTTGTATACTTTATTTGAAAACATCTAAAACACTAGTTCTTTGAATTTTTAGGATTTTATTGTTAAATTGATGTGGCCTCCAACCACATAAAGGATTAAACAATTCTTAATCTCATAAAACACATAATCTCATCACAAGAATTCCTCACACAATTATCATTAATTCTCAAAATATTAAAATACAAAGGCCATGCCACCAAAAAATGGTATAAAACACTCTCACAATACTTGGCCAACATGCCAAGGAGGTCCTTCAAGGATTCTCACCAAGCCTTCCCATAAACAAGCCTCCCTTCACCAAAGATGAATACAATCATATATAGATTTTTCATAGAAGGGAGACAATAAAACACCTATGCCCCACATCCCACATGGATGACAAAAAATAGTAAGGACACATAAATGTTTCCCCATGTTCCCACTTCGAGTTATCATTGCTAAATACAAGAATCTTTGAAAATTAGTGCCACCCTTCACAGGTGAAACACTATTGATGAATAATGAAAGATGAGTCACATGTGCAAGGTCAAAAAGAAGATAATCTTCATTAGACAAGTTGGACCACCACCATGTGATTCCATGCGACTCTAGAAATGCATCCCCACTCCACATGGCCTTCCTACATCATCACCTACCACATCACCATGAATACTACTCATGAATAGTACCAATAAATAGTGTCTTGTGAATAGTGCTACATGAATAGTGTTTTGGTCACCACATCATAAATGAAGATTGTACAAGAATAAGAATTCTAAATTTTTCATTGTTTTCAACTAATAGTTTTGTTTTTGGATGGAATCATTGGGTCAATACTTTGAATTTCTCTATTGTGATTCTTTTGTTGCAATAAAAAAATTGTTATTGATTATAGATATTATTTCAAAAGTTTGTTAAGGTCTAAAACAAAGGAAATATATTATTTTTCTATGGAGATAGTGTCTTAAGGTTATAAGAAAAAATAATCATTGTTGAGATATGGGATCCTTTTTTATTTCTATAATTGTATAGTTCAATGTATAATAAATTATATTACAGGTTATAAAAGGATTACAGGTTTTAGGTAACAACACAATGATATAATTTTAAATTTTTCCTTCTCTCAAATTAAGACCTTAAATTATTTATTTTGATAATATTTTTATTTTTATTTTTTGAGAATGTTTTTAAATATTTTTGTACAATTTTAACAAAGTTTTTAAAATCTATGCAGTGTTATATAATGGTTTGAGTATTGGGACAATACCACCTACACTATGGTTCAAGTAAAAGTAAAGACCACTATGTCTAAAATAACTCATACAGGTTTTATAACTACCAAAACATAATTTTTAGGAAAACAACAAAAAATTATATTGAAAATTAAAATGAAAACCAAATCAAAAAAGCAAGGGATCAGAAGCATTAGTTTGGGTTCACCAATATGTTATACCTTAATTTTTATAAAAATAATAATAAATTGTTTTATTAAATGTATAAAATTAGATAATATGATAATGTTTTTGTAAAAAAAGATGAAAATCTCAAAAATAATTGTCCATTATTGGTTAATAAGGAGGACTCTTGTAGTAAACAAAAAGGCCAAGAGTCACAGAAGGAAGATTGTCTGATGGGTTCACTTTTAATTGATGATTTAAAAGTCTTTAAAAATCCCATGTTTAGTATTGAACTGTTCAAAAGTCATTCCTCCCCTAAGGAGCCACTAGGGGGAAATGCTACAGTGCTGATGAAATCTTAGATAATGATATAATTCAAAGCTCTCCCCAATCCTATAGCTCCCCATCTCCCTCTGTTGAAATTGTGAATTCTATGCATGATTTGATTAATTGCTTTATTAATGACTTGGAAGATGATTTTATTGAGTAGAGGACTCCACTCAATTATTATAACTCATGTCTCAAGGATTCTCCCTTAGATGAGTGTAAACATCCAATTCCTAACACCATTTGTGCTGAAATTGTCAATCTTACTCGAATTGCACTCAAATGCACATTTTAGGTCAAAATCCATAAAATGCCCTAAATGGTTCGAAATTGTCACTTACAAGTGCCAATTTAGGTCAAAGTATCCCTAAATAGGGAAATGCACTTTATGGGCTAGCTAACTTTGATCAGATCATTTTGAGTCAAAATGAACATTTTGCCATTTAGTGATATGGATCACTCTTTTCTTCTAATTCATTGTTACACGTCATGTACCTTTGTTATTTGGTGTTGTCAACATATTAAATGGGAATATAGCTCTAACACATCTAACATCACCTTCCAATTCCTCTCTATTCAAATTACGACCCAGAAATATGACTTTCTAACCATTTTGATTAATTGAGGGCTAATTTTCAAATAATTCCACAAATGTTGATTAACCTTGTTTAAGGTTAATTAATCCAAATCAAGAGCTTAAGTGGATTTTACATGAGAGTTATTGAGTATTTATTTTTGAAAATTGATTCGTATTAACAACATCATTAGGTGACATCATTTCTTAGGAAGACATCCCTAGGCCATAAATGCCACAAATATCAGGATTATGGGTCACCCATATCTAGTTAATGCCTCCTATGCCTCTTCAATGCCCCTTCTTCCAAGGTCATGATGAATATAATTATGTATTTAATCCTAAATATTAGGATTATCCATGGCCACACATCTCAATCTTGAGATGGATGGTCATGGTTGATCTTGACCAATCTCAAAAATCTATAATCAGAGAGGCCATGGACATGAATTTTAAGCTATTTTGGTGCAAGGTTATTATGCTCAAATATCTTCAAATCTTGAATATTAAAAAGTTATAATGCTAAATTATTTCCACAAGGCTTTATATTTGATCATATATTTTGTTTGCAAGCTTTATTGATAGGCTAGTTTAGTGATTTGGAATCAAGAGCCTAGGTTTTATGGAGTGTTCTTGAGGCATTGGAGGAGCGTACCACCATTGTTGATAAAGACAAGGATGCTTGATCAAGGGAGAACATGTTTTTGAGCCACATAGGTATGGTGAATCCATTTGGGAAGGTAATATGGTGTTGCTTTCTTTCATTTGTTTCTTGTTATCCTTTGTAATTCCCATAGGAATAGATAGGCTTGGTTAATTAGTTCTTTATGCATGTTTCATTGTTTATGGACTAATGCTTGACTAACTTGCTTTATAATCCTCTCTACATCTTGGCATGCTTGATGGTACAAGACACATCTCACACCTAAAGAAGATCATGTTGCAACTCTAAAATATCCATTTAGACCCTTAAAACTTGTGCAAATTGATTTTCTAACTTTATTTTGCCATTTTTGTTTGCCACGGTTTTACATAGTAACCGATGTTAGCAAGTGATAACGACATAAATTACCTGGATTAACTGATGTCAATTAGCAAAACTGACATCGATTAGGTCTCATTGGCCAAAACAACCATCGTTAGTTATAATAACCAACATCAATCATTGTGTTTTTCAAAAAAAACAGACTTGAGAGCTACTTTTTCAAAGTTCATTGTTTCAAGTTAAAAAGAGCTTCAAATCTAAAGGACATGCTAACATTTTTTTGTAGGACCAAGCTTTTCATTTGATAAAAACATGATTAAATCACCTTTTGCATGCTTAAAAAATCAATTTGGAACTTTTTTTTGGTGTTTAACAAAGAATTTATATGTTTTGGTGAATGTTTTCAAAGTTTGTAACTAAGACCAAGGGGTCAAATGAACACCACCAAACATTTCATTTGGGTTTAAAATTGAACAGACTTGTCAATTCTTGTTTGAAATAGTTGTTTAATTTGATTTTATTTGGAAAAAAGAGGAATGTTGTGTGTATACTCTTCCATTTTTACCCTATAGGGAACCCTTGGAATCAAAAGCACCATTCCTATTGAAAATAGCCTAGCCCAATGATTAGAAAAAATGTCACCTAAATCACTCCCCAAAAACTCACCAAAGTTTGGGTGATCTTGAAAATAACCCTAAAGTCTTTCTATTTTATGCTTTCTTTATTTTCATGCAAACTTGGATTACAAGGGGGATGCCATTACCTCCCGTGAGTTATTTAGGGAAGCTTTGACCTGGGGTTTCACCTCCTAGAATTGAATTCATTTGACTCCTTTGGAGTTGCACCTGGGATGTATCTACATTTGGACCTCACACTACACTAAGCAAAAAATAGGATGTAGTGGTTGTAAGAAAGACTAGACCTTTTTAAAACTAGCCAATGCTATGGTCACCTAATTTTCATGCTTGTCTTTTGCACCATTTGACGTGAAAATTACTATGCAATTGATTCCCCTTGAATGATCAAAACATTGCTAGTTCTATTCAACCCCATTTTTCCATACCCTTGCTAGGATTTGGATGATTATACTTAGTGAATTTTGGTCATTATTTTCTTGGTATGCTTTGAGGCTAAAACTTGTTTAATTGTTCATAAGCCATGTCAAAATCATGTATTTGAGTTAATAAGGGTAACGTTATACTAACCAAATCATGCCAAATCTTTTTTTCCTTTGAGTCTTTGAAACATAATAATTGACCACATTATTCGAGCATGTTTATGTCATTAGGCTGCTCAATTTATTTTAAGAACTTGTTTACCATTGTATCAAAAACCATTTGTTTCAGACCATGTCATGTATACCAGTTGGACATTTTTTATGCGTCATTATGCTGTCCGCTCTTGTCTAGCTTGTTTGGTCCAATCCTAGTCTTCAACATTGCATTTTCAATTAACCTTGTCAATTTTGGATCCAAGCATTGATTGGTTTCTATTTATGCATTAATTCATGGTGTTGGTACACAATTTTTTTTCTTTTGGGTTGCATAGCTTCGGTTAAATTATTACCCAATTTTGAACACTAGTGATTGTTTGTTTGTTCGAGTGCCTATCCTCATTATTTTTAGTGATGTTAGACAATTGAGGTTAGGTTGTTTTATGCCAAATCTCAACACAAACTAATTTTGAGATGCAGCTTCACCCTTTCAACTAAGGTTGAACCTTTTGTCTTTTAAACATCTCTTTTCAGAGTTTGCAAAACTTTAAGTCTTTCTATTTTTAGAGCTTTCTTCATTAAATGTAGATATGTCTAGCTACACTTATGGTGTAGTCATGAATAATCCAACTTATGATAGAATGGCCACACAAAATGACTTTAGTCAAGACCCCTATGGTGACAATATGTTTTGTGAGAGATTTCTATCCACCTCACAAAAATTTGTCATGGGAACATAGTCAAGATCCAATTTATTATCCAACTCACGATTGGAATGATTGGGTTTATCAGGAATACTTGGATTCTTTGGCTTGTGTAAGTAATCAAACTCCATAATGTAAAAAGATCACCATTTTATGACCTCCTCCTTTAGTTTGCATGAGCAACCAAACTAAGAAGCATCCAGTCGTTACCATTTTAGGACCTCTTTCTTTGGTTTGCACGAGCAACTAAACTACAAAGCGTCCAGTCATTACCATTTTAGGACCTCCTCCTTTGGTTTGGCTCCTAAGAAGCATCCATTCATTACCATTTTAAGACCTCCTCCTTTGGTTTGCATGAGCAACCAAACTAAGAAGCATCCAGTTACCATTCTTGGCCCATCACCAATTTTTGATGAAACTAGTATTGAAGAACCTCCATTTGATGAACTAATTATATTTGATCCCTTTTAATAGTCTAATCTCTATAGAATCCATTATTGAACCACAACCCATAGTTCTTGATAAACCAAATGTTCCCCAATTTAGAAATTTTGTGTTGATCTTCAAGCCTAAAAAGAACCATCACCTCTTCAAAAGCCATCTTATGAGGATCAAAATGTGTTAAAAATTGATCTTTTGTAACCAATTGTGAACCAAAACCAACATGTTATTATTGAAACACCCATTTGTAACAATATAAATTGTGATAAGTTCCTATTCCTATGTTACATATTTTTAAAGAGCCTCATCTCCTTGACAAGCTAGTCTCGATAGAGTTGTCTCTTGATCTTTTCCCACTTGTTTGTCAGGATCTAGAGCTCTGATACCACTTGTTAGTGTATACACAAAGCTCTGATACCACTTGTCAGAATCTTAGAATATAATTGATTACTTTTGTATAAGCAACTAAACATGGAATTAAACTAGAAGTAATAAGTAACTAGAAATCAGAAACAACAAAGAATAGGAGATACGAGAAACAATCAATATGTATTAAACTCTACTAGAAGGAAATACAATGAAGAAATCTCTTTCTCCTCACACCTCTCAGATGTACAATAATTATCCCTCAAGAGTTCTCTCTCTCTCTCTCTCTCAATCAATTACAACCAACTCAATTACTGATTTGTTCCCTCAAGCAGATCTTCTTAATCTTGCTTCTTGCAGATCTTCCTGATCTTGATACCTGCAGATCTCCCTGATCTTGCTACCTGTAGATCTTCTTGATCTTTCACTTTTGCAGATCTTCTTGATCTTGCACCCTGTCAAGCAGATCTTCTTGATCTTGCACCTTTGTAGATCTTCTTGATCTTTCTCTAATTACAATACTACCCCATGAGTCTCTTAAATAGAACCCAAAGCAAATAATAATTAGAAAAATAGACTCAAGACTAAATTTATTCTTTACATGCAAACTAACTGTTCTCCTAAAAATAAAAATTCTGGAAACGCCTGGAAACGCATAGAAGTTGGTGCCGGTCTAGAGATGACTGATGCCGACCAACTCCTAACCGATGCCAGTCAACCCCTAACCAGTTCTGAATGATGTCAGTCAACCCCTAACTGATATCGGTTGGCTCTGACCATTGACGGTTACTGTGCTAGCTCATTAGTGAAGC
This sequence comes from Torreya grandis, assembly GCA_037957365.1. Lineage (NCBI taxonomy): Eukaryota > Viridiplantae > Streptophyta > Pinopsida > Cupressales > Taxaceae > Torreya > Torreya grandis. Next base: position 473,218 of record JARHVA010007055.1, read on the forward strand.
TTTTAGCTCCACAACTCAACAATATCCCACTTGGAGATAAACAGCTGCACCTGTACCTGTACAACATCATCCTCTAACTTGTTTCTCTGGCTTGTTTCTCCATCTTCAAGTTCAATCTTGAAGACCAAAATAAGTTGAATGAAGATTCAACTTCTCCTTTGTTACCAACTTTGTTAGCATATCAACATGGTTCTTATATGTATGGATCTTTTCCAGTTTCAACTGTTCATCCTCCAATACCTATCTAATGAAGTGGTACATAAGCTGTATATGTTTGGTTCTTGAATGAAAGGCTGAATTCTTTGTCAAATGAATTGCACTTTGACTATCACTGTACAATCTATAACTCTCTTGCTCCTTTCCCAACTCTTCCATGAACCGAGTCATCCAAATCATTTCCTTGCTAGCCTCTGTGACTACAAAGTATTCTACCTCTGTAGTAGACAAGGCAACAACTTTTTGCAACTTTGAAATCCAGCTAACCGCCATTCCACCAATAGTGAACACATATCCTGTGGTGCTTCTCCTACCATCCAAGTCACCTGCCATATCTGAATCTACATACCCATGTAGATAAGTGTTTGACCCTCCATAGCATAAATGCCTACTATTGGTCTCTCTCAAATATCTGAAAATCTATTGAACTGCTTTCCAGTGTTCCTTTCTGGGATTGGCCATAAACTTGCTGACAACTCCCACTACTTGGGTAATATCAGGTCTAGTACATACCATTGCATACATCGAGCTCCCAACTGCTGAAGCATATGGAACTCTACTCATGTACTCAACCTCATCATGTGATTTAGGACACTATTCTTTGCTTAACTTGAAGTGTCCAACCATAGGCGTGCTTATCAGTTTTGCATCCTGCATATTGAACCTCTCCAACACCAACCTGGCCTTATGTCTCAATTTTCCATTCTCTCCTTCCTTTAACCTGTATACCCATTTGTTTTTTAGTGCTTTCTTTCTGGCTGGAAACTCAACCAAATCCCACATATTGTTCTCTTCTAAGGAATCAATTTTCTCATTCATGCCATGCTCTCACTATTTCCTAGATTCTACCTGCATTGCCTCATCAAAACTTTCTGGTTCTCCACCATCAGTGAGCAACAAGTAGTATAAAGAAGGGGAATAACAAATTGGAGGTTTACTTACCCTTTCAGACCTCCTTATGGGCATTTGAGACTCATTGATAGCTTGTTGTCCACCCAAATTTTCTTCTGATAGTGACCGATCCCGGTCATCTCTGACTGACGTCGATCTGCACCCAACCGATGTCAATTCCACCTAACTTTCGACGTCAATTTTATGACCGACGTTGGTCTCTGCCTGACTGACGTCAGTTTCCATCTCATCGACGTCAATTTTTGTGTTTTTTTGTGAGTGATGATTTTTACCTGTGAGCTCATTTTGGAACATAACCTCTTCCAAATCAAGATTTTCCTACTCAAAATTATTTAGTTTATTGAGCTGATCACTGTACATCACCTTCTCATTAAAAACTAAGGCTTTCCATTTCTTAAATGTGTCAAAAACATTAGATTTCCTCTTTATGCAATAAACCCATACCTTTCTTGTAGCATCATCAATGAAAGAAACATAATACTGTGATCCTCTAATAGAAGCTACCTGAGTTGGTCCCCACACGTCTGTGTGAACAAGCTCCAACTTGTGCTTCTTCTTTGTTGACCCAATTTTGAGAAACCTCACTTTCCTCTGTTTCCCAAAAATACAATGCTCACAGAAATCTAGATCTATGCTTTTCAAATCTGAAAGCTTATCTTTTGACTTGAAAACATTCATTCCCTTCTCACTCATGTGACCAAGCCTACAGTACCACAACCGTGCATCTACATCTGAAGTAGATAAAATAGAAGGAAAATAATCAGTAATACAAGTAGATAGATAAAGTTTACCTACTCTCTTACCTCTTGCTAATACAAGTGCACCCTTGGAAACTTTCTAAGATTCAGCTGTGAGAGTTACTGTGCAACCCTCATCACCCAAATTTCCTGCAGAAATCAGATTCCTCTTCAGGATGGGTACATGCATGACATCCTTCAACACCCATGTGTTGCCATTCTACAATTTCAGCTGCACTTTTCCTTTGCCAACAATTTGACAAGGCTCATCATCCCCTAAATAAACTTTTCTAAAGTCTCCATCGACATAATCATTGAAGAATTTTCTATTTGGGGTTGCATGGAAAGAGGCACCAGAATCTAAAACCCATGATTCTACTTTATCCAAGGAAAATATAAGAGCATCCTGTGCAACAATACTTGCATCATTTGCTTCTTTATTACCTTCATGCTGATTTTTTTTCAACCAACAATCTTTCTTTGCATGCCCTTTCTTTCCACAATTCTAGCAGGTTATTCTTCCATTTCTGGAGTTGGATCTACTTCCCATCTTTGACCTTGATTTCCCTTGCTTGCCCTTTTCTCTTTGCTTTCCCCTACTTTCAACACTTAAAGCATTACCTGATGTTTCCCCTATGCTTTTTCTATGAATTTCTTCATTCAAGATTACACTAACAACATCATCAACTTTCAAGATATTTGAAGCAGATGCAATATTACTAACTGCCATTACCAAACTATGCCAACTTTCAGGTAAAGAGCATAAGATTAAGAGAGCCTTAATTTCATCATCAAAAACTATTTTGACTGAGTTTAACTGATTTACTAATCCATGGAAATCATTAAGATGACTAGATACCGATCCACCTTCCTTCATTTGCAAATTAAATAATTGCTTCATAAGATATACCTTATTCGAAGCTGAAGGTTTTTCATATAAAATTTTCAAAGTATCTATTAACTCTACCGTTGTCTTTGCTTGTGATAAGTTGAAAATCACAGAAGATGCCAGGCTCAACCTTATAGATCCAAGAGCCTTTCTATCAAGAAAATTCCATTCTTCATCTTCCATATCTGTGGGCTTACTTGAAACTCCACCCAACGGTAAGTACAGATCTTTCTGATACAAATAATCTTTAATCTACATCCTCCATAATTGATAATTATTGCCATTGAATTTCTCCATTCTTAGTTTACTTTTTTTCTGCCATTGCTTTACTCCCACTCAATCAAAAACCCCTGTGAGTGAATTTTGTAATCAACAAACACTAACCTGCTCTGATACCACTTGTCAGGATCTAGAGCTTTGATACCACTTGTTAGTGTATACACAAAGCTCTGATACTAGTTGTCAAGATCTAGAGCTCTGATACCACTTGTTAGTGTATACACAAAGCTCTGATACCACTTGTCAGGATCTTAGAATACAATTGATTACTTTTGTATAAGCAACTAAACACAGAATTAAACCAAAAGTAATAAGTAACTAGAAATCAGAAACAACAAAGAATAGGAGATACGAGAAACAACCAATATGTATTAAACTCTTTTAGAAGGAAATACAATGAAGAAATCTCTTTCTCCTCACACCTCTCAGACATACAATAATTCTCCCTTAAGAGTTCTCTCTCTCTCTCAATCAATTACAACCAACTCAATTACTGAGTTATTCCCTCAAGCAGATCTTCTTGATCTTACTTCTTGCAGATCTACCTGATCTTGCTACCTGTAGATCTCCCTGATCTTGCTACCTACAGATCTTCCTAATCTTGCACTTTTGTAGATCTTCTTGATCTTGCACCCTTTCAAGTAGATCTTCTTGATCTTGCACCTTTTTAGATCTTCTTGATCTTGCTCTAATTACAATACTGCCCCATGAGTCTCTTAAATAGAACCCAAAGCAAACAATAATTAGAAAAATAGACTCAAGATTAAATTTAGTCTTTACATGCAAACTAACAATTCTCCTAAAAATAGCAATTCTGGAAACGCCTAGAAATGCACAGATGTCAGTGTTGGTCTACAGATGACCGATGCTGACTGACTCCTAATTGATGTCGGTCGACCCCTAACCAGTTCTGACCGATGTCGGTCAACCTCTAACTGATTTCAATTGGCTCTGACCATTGACAGTTACTGTGCTAGCTCATTAGTGAAGCTTTTAGCTCCACAACTCAACATCGTTGAGGAGTCTCACTTTGATAGACATGATTTTGTCAAGATGTCCCTTGAGTGGTTCCCTCTTTTTGAGGGGCTTCACTTAGATGAGTCAGTCTATGTTGAAACCTTCCAAGATGAATCATTTTTTATTGAGCCCATTATGCCATCATAGGCCATTCCTTGTCAAAAATCTAGGATTCAACAGAAAATTATAAAAAAAACCATATTAGATGAAGAATCAATATTATAATCAGGTTTCATTTTTAAACCGGCATTGGATTTAACATCAAAAATAGAATCAACATCAATTGTGACATTGGATTCAGAGTCCTTTGTTTCATAATTAGAGTAAAAAATAGAATATAGTATTAGTTGTTACAACATTGGTTACAATTGCCTTGCAGATCAATTTGAATATATTTATGATCCTTCTATGGTTTTTGAGGATGATTATTTCAGCATCGACATAAGTTCTCCTAGTATCTTCTGTGAATATTGTCCTACCTTTCACCATCTAATTATTACCACCCAACATAGCCATTATATTGACATCCCACCTCCCATAAGTATCGATCAGGAGTGACAGAATCACACTTTATTGAACTGCATACATGGAGACATAGTAATTTATGAAAAGTAAGGAGGCCAAGACCACATTCATATAATAAAAGAAAAATCTCCTAGTGAAATCTTTTCAGGGGCACTAGGGGACAAGCAAAGTCAAAATTCAACATCTTCTAGTGAAACTTTTGCAGAAGCGCTAGAAGATAATCAAAGTCAAAAGTCAACATTCCTTAGTGAAACCTTCTTGGAGGCACTATGGGATGATCGAAACAAATTCATTGGTGAAAACATTATCGAGGCACCAACAACTAAGCAAAAAAGTTCTTCATTGTTTATTGAAGATAATATCAAAGATCAAATCAAAATAGCTTCCAATCTACAACATAATTAGATGGTAGCTACTCTCAAGATCAAGCAATAGAAAAATATGATGGCTTTACTAAGAGCATCTTCAAATTTATTTAGCCCTACCACAACCAAAATTATGTTGAATCTAACATCAATGACATTACATGTGACTGAAATTACTGATCTTCATTTTTTCCCCCACCATTATACATTCCATTATCATCCACCATTACATTTCACAATCAAACCTACCATCCATTCTTTGTCATTATTTAACATCCATGGCCACACTTTCCTTTGAAGAGGATACAAATATACCTTGTCTCAACACTTGAAATAATTAGAATCAATGACCAATGAAGATCACAAAAGCATTCTTGACAACCCAATCTGCAACCAATTTTTGATAGAACAACTATTCAGATGAGGTGTGGGCTAGTAATTAACATGATCGAGTATTCTGTTTGTATCATTTTTTGATTAAGACATGCATCTACCCATCAATAGGAATAACATAATAAAAAACCATACCTAGGCCAAACAACATGTACCATACCGTTTCACATTGTCGTGCCATTACCATTGTTAGATATCCTTTTACCATTGTCACATATCCTACCATTCACCCCCATCACTTGGCGGTAACCCTCTTACCATTTTATCCAATCTATCAAAAACCATCATTATCATAAGCAAGACCATACCATCCTATCATTTCATTTTTATCTAGACCAAATGCTCTTTTTAGTCATCCTACCCAATCTTGTTTTGATCTTGGTTCATTTGGTTCTTCCCAAACCTTTTATGTGGGGATTCTGATCAAGTTTCAACAATAAATCCAATCCATGTTCACAATGACAGTCTATGAAAGTATTATGACAATGGATCTGGCAATATATCTTTCATCTTTTATGAAGTTTGTTTATGTGAGCTTGATTATAACCGCCTATGGGCAAAACAATGCCTCACCAGTCTTGCTACTAATTATAACCACCTATGGGCACATTAGTATCATTGACCTATACTATTGTATCCTAGTTGGAAATACCTATGGGTAAATTAGGGGCAACACTTTTTTACCATTCATTTCCACATCACCTTACCATCGTTGTTTTTATTTGAGTGGCCATTTACCATATTTGAGAAATCGTTGGGACCTAGTTAGTTTTTTTCTTGCCTTTTGTGTGGATGTAATTACTATAACTTGAGGTCATTTTAGGACTATGTAGGTCATGATAAATTCATGTTGAGGTCACCTCAGTCCCTCTTTCCATATGCTCTCACTATTTTGTGAGCAATCAAACACCTCACTCTCATTATTTTGTGAGCAATCAAGCACCTCACTCTCACCAATTTGTGAGCATGGGCCATTATAGCTGGCTTAGTTATCTTATTGCAACCTCTACTCTTAGGACATGTATCTCCTTGACTAGATGGTCCCACATTGTGTATATTTTATCCCAAAAACACCAAAAACATTAAAAATGCTTTGAACATACCAAAAACATCAGAACATGATCCACAAAATAATAAAACCATTATCTCACGCTTCTATACATTTGTACATTATCGTTCCACTATCCCACACTCCTAGTTTTTTATGAGCAACTATTAATTTTGAATGCTCTTGCCATTTTGTAAGCACAAAAATAATAGTTTATTTTGTCTTATCCCATGCACTTACCATTTTACAAGGTCATTCGTTCTCATCTCATCAGCTTCTTGTTTGCCATACCATTTTTATTTGTTTGTCGTATCTTCCAGTTCTTATATAACATTAATCAAGATGGTCTGATCATCATTTTTATTTTATCCCATTTCTTGGGAGAACTACATTTGTCCTGAAGTTCATATTAGAACATGCATCCATGAAATTGTATAGGCAACATCCATTTGTCTTATACATCTGGAGTCAGCTCGATCAACCCCTTCCTTTTATTCTCTTCCCCCATTTATTATATCATTGTTCCTCTTTAATTAGGGAACAATTGTCATGTCATTTTTCTTTGTTATGATGTGATAGAAAGTAACGCCTCTACCACACATGCATGAACATTTATCTTTAAACCACACTAGCTTGGTTTTTGTTTGTGTGTGTTTATTTGAGTTTTCTTGGTGTTTCATTGTGTTTTCTTTGTGTTTTGTTGTGCTTTCACACCTCTCCTTTTATTTCTTCTCATTTTCTATTTTTATTACTTCTTGTCTCATCTTGATCTTGTGTTTCCTTGTTTGTTTTTTGTTTATCTCTTTTGTGTTTCAGAACATCTTGATGATTCACATGGATCTCAATTGTTTATATCTTGATTTTATGTCATTACGTTGTTCTTGGACCGTTTTATTTTTTTTATTTTTTTTAGTGTCTTGTTTTTTTGTTTGATTTTACTTCTCTCTTTTGTGTTCAAGAATGCCATGCTAGTCCACATGGATCTTGCTTATTCATATCTTGGTCTCATGTTATTAAGATGTTCTTGACTATTGTTTTAAATCATTTTTGTTCCTACTTAAGTCTTGATAGATCATATCTTGATTTCAAGTTAGTTTCATTTATGTTTATCTTTTTCTTTATCTTTTGCTTTTTTGTTTAAATGTAAATCACTGTAACTCTAGTTTTGGTCATTGTTTTACCATTATCCTTAGTTATAGATATTCACATTTGAACTGGCTCAACGCAATTATAATCTTATGTCATTCTAAGTTATTTATACTTATGATGCCTAATTTATTTTTCTATAACAAGCACTTTGTGCTTAGGTCTCAACATCTTAATGTCAACATCAACTTCGATGAACGATTCTCAAGAACACTTTGCAAAACCTAGACTCATGATATGGAATTAGGCTTCTAGGTAGCATGCCTTTCAGGCTTCATTGTCTATGCTTAGATGTGCATCTCTTTGCATACATTGTGAGTCTAATCAATTCTTGGTTATTTTTCATTATTCCTCATTCCATTCTCTCCCAAACATGGGTAAACTACATTGGTTTGAAGTTCATATTGGAACATGAGTCCATGAAACTATGTAGGTAGTGCTCAATTTCTACTGAGGTCAGCTTGACTTCTCTATTCTTCTTTTCATCTCTATCATCACTTTGTACATTCTCATATGCTTTATTTTATATGGCTTTCTAAGCCATTTCACCATCGTATGTACGTTTGCACTCACTCATTTTAACCTCTCTTTTTGGTTATATCCTTGAGCTATTTTTACTTTCTAATTGCCCATGTTGGGGCATAACATCTGAACCACATCCAATCAAATCAGCTCTATAGGGGCAAAATCATTATTTATTCTTTATCAATGATCAAGATTCACCCTACTGTGGTAAAACTATTTTGTCATGATCAAATTTGCTCTACTAGAGTACTTATTATATTCTCTTTGGAGACCCCATTCTAGTGGTGATTCCCTTCCTAAAATAAAATGTTCTCTATTTTCCTCTAATTCCAAGATCTCCACATTAAATCCCATGATGTCAATATTTTAGAGTGTAACTTGACTCAAGATTGATCAATGTCGTAAGCACATAGCTTGTACTCTCAAATTGGGTACGTTTAAAGTGTGTCCCTTACATTTATGGATTGTATCTTTCCCATTCCTCCCATCTCTAGGGCCTATTATACCTCTAATTATATTTTGATCATTGATGGTAATCACGTGTGTAAGAATTAACTCATCTGGATGTGATCTATTCCATGGGTTAACCTCTCAATTTCTCTCTCTTCTCGAGAGTCCATCCTTTTCTTTCATCTTAGTATGTCCTCTCGAGGGGGCATCATGGGTCTATTCTAATTTATTTTTGACATCTCTTTTCTTTGAAAAGATGTTGCTTCACCTAAATGTCTTGCTACACCTTCTCAAATACGGGCAAAATGTAGACATCCAATTCCTAACAACATTTCTGTTGAAATTATCAATCTTACTCGAATTGCACTCAAATGTACATTTTAGGTCAAAATCAATAAAACACCCTAAATGGTTCAAAATTGTCACTTATAAGTGCTAGTTAAGGTCAAAGTATCCCTAAATAGGGCAATGCATTTTATGGGCTAGCGAACTTTGATCAGATCATTTTGAGTCAAAATGACCATTTGACCATTTTGTGCTTTGGATCACTCTTTTCTTCTAATTTATTGGTAAATATCTTAGTCAAAGATGACTCATTTTTGACTTTTGAGATATTTTTCTGGATTTTTTACATGTAATTACACATTAAAAAATTGCATGCACTTTTACATGAAAATGTCCCAAGTCAATTACAAAGTGCATTTTGAATAAAGCATGGAAGAACAGCTTCAATATTTATTTCCATTCTTCTTCATGGTCTTCGACTTCTTCAAAGAAACTTCAATGATCTGGAAGAACTTTTGTTAAAAAGACGTCGATGAAGAGGGATCCTTTAGAGAAACTACAGTAATAGTCATGATTGTGCAATTTAGGGGAAAAATTAGCAATCTAGGAAAATTGCACATTTGAGGGTCACAATTAGGGAAACCGCTTGAAAAGGCTGAGGCGAGAGCAGGTCAGAAAGCGAGAGGAAAAGGGGAGCAGGCATGGAAAATAGGAAAAATGAAAATTTCCCAGAGTTAGGAAAAATGGGGATAAGGTATGTAAGGGCGATAAAAATTGCCGCCCTTGCATATTAGAGAAGTTCTTGGGCATATGCGACAAAAATTGCCACATGTGCACGTCAGGGAGAGTCGGCAAAGAAGAACGTGTAAGGGCAGCAAAAATTTCTACCCTTGCACCTAGAGGAGAGAAAATGGGGATGCATGGGTGGCAAAATTTGCCGCTCCTGCATGGAAGAAACCAAAAGATGCAAGGGCAGCAAAATTTGCTGCTCTTGCAATGTGGAAATAAATCAAATGCAATGGCAGAAAAAATATGCCACCCTTGCATGGAAACGCTAGGAAACACTTGTCACGTTCTGGCTGAGTCATAATAGGACACGTGACGTATTTTGTTGTAGTTGTCTTTTTTCATCGAGCACTTTTTCATAGGCTTTTCTCTTCAGTCAGGATTTTCCTTTGCTTTCTGATTTTGTCTTTTCTAGCTTTGATTTGAGCTATCAGGCTATCTTTTTGTCTAAGTCTTTTGATCTCTTTAAACTGATTAAACTCGTTGAATCCATTGAACCAATTTGGTTCAAGGTTCAACGGCTCAACGGTTAATTCCTTTATTTTTTGCCAAGTCCTTTGATTGCTCAAACAAAATGCATTGAACCAGCGACCCGTTGAACATTTTTAGTTGAACCAAGGCGTTGAACCAATCTTGAAAATGACTAAGCATTGAGAACTTGTTCTTTTGATTGAACTCACCTGTAAAATCCTTTGAACCTATTGAACCTGCTAACTTCAAGCATGTTGAGTCCGTAGATTTCTTAGAAAGCTTTAAAAAATGAAGAACCTAAATGCTCAAAATGATTTTTGAAAGGGGAAGAGAGGATTTTGATCTGTAGGTTGTCCCAAAAATGAGTGGCATTTTTCTGGGACAACAACTGGCTCTAGTTGGGGAACTACCTTCAGTTGCAAAAAAATTGATTGAAGGGAGTAGAACCCAGAATCTCCAGTGCCTTGAAGTGTGCCATTGGGCTATGGAGTCGCACTACCCAAGAAGAAAGGTTCCAAAAATGAAAATGAAATGAACAAAATAAAGCAAAAGACTACACAAATATACATATGTATAGGGGGACTCATCTGATACTTCAAGAATTGAAGTACTTCAGACGCTGCTCCTTGTGAGGCAAAGAAAAGGGGATGCTGTCCTGATAAACTAGCAGGAAACTATTTTATCCCCAAAAATGGTGACTGGCGAATGGAACTCTCTACCAAGAAACCACTTTTTTGTGTCTTCCCCTTGGTTCTCTTCTCTTGCTACCCCTTGGCAAGGCTTGCTTTCTAGTCTGAGAACCATGAATCTTGGTTATCCTGCAGAGTCCCTTTTTTTGATTTTGATGGGTAGCAGCCCAGTCTATTACCATAATTTGTTGTCTTGATAGTTTAGTCCAGCACATGTCTTGATTATCCCCTTTAGATGCCTGGAAAACCACCGGCTCAACATCTCCTTTGTCTCGAGTAGCTCCCCATTCAAGTAACAGAGATTCATACTCGACAGTGTTGTTGGTGTTGTTAAATTGTAACTCATTTAAAGAAGGAAGAATATCCCCCTTAGGAGATATCAACACCAACTTGGCCCCAACACCTGTAGATGAATTGCTGTCATCCATTTCTTGGATCCAAACATCACTAAAAATGGATCTTCTGTCAAATTTCTCTTCATTAGAGATGGAAGACCCTTTTTCATTTGTACTGTGCCCTACCAATCCTTCTGATGTCTAGTTTGAATCAATTATTGGATCACCACCTACTGGAATTTTGTCTCCAAGAACATGGACATCCTCTGTGGTCAAGAAGTAATCACCCCTGCCTAAAAACTCCAACAAAATTTGAGCTTTAGGGGCTGACATTTGGGTCTTGACATCTTGTACCAATTTGTCCAACTGATCGGGGTTGGACTGCATGACTTCAAATTTAGTCATTTGAATTTTGGTCTTTTTGACATGATCAATTATGTCAAATGACTAAATTGGACTAGGCACAGAGGATTGGAGTTCATCCTTTTGGTTTTTGGGAGGGGCAGGAGGACTGGATTGTGAAATTGAAGTAGAAGTTGCAGAAATACTTGGGAAACTTACCTTCTTGGAAATCACTAGGTCCTTTGACTGGAAAGGAAGAGGGGTTCTTTGCTCAGCAATTGAAATTACTGGTTGGGCTCACTCCTCTGTCTTCTCTTTGTTGGCCTGCTGGGCTGACTGGTTCTGAGACCGGGTGAATACAACATATGACCCCTCAACTGCATTGCCTTCTCTTCTGGGTTCATCTTGATAGTTCAAGAAACTGATGTGAGAGTCGCCAGCTGATTCTTCTTGATCAAACTCAGGTTGGAAAGAGAAATCATGTTTTGTTTCCAAATATCCAACTACTGAGTTGGTTGGAGGTGCTTCAAGGGCAAGGTTCTTCTGCAGGGGAGGAAGGTTATTTGTCTGCCCTTGATTCTTGGCAGCATTGCCTTGGTATGCTTGATTCTAAAATGTCTTCCTTGGCATATCTCGATTAGGAGAAGTAGACATAACTTGGGCCATTTGTCTTCTGAGGACCAACAATTCATTTGCTAGCTTTTGCACCATTGGATCAGTGGTGGCTGAAGGGGAGTATTCAGAAGAAGGAGAATATTTACCTCTGTTTAGATATCTTCTTATCTTTCTAGCCAAGATAAGGTCATCTTCTACCTCAATAGCCAAGTCCTGAGTAGTAGCAAGATCTATGTGTCTAGCCTGTCTCAGTAAGAAACTCACTTTAGGCAGCTGTGAGTTGATGAAGAAACACTTGAGATTCTGAGGTGTTGGCTGGGCGACCATGGGAATCCTGTGCCTCAGCTTGTCGAACGTGGCAATAAAATCCCTCATAGGCTCATGAGGCTCTTTCTTCATCTAAGTGAGCTGGGCTAGTAAGGCATGTGCATCTTCTATAGGCTTAAACTTAGCTTCAAATTTGTCTTTCAGAGTGTCCCAATCAGTCATTAATCTAGCCTGTAGGTGGTAGAACCAATCTACAGCAGCGCCTTGTAGTGTCTCCATGAATAGCCTGACTGCTATGTCTTCAAATTCCACCCATATTACACCACATGGTATGCTGAAAGTTGCAATGTGTTCATCAAGATAAACTTTTCCATCACCAAAGAATTTGGGAATTTTTTTTCTTGAATTGCGTGGAAGCTCAAGCAGGGGTGGAGTCAAATTAAGTGGACCAAAAGAGTTACCCCAGGGGCCTTGAGCCATGATTTGATTATGTAAAAGTGGGATCACAAATCTGGGTGTAGAATGAATAGGCAAAGCTCTACTAGCAGTAGAAAAAGAAGCTCTGCCTTGTGCTAGTGACCTGGTAGGGTTAGGAGGAAGACTCCTAGTTTGTCTAAGGTGAGGTTGTGGAGGAAACAACTCAAAATTACTCTACCACACCAATTCAAAAGTAGGGTCAACAACACCTTAGGATTTCTGGCCTTTGTTATAATGTGGAGTTGTTAGATTGCAGAATAAAAATTGAGAAAGAGCAGGATCTACTTCAGCTTGAAGCTTGAGACTTTAAACTGTGTGCTCTTCCCAGCGGCTTTGGTTTTGCAGACCAGATAATATAACGAAAGTGGGGAAAGATGGTAAGGTTATAATGATAATGGGTAAGACATGGAACAGAGTCGCCAGAGTGTATAATGGATAAGGGTTATAATGATTATGGGTAAGACACAAGTGATGTTTCAATCTGAAATTTGAGGTTCCAAATTGCACAAAATTACTGTGTCCCTAGCGGATCGCCAAAAATTGTTGGGTGAATATTTTGTCGTCAACTAACTGATGACAAAATGGGTATATCAACCACAACACAAGGATATTTACGCCATAAAAAGTGTGGGTTTACCACATCTGGATGAGGTAAATCTCTCCTCTCATCAAGGGTAGGTTCCCTATGAATATTTATATGCTATATGTATATATATAAATAAGCAAAAAATAATACTCAGGGTAGTATAACATCATCCACCTCTCTTTTTTCAGAGGTGATGTCCAAGGAACAAGAGAGAGAAATCCTGGTCGTTAGCTAAGAAGATTCCTCTTCTTTCAGGAATGGTATCCAGCGTAGAGTAGAAAATCACCTGAAGTAAGTAACAAAGTTAACAAAGAAACCTACGTAAGCACAAAGTCTTGCATTGTCTCCTTCACCGATTCAAAATACGTGTCACCGTAGAGTGAAACAAAGCACAAAGTCTTCACCTAAAACTATAAAGGATAAAAGGATCACCAAGATAAAAGTAGTTCAAAGTCTCTCTTCTATCTTTTATAAACATCCTCAGATAATATCAACACACACACTTTGCTTATTAAATCAAATAGATAAGAGATTATCAGGAAAGAGGACATAAGAACCACTTCCTAAATAACACAAATTACTTCAACACAAAGTCTAAAATAAACCTGTTTCTCATTCATTCGATGAAATATGATTTACAAGTTGAGCACAAAGTCTCAATTTGAGCATAGTTTTTACTCTCAATTATCAGAGATCCATTTACAAAAGAGGTCCCCTCTATATATAGGGAGAAACCTTTCAAAAATTAAAAAGATTAAAATATAAAAATATCTTAGTCAAAGATGACTCATTTTTGACTTTTGAGATATTTTTATGGATTTTTTACATGTAATTACACATTACAAAATTGCATGCACTTTTACATGAAAATGTCCCAAGTCAATTACAAAGTGCATTTTGAATAAAGCATGGAAGAATAACTTCAATATTTATTTCCAGTCTTCTTCATGGTCTTCGACTTCTTCAGATAAAATTCAGTGATCTGGAAGAACTTTTATTGAAAAGACATCAATGAAGAGGGATCTTTTCAAGAAACTGTAGTAATAATCATGATTGTGCAATTTAGGGAAAAAATTAGCAATTTGGGAAAACTGCACATTTGAGGGTCACGATTAGGGAAACGCGCTTGAAAAGGCTGAGGTGAGAGTAGGTCAAAAAGTGAGAGGAAAAGGGGAGCAGGCACAGAAAATAGGAAAAATGAAAATTTTCCAGAGTTAGGAAAAATGGGGATAAGGTATGTAGGGGCAACAAAAATTGCTGCCCTTGCATATTGGAGAAGTTCTTGTGCATAGGTGGCAAAAATTGCCGCCTATGCATGTCAGGGAGAGTCGGTGAAGAAGAACATGTAAGGGCAAAAAAAACTGCTGCCCTTGCACCTGGATGAGAGAAAACAGGGATACATGGGTGGCAAAATTTTCCACTCCTACATGGAAGAAACCAAAAGATGCAAGGGCGGCAAAATTTGCCGCTCTTGCATGACGGAAATAAAGCAAATGCAGTGGCGACAAAAAAATGCCACCCTTGCATGGAAACACTAAGAAACACTTGTCACGTTCTACTGAGTCATAACAGGACACGTGACGTATTCTGATACACTTTGTCTTTTTTCATCGGGCACTTTTCTACAGGCTTTTCTCTTCAGTGGGGCTTTTCCTTTGCTTTTTGCTTTTGTCTTTTCCAGCTTTGATTTGAGCTATCGGGCTATCTTTTTGTCTAAGTATTTTGATATCTTTGAACTAATTGAACCCATTGAATTCATTGAATCAATTTGGTTCAAGGTTCAATGGTTCAACGGTTAATTCCTTTGTTTTTTGCCAAGTCCTTTGATTCCTCGAACAAAACGCGTTGAACCAGCAACTCGTTGAACATTTTTAGTTGAACCAAGGCGTTGAACCAATCTTGAAAATGAATAAGCATTGGAAACTTTTTATTTTGATTGAAATCACCTGTAGAAGCCTTTGAACCTGTTGAACTTGCTAACTTCAAGCATATTGAGTCCGTAGATTTCTGAGAAAGCTTTAAAAAATGAAGAACCTGAATGCTCAGAACGATTTTTGAAAGGGGAAGAGAGGATTTTGATCTGTAGGTTGTCCCAAAAATGTGTGGCATTTTTTGGGGACAACACAGCTCTAACACATCTAACATTACCTTCCAGTTCCTCTCCAGTCAAATTACAACCCAATAATAATACTTTCTAATCATTTTGATTAATTGAGGGCCAATTTTCAAATAATTGCACAAATGTTGATTAACCTTGTTTACGGCTAATTAATCCAAATCAAGAGCTTATGTATATTTTTCATGAGAGCTATTGAATATTTATTTTTGAAAATTGATTCCTATTAACTGCATCATCAGGTGACATCATTTCTTGGGAAGACATCCCTAGGCCATAAATGCCACAAGTATCAAGATTATGGGTCACCCATGCCTAGTTAATGCTTCCCATGCCTCTTCAATGCCCCTTATTATAAGGTCATGATGAAGATAATTATGGATTTAAATCTTAATATTAGGATTATCCATGGTCACACATCTCAATTTTGAGATGGACGGTCATAGTTGATTCTGACCAATCTCAAAAATCTATAAACAGAGAGGCCATGGACATGAATTTTAAGCTATTTTGGTGCAAGGTTATTATGATCAAATATATTTAAATCTTGAATATTGCAAAGTTATAATGCTAAATTTTTTTCACAAGGCTTTTTATTGATCATAGATTTTATTTGCAAGCTTCATTGATAGGCTAGTTTAGTGATTTGGAATCAAGAGCCTAGGTTTTATGGAGTGTTCTTGTGGCATTGGAGGAGGTTACCACCATTGTTGACAAAGAAAAGGATGCTTTATCAAGGGAGAGCATGTTTTTGAGCCACATGGGTATGATGAATCCATTTGGGAAGGTAATATGGTGTTGCTTTCTTTCATTTGTTTCTTGCTATCCTTTGTAATTCCCATAGGAATAGATAGGCTTGGTTAGTTAGTTTTTTATGCATATTTCATTGTTTATGGACTAATGCTTGACTATTTTTATTTGTAATCCTCTCTAAAATGAGTATGTGGTTATATTAGCTGAGTCTCATGTTGTTAATATAAATAACCTTGGAAGAATGCCCTCTTCTATCCTCACTAAAATTGGTAAGGTTATCTCCCCCATGATGATTTCTCTAGAGAAAGAAAAGCATAGTAATTTTGGTTCTTATCTAGATAATGTTATGGCTGCACCTTTGTCTCTCAAGGACCCTGGTGTCTCAAAAAATTAGAAGCCTAAAGGTGGTGGTAAAAGGCTCAAGAATGACAATGTCTCCACCCCTAGTGATTAGGCTCTTGTGATTGACATGAAAAATCTAAAGATAACCATCTTGGTAGCCCTAATACAACCAATAAGAGGAAAGCAAAAGAAAATAAGGTGTCAGATGCTTTAAAAGATTTTATAACATGGGGGGAAAACCCCCCTCCTATTTTTTATATGCTGATATTAAGTTAGAATGTTAGGGGATTGAAATAACCTGATAGAAAAACCATTGTGAGACAATTTAGACACTCCAAAGATAAGTTGGATTTTTTTGTGTCTTGAAGAAGTAAAGGCTATGGGCTTTTAGCTATCCTCGATCCTTAATTTCATATGTTCAAATGCAGTATAATTATATAATAATCATCAAAGAGGTAAAGGAGGAGCCTCCATTTTATTCTCTAATTATATTGATATATGGTCTTCTTATTTCAGAGGGCTTTATAATTTTAATGTTTCTCACCTAAATGATCAAGTCTGTATGGATGGTATTTTCACTTCTTGGAATATTAGGAAATTATCATGCAACTCTAGTTCTTGAATTGTATAGTGTAATTCTAGTATGTATTTATCTAATAATTTTGAAAGAACGTATGGTTAGTTTAAGGCTAAGTAGCATAGGAAAGATGATAAGATCACCCAAGAAAAACTAGTTTAGGCTAAAAGTTTGCTACACCTTGATCCTTCTAATGGTAGACTTGTGGATGATATTAATTTTGTAAACATCAAGTTAGAGAAAATCAATGCTACCTTGATAGGGGAGTGCAAATTCATTCTCATTCGACATGGCTTAATATTGGTGACAAAGGATCTAAATTTTATTTCGATTCTTGAAAACCAAAAATCAGAGGAGAAAAATCACTGGTATTGATTTTCAGGGTAACCTATCTCATGACTCAAATATTATCAAAGAAACATTTTTTGATTCTTATTCCAACCTATTTTTGTCTGATGGTACTAATGAACTTGTTAATTAGAACATATTAATTTGTGATCTTTGTAACCTAAAGAAAGTTTCATAGATGCAAGATAATTACTTTGATGAGGCTATCATGCTTGATTAAATTAAAAGAACTATTGATTCGCTCAAAAAGGACAAATAATCGAGTATTGATGGCTTCTTTGTCAAATTTTACAAAGATAATAAGGAGTGGATGGCCAAGGATTGTCTTTATGTTTATAAAGAAGCTATTTCAGTTGGTTCTTTGGTCCTTGAAATATATATAGGTGTTATAAAGCTAATCCCTAAGAAGGGGGACCCCCATTCAATCAAAAAATGGAGACCAATTACCCTTCTCAATGTCTCATATAAAATTTTGGCAAAAATTTTGGCCAATAGGCTTGCTTCATTCCTTCCATCTATTGTTTCTATGATCTAGACTAGTTTTGTTGAAGGGAGATATAATTTGGATAATCTTATAACTAGATACAAAGGGATGTAATGGGCCTGCGATTCCAAACAAGTTGTGGGCATGATTATGCTCAATTTTTAAAAATCCTATGATATAATTGAATGGCCCTTCATTGAAAAGATTATAAGATCCTTTGGTTTTCAAGAAAAAAATTGTAGAATGGTTAATGTTCTATTCTAAGATGCCTCTGCTATTGTTGAAGTGAATGGGGAGCTAACATATTCACTTGTTCTTCAACGGTCCATTAGACAAGGTTTTCCTCTTGCCCCTCCTTATTTTTGGTGGTTACCAAAGCATTGAATTAGCTATTATGGTGCTTAGATGTGGGTCCTATTAAAGGGATCTCTCTAACCAGTGATGATGAATTGATTGATGTTTTTATTTGTAGATGATACTACTATTTTTGTCAAACTTGTGAAAGAAAAATTAACCTAGGTAGTAGTAAGACTGGATATCTATTGTTCATATTCTGTATCTAAAGTGGGTATGCATAAATCTTGTATGCTGGGGTGGCAAGATAACTCTCTAGATTAGCTTGCACTGTTTGGTTGGGAATGGAAAGGGCCTAATCAACTAGTTAGATTTTTGGGTATTCCTTTTGCCCTTACCTTTCATTTAAGCTCATGTGGGAGTGTATCTTTGTTAAAATAAATGAGAAGATAGACAAATGTTAGGGATACATACTTTCCCTACCTGGTAAGATCCAGGTCTGCCAAAAAATTATTGTATCATATAACATTTATTATGCTTCTTGTTAGATTTTTAATAAAACACATATCAATTTTATACACAAAATTATAAGAGAATTCCTTTGGTCAGATGGAAAAGGTGGGAGGAAAATACATGCTATTCTTGGTAATTCTACTCTAAACCTAAACATATTGGGAGACTTGGCCTAAAGGATCTTAGAATCCAATGAATTAATCTTGCGATCAAATAGATAATCAGAGCATTCAAAGGGGATGAACCATGAAAAGTTTTAATCAAAAATAATAACTTATGTGGTTTTCTTAGAAGAAAACCTCACTGGCAAGGGGTCAACATTATGGATCTTCTTATAGGTCCCTTCACTGTCAAATTTGCTAGTTTGTTAATATTTTCTTCTATTTGGTCTGCTTAGGAGTTTGTAAAACCCTTTATCACTGCTAAACATATTTTCAACTAGTTTGGGACATGTTTCTAGGGTTATATATCTATTTGGTGGAATCTCTGTGTCAACAAAAGGCCTCTTGCACTCACTAGGGGTTGCACTACTTTTGAGTGGTTCACTAAAAGTTTGAGGAATTTCAAAGATATTTTCTCACATAATGGTTGGGCTTCCTGATCAGAAATTAGAGTCCTATTTCAAATCCCTGCTACTTATCATAGAATTTTTAATCTTATTTAAAAATCATTGTAGGGGAACAATAATGTCTCTTTTATGGATGAGGAGGTTGAATTCTAGGATAGTGTTAAATGGGTGAAGGGTCTGCCTCTTTTAGAATTCTCTACTCAGATGCTATACAATAAACTCTCTTTTCTAAAGTCCCTTACCTTACCCTTAATTGTATTTGGAATGTCTATGATCCCCTATGGTCTTGGTCTTTTAGGTTTGATGTTATATGGGAATCCTATATTGAGCCCAAAAAATCCTATTTTCGTTGGCTTTTGATATATAATAAACTTGTGGTTGGTATTGTTTTGGTTAAAACTAGTTCTGGGCAGCCATATCATTTCTTCTGTAGTGATTATGAAACTATTGAACATTTTTTCTCTCTCCTATCCTTATGATACTAATGTGTGAAAATGTTGCCTAAAGGTTGGGCTATTGTTTTTAATTGTGATATTTCATGGCTGAATATTGCTTTTGTTTATGTTAATCAGGAAAAAAGTCCATCCTTTTTTCCATAAGTTTTGGCTTGTTTTCTCAAAAGAAATTCCATGGTTTTTATGGAAGTAAAGGAACTTAAAGGTTTTTCAATCTAAGGCTAGAGTGCTTATTGACTTCATTGTTGAAGTCATCCTTTGTATTGTTTTTATGCAAATCTATCTCCAATTGAAGGTGCCACAAGTACAACTAGAGCATTTCCTGAGGTCCAAGATGCCTAAGATCACGTCTGAGTACTTGATTGATTTGGGGTAGTTATCCCAAGTTGAGTCCAAACTCAGACTAGGGAGTTTTCCATGGATCAGACACTGAGGTGAAAATCATAGAGCATGAATGGGAATGTATAAAGGACTCTTATTTTGATTAATTAAATGACCCAGTTCATGAATGGGTTAATTCTTCAGAATTTGACAAGAATGGTGTGAATAGTTGGTTGATTGCCAATAATGATATGATGAGGGATGTGCAGAATGCTAGTTTTGATAGTAGTGTGATCAAGAAATTTGAGGAATTAACTACTCTTCTTGAACTAAAAATTGATCCGTTCTCCCAAGATAAGGATCCTCTGTGACCTCTTCCCCCTTCTCTCCCCTCCATGGTATATGAATTTGAGGATCAAAGTAAGGTATGAAAACTAATAGAAGATAATGTGAATGTCTTTGCTAGAAAATTAGAGAAGCTTATTGAAAGGGGTGGTATCGCCTAAGTGGATGAGGTATTGGAATATGCTAGGTCTAATAACATGAAATCCTTGTTAAGGAGGGTTGATCGGTTCGCTCCACCATCGACTGCTAAGCTAGAATCATTGGAACCTGGTTTGAAGATGACCACTACTGAGGGACCTGTGTGTGTGGATTATGACGAGGACATTGACATGGATTACACCACTTCTTATAGGGTACCTGATGATAATATTATGTAGTTGATGGTATTTGGTGCCACTTTTGGTTTGGGTGGTAGGATATGTGTGTGTTGGTTCTGTTTCTTTTTGCTTTGATGGGCCACCTATATGGGTCTAGTTCTTTATATTACAATATCAAATGTTACACTTAGACTAATGGGGGGATGCCTCTTGGTTTGATATTGTATGGCTATTTTGATACTTTAATAATTATGTTTCATCTCTAATGCTTATAATTTATAATCGATATGTGTGTGTGTGTGTGTGTGTGTGTGTGTGTGTGTGTGTGTGTGTGTATATATATATATATATATATATATATATATATATATATATATATATATATATATATATATATATATATATATATATATATATATATATATATATATATATATATATATATATATATATATGAGAGTCTTAAAGATAAAAATTAATAAACTATTTTGATTCTGACAATTGCTAAATATAGAAAAATATTATTGTTTGAAAGTACTAAGAAGACATATACTTAGCTTTCACATAAATTTATGTTGATTTTTCTGACTATTTGATAGTAAAAATTAGTGAAAGTGATGAATGTATAGGTTAAGGAATAGACATGAGATCAAAAATAGAATCTATATAGGTCCACTTTAAGTGGATGACAACACATTACATTCGAATCCATTGACTATAGAATTATCCCAGTTGATTATGATAAATGACTAATATAAAAATACAAATAAATCATAATTATAGAAATGATAACTTATAGGAAAAAATAGAGAATATTCTTGAACATGATTGTTATAAGTTGAAAGCAATGTAATGCGTTAGATTTTATTAATCACCGACTTATCCTAGTTGCCTATGATATAGAACTATTGTTTTCATCTACTAATAATGCCTATGTCTATTGAATAATTTGAGATGTTATAGATACTGTTATATTACACAAAAATTGTTATCAATCTTCTCTTACCTTTGAAACCCTAAGAACACTTTCATGGCTTGAAAACTTGTAAGAAAATTTGAGATTGTAATGGGTTGAGTTGACCTCAATCACATCATTCATGATATAATTATTTATACATATTTAATACTCTAAAGAAGGAAATCAAGCCCATATTGTTCTCCCACATAGAGTGAATGTAATAATGTACCCCTTTGACTAAATGTATGCAGCTAGAAAGTGACTTTGATACTTGAAAATGATGGCTCTTGACTTGATTTAGAATACTCTTAACTTGTCTTATGGTTGCTCCTTGTGTTTGATCTTAAATTTGGGGAGATTAAGGAAGATTTTTTCAATGTACAATAGTGTAAATATTTTGAGAGTAGTGAATAAGAAGTGAGGAGAATGAATGACTCTTTATATGTATCTTTCGTTACATTGATGGATTATAAAAATTCATTCAAATGATGATTTTGACAATGAAATTTTTTTCAGTTTCATATTGAAAATTATTTTGTTCTCATATAGTTCATTTAAATTTTTTTTTTTGAATAAATGGATGATGAAACATTGTGTGTGTGTGTGTATATTACGAAATAGATTGATTTATTTCAAGTTTCATAAAATAGTATTTTGATATATATTTATAGTTGATTCTCTCTTTCATTAAAGTAAGATGTTTGGATGAAGCTATGATTTTAAAAAACAAAAATAGAAATAATGTTTAGGGAATGGACAATTAGGTAACAAAAAAATTAACCCCCCTGCATAAAAAGCATATTGAGGCAGATCTTTTAAGCCCTAAGTGTTGCTAGCATGTTTATACAAGTCTTCAAACATCTATGTTTTTGGAAGTTTCGAACATTGTGCTTTGTAATGTTTTTACCCCTTGTGGTACTCATGCTTAGCGAGTCCCTTGAAAGAGAAATCGATAGTCTCATTTGTTTGTTTATTATTTGCCAACTTTTTATTCTCCCCATATATACCTTGTAACTAAAGACACCGTTGAAATAATTAACCTTACCCTTTGATTTTCTCTCCACTAGTTATAAATATGATAGTGTCGCTTCAAGTGGATGATAAATCAAATGGCTTGGATTAGATAGAAATTATAATAGTTCTAATTGAGTATATATATAAAAGTATTCCACTTATCGATTTAGTCTCATTAAATGAATAACAAGAAAAGTAACCATGTTTAATTTTTAAATTTATTTTCTAAACTATTTGCAGAATTTAAATTACTTTTAGATTACTATTTTAGTTTTGAAATTTTCATATTTTTTGATGGTGGCAATTGATTATTTCATGTTGTTTTACAAATTTGTAGTACATAGGGTTATTTTATTGAAAACATCTTGAAACGTTTTTTTTTCCTAATTTGAGTCGACTTCTTGTTTACTTTCATTATCATTTATTTGGAGATAATAAATGATGAATATTATATTGTGAATATGAAATTTAATAAAAGTAATGATTGGCTATGTTTAAATGTATAAAAATGAAGGCTATACATTATGAATTACACTTAACTACTAGTTGAAAGCGGAACATAAATTTGGATTTCAATTGAAAGGTAGTATTTAAATATATAATTACTTATAAGTCAATCTTTTATGTTAGTTTGGTTGCATGAAAATAGTTTTTAATGATGAATTAAGTGTTAGGTTAAGAGTAATGTTACCTTGACCCATGATAAAATATTATACTATTTTCTCTTATTATGAATAGTTTGTTTGGGTTTTTATTTAAAGTCATTTAAAGTGTTTTATTGTTACAAAGTCTAATTTTTATATAAATTAATTAAATTTAATTAAAGTCATAACCAATTTCATTTAAATTAATAAAAATATCATATAAAATTACATTTAACTATTCTTTATTGAACGATTTAAAATATTCAAATAAAGAAGATTGAAAGAGAAGACATACAAATAAAACAAGTTTTGAAGTGAAAGGTTTTGGTCCTCCTCCCTTATGGTGGCCAACAAAGTTAAAGAATGAGATCTTACCCCTATTAGCTCTAGACAATAACAAAATTAATTGCTAGAATCTTTGTAAGGCTATCTTTTCCTCCTTAGTTGGTGTTGTTATTTTTTGGTTCTCCTCAGCAAGTCATCAACTTCCTCTCTATTACTTTTGGAAGTTGTGGGATATGCTTCCATGTATGGTCTTGATTGGAGTTATGTTGGGTCATATTTTTGACCTCAATTCTTGCATGAGTCATAAGGTAGCAATCTTGTTGTTTTTTTTGGTCAATACGTGTACGTCTTGATGAGTGTTTATCTTTAATTAGGCGTGCTCTTTGAACATGCTGAAGGAAGTAGGATAGCTATGAGCCCTAGATGATTTTGGCAGAAGAGATACCCCTACCTCCTTGGGTCTTACTCAAATATGACATCTCTCTTGATATATTTTCCATAAAATAAAAAAATAAATCTTAATAAAGTTACGAACTTTACTTATTATTTGTGAAAGTCTCTATAATCATATGTATAGTTATAAAAAGACCAAATAACAGTCTCTCTAATGATAAAGTACTTTACTTGATATAATTAAGTATAACCATTTTTTATTTATTTATAAAATGATTATATGAAAATGTCCAAGTGATAATCCATATTGATAGTCACATGCATTGTATTCTTTTGTGTTTTACCTAAAAATAATAAATTTTCCATACACAATGGTTGTATGGAATAATATTTGGCTAGGCTTGTAATCCATTTCTCATCTCAATTTTATTTTATAATCAATTGTGAAAAAATACTTGACATTTGAAATAAAATATATTTTATTTCATACTTGATTCGAATCTTATTTAATTTTATATTTTATTTGATTATTTTATTTTTTGATTACAATTAATTTTAGTTTACTCATATATTATTGTTTTATGAATATTTATTTTGACGTTATAGTTAGTGCAATAGTACTATTGTATATTATATTTTACTTAACATGGATGCATATTTTATTTAATTTTGTTGTTCTTCACAAGATAAGTGCATGGAGTTGGAGGACCAAAAAGTAGACATATTTTACATTTAAATCAATTTTAATGTTTTCATGTACGTGGTTTAAAAAAGTGCATATGTGGTCTTAGCACATAGGCTCAATAATTACCGATCCAAGACCACATATGCAATTTTAGTCTTTAAAACTGCATACACGGTTATAGTCTTTAGAACTATGTATGTAATTTTTAGTCTTTATAACTATGTATGCAATATTTTTGTTATAAAAGTGCTTACACATAATAGTTTACTATTGCATTAGCATGCATAGTAAATAAATAAAATAAACATCTAAGTATAAGTTTATATTTAGATATGGGCATTTAGTTTCTTATACTTTAAGTTATGTTTTATTTATATATTTTTAGGATGTTTGAGAGTGGTTTTAGACCTATAGGAGCTATAATGCAAATTATAGATTTTGGAGGATCGTATCATATTTTAGACTTAATCAGATTTCAGGGTTTCAAGGTTTTAAGATTTCAAGGAGACATCATATAAGGTATGAAGTTTGCATCAAGGGATGTAGGTATGATATAATAGTATGAGAGAATCTCTCACAAAGTGCCAAAATTCAATCCCACCCCATTCCATGTGCACCCCTTAAGGCATACACTCTAGGAGAAATTCATCAATGAGCCCCTAATGTATTTAGGAACCATCTAATGCACAAAATCATACACAACATGGTTTACAATTATAGGATACATTTATAAAAAAAATCCCATCGAGAAAACACAAATTCTCACTTATTTCATTCCATGGATCATGGATATTTTTTCCACATTTTGATAAATTCAAGCAATTTTTTACTTTGATAGTTATTCCTAATTAGTCTACCACCCCTGTCAATTAATATCTAGTTAAAATAATCCTTTCCATTGTTATTGAAACCTATACTATATAACCTAAACCCCATACCTTAAAACCTGCCATGGCAGATTACTATACTCACTCAATTTGAATCTGGAACAAAGGAATCTTGTTGACACATCCCGCATCATTAGAAACAATGAACCTAAAAGACCCATGATTTAGATGGACAAAATTGTTAAATAGAGATAGAAGATATAACTAAAAAAGACATGTAAATTCCCTTAAAATAAATCATGTTGATCATACATTAGAATTTAAATCAACATGGGGTCTGCCAAACTACAAGGGTTCTATTACATTCCTTTCCTAAAGAGGAAAGATTCTTATTATTTGGTAATTATGAATGCAAGTATAAGAAGAATTGATATGAAGGAGGAAAGATAGATTAATCTTATTACATGAATTTCATGATAAGTCATGAATGAAACAATAATTATATGTTTCTATTTTGATGAAAATCAATTATTTAGGAATAGAGGAATGATGTCTAAATTGATAATAAAATAAAGGAATTTGATCTACTTCATAGGAGTCTATTTATGTTTATATTTTTTGAATATGATAATTTTTAGATATATTTAGTAATATCTAGCCTTATTCCAATTATGGCATTATCGATTTCCATAGCTTTGGCTCTCATAAATAAAGGCCTAAAGAAAACCACTAGTTATGAATTAGGTATAGAACTAATTACTCAGATGGATCCTCATATGGATCACTCAGATGGGTCATTTCCATTACTTATATGGACTAGAGATATGGTTGACATCCATTTATAGCTTCACTCCCAACCTAACATTTAATTATTCACTCTCAAGTGAACATTAAAAATGACTTTCATGGCCCTAAACCTTAAACCCTAAACCATAAACCTATCAATTTAACTCAAATTAACATCCTTTAGAGTAATAATTAGGTTCATAAGGCTCAATTTGGCCCAAATTGAATAATTTCCCTAATTGACTACTTGGCTCAATCTATGATAACATTGGGGATAATTGAGCCCATTCATGATTTAACCCTATACCTTGAAACCTAAACCTTATACCCTATACCCTAAGCACTAAACCCTAAACCCTAAATCAATTGATTTATCCCCAATTAACATCCTTTAGAGTAATAATTATTTTCATAGGGTTCAATTTCACCCAAATTACATCACTTATTGCCCTAATTGACTAATCAACTCAACCTGTGATGACATTAGGGCTAATTATGCCCAAAATCACATTCTATAGTCACAAGTAAGTTCAATGAACTAAAATTGTCTCCAATTGCCTTTGCAATTATAACCTATATATTAAACCACAAACCATATAAATTAAACCCCAAGCCTTAAATTTTAAACTCTTTAAACCTTAAACTATCATGCTATCCCTAATTAGCATCATTTAACTAAGAAATATGTTTATAGGGATCAATTTGGCCCAAATTACATCACCAATTTCCCTAATTGACTAATTGGATGAATCTATGATGACATTAGGGATAATTGAGCCTAAAATCACATTTTATAGTCACAAATAGGTTGAAAAGGCTCAAATTACCCCTAAATTACCTTTACAATTGGATCTTATACCCTAAACTCTGAACCCTATACCTTAAATAGTATGTCCAAAACCTTAAACCCTAAATCATAAACCATAAACCCTAAGCTAATCAATTTATTCCAAATTAACATCCTTTAGAGTAAGAATTAGGTTCACAAGGCTCAATTTAGTCCAAATCACATCATTGATTTCCACAATTGACTAATTGGCTCAATTTATGATGACATTGGGGATAATTGAACCCAAAATCATATTCTGTAATCATAAATAAGTTCAATGAGCTCAAATTGGCCCTAATTGCCTTTTTGATTGGACCTTATACCCTAAACCTTATACCTTATACCCTAAACACTAAACCCTAAATCCTAAATCCTAAACCTTAACCCTAAATCAATTAATTTGGCCCTAATTAACATTATTTAAAGTAATAATTATTTTAATAAGGCTCGATTTAGCCTAAATCACATCATTTATTGTACCAATTGACTAATTAGCTTAACCTATGATGACATTGGTGATAATTATTCTCAAAATCACATTCTATAGTCACAAATAGGCTCAATAAGATAAAATTGGTCCCAATTGATTTTGCAATTGGACCCTATATCCTAAAGCATAAACCATATACCATAAAACCTAAGCCCTAAATTGTAAACTCTTTAAACCTTAACTAAATGTTTTAACCTTAATTAACGTCATTTAATTGAGAATTAAGTTCATAGATCTCAATTTGGCCCAAATTACATCATTAATTTCCCTAATTAACTAATTGGCTCAATCTGTGATGACATCAGGCTAATTAAGCCCAAAATCACATTCTATAGTCACAAATAGATTGAATAAGCTCAAATTATCCCTAATTTCCTTTGTAATTAGACCCTATACCCTATACCTTAAATAGTGACCTAAACTTTAAACACTAAATCATAAACCCTAAACACTAAACCAATTGATTTAGCCCAAATTAACATACTTTAGAGTAAGAATTCAATTCACAAGGCTTAATTTATCCCAAATCACATTACTAATTACCCCAATTGACTAATTGGCTCAATCTATGATGACATTGGGGTTAATTGAGCACAAAATCATATTCTGTAGTCACAACTAGGTTCAACGAGCTCAAATTGGCCTGAATTGCCTTTGTGATTAGACCATATATCCTAAAACATAAACTTTATACCCTATGTATGCAATAGAAAATGCATCATGTGTAAAAATCAATCCTAGATTGGAGAAGATAGAACATACCTACACTTTTGAATGGGAATACATTTATTAAGTGGGAGCATGACTAATATGGGGATCTGTTAGACTCAATTAGGGGATCACTTGTCATAATACACCATGCTAGGAAGCATTTCAAAGCCTACAATCTAACACAATCATGTAACAACCCTAAAATAGTCTTAGGTTTAATGTTCACTCTATTCTAATAAATAAAAAATTAAATCTAATCTAGTGCACACCAAAGCTTGTGGCATAATAAAGGGGTTAGTAAAGAAATAAAAACATGTATAAGAGAATCTCAGTTTAACTAAGTATGAGTAAGACTCTAATACATGGAATATGAAGAGTAATATTATTCTAGCCAATACTTATGCTACTTCTATCTACTAAAGAGAGGAGAACAAAGTTAGAATATAATTACCTAAATGCAAACCCGTTGAGACTCAATCTATCCCTTGGCCAATGGGGCTTTGCAAGAGGTTATTGTGGTTTGTAAGGATAACTAAGAAATGACAAAGTATCCAAGACTTATCCACAAGACTAAATTCTCCAAGTAAAAACCCTAAGCTAAGACTCCTCAAGTAGAATGGTGAAAGAGCAGATTGTAAAGCAGCATGATAAAATAATAAATATTGATTGAATATTGAAATAATGACAAAATTATCTTGTATTTATAGGCATCTCTCCCTAAAACCTTCAGAATATGTTGGATGTATAGATTAAACCTAGTCAACCCTATATATTTTTGGGGGATAAATCACTAGGTCTTGAGCTAGGTCAGCTGAAGGGTTGATGAATCTCAAAGTGAAAAATACCCTAAATAGTATAGGGTCAACCCAATCAACCTTGTATAATAATTAGAGGCTTAAAACTATATAGCTTCAATCTAGTTGACTTAGTACAATCAACTGGTGAAAGGGGATCAAGGTGAGGAAAAGAGGGATGGAAAGAATAAAAAGACTAGACGAGTGTGAAATGGAGGACTAATAGCTCAGGTAATGGTTTTAAGATTTGGTTGGATTGGTAATAATATGACAAAGGGACAAAAATATTGCAAAGGACCAAAGGTTTGTGCACCCCTTTCCCAGTGTACCCTTTAAGGTGTGTACTCAGAGAGATTGAGTCTCAATGGGTTTCCACAAAATCTAAAACATCATTATTTGATAAAAGTTTAAAATATTATGTGTATACATATGCCCCACTTGAATCTCATCACATGTCATTAAGATGAAATAGGGGAAGGTGATTCAAGAAAGAACATAGTAACACACAATGTTGATGCTAAAAAAAGTTATAGTATTTTAAAGAAAAAATAATTGAAATTAAATGATTGAAAAATAAATAAATAAAAAGTAAATGCAATGCATTTATTAAATTACCTTTATCATTTAATGGTTGTTAGTTGCGTTGTTAGTTTTGATTGTGTAGGGTGTAGAGACTGCTTTTGACAAACCCAAAGGTACAAAACTAAAGAGAAAAAACAAATAAACATAAGAAATCCAAGATAACTAGTGTTATGAAGACATGACATACTTGGAAAATTTGTCAAGATGGGGTGACAAGTGCTATGTTAGACTAAATGAACAAATCAAACAATAAGAGTAAATCAGGTAACTAAAAAGCCAAGGTTACTAAAGACCAAAAAACTCAAACAAGCTATCCTTAAGTAAGAAAGGTGAAATCACCAAGTCAAACCAAGGATACATGTCAAACATGAGGGTAATCAAGCATCAAATGGTAAAATAAGAAACAAAATGGTAAAACAACATCGATGATGAGCAGTAATAATCCTTGTCTCACACAACAATGGAAAAAGGTGAATAAAAAAATAAAATAAAGATAACATTACCAAGTGAAAAGTAATAGCCAACCTCACTCAATAATGGAAAAAGGGTACGAACTCAAGTATCCATAATAATAGGATAGTAAACTATAAAAAATGGTAAAAGGAAAGTAAAGTAAGTGTATAAATGTAAAATCATGGTGAAAAAGAAAGAAGTAATCCATAGTTACTCAAACATGTTGTTTCACTCTAAGGATAGATAAAACTAAAACAAAGTAGTACTAACATGTTTTTAAGAGGTAAAGAAGAAAGAATTAAAGAATAAGGGAAAAAAGATTTAGAATCACAATTTATCTATTAAGGGGGGAAATGAAATGGGTGGAAGGGAGAATGAAGGAAAAACCAAGGTAGAGGAACTCTTTATTGAAGTCAAGACATTCAAATCAAGTTTGTCAAAATAAGAGGACTATCAAACTTAAGGAATCTAAAGAAGTTCTCTTAGTTACATAAGTCTTAGGTAAACAAATGGAGTATACAAATCATCCCATGAAGGTTATATGCATGAAAATTAAAATGGACCTACCTCCCCACAATGTGTTCCCCATTCCTCAAGACCCCTTATAGAGCTTTGGTCTATTGTAAAGATTGGGTACTTACATGAGAAAGTAGATAGCACCATAAAGTTTTTTGAAATCCTTTATTCCAATATACTAGCCTACCATACCCCAAAGGACCCTGGTTCTATGTGAGGCCAACTATGGAGTTTGAGCTTCAATTAGAGATAGGAGATATGCTTGTAATCACATCTTTTGGTGTGATTTTGACTTTTGAAATTTGTATGTTACCTTTTAGATATCATTACATTTTGTTTCAAACGATTTGGATTTTAAATTTATTTATCAATTTTTTTATTCCTCCTCCATACATATTTGGAAGACCAAACATGGGTGCTAAAGATGACTTTTATTTGAATACTCAAGACAAGGTTGCTAAGAGAAAGAAACTTAAAAGAGCATGGGATCTAAGAGTCTTGTAAATCTAGGTGAAATAAAAGTGTTATCTTGACTTTGACCTTGTTTAATCCAATATGGAGTGAAATAAAAGGGGAAATCAAGAGGAGTGATACATGGAACAATTTGAATTACTTTAAATTGCAAAAAATGTGACAGTAAAGTGTGATTCCTTATCATAAGAATGAGGGAAATGGAGGAAAACATGCTAACATAGATTGTTGTGCAAATTCCATCTATTAAAATAAGTAAAAGATAAAGTTTGAAGAAAATGATCTAAAAAGATAAAAAGATGGTAATTTTATGAAGAGGGCTGGGTCCTATTTGGTGATCTTACACTGCAACTTCATAAAATAAATACCCATGAGGGTGCCAAAAATCAAGTGAAATATAAATTAAGGTAACTAGAAGGATGTTAGTTTTTGTGAGGGATGCCATGTTCTATCCATAGTCTTATAAAGTAACTCACAAAAAATAAAACTAAGGGGTACCAAAACAAAATTGACAAGCAAAAATGAGAAAGAGAAGTAAAAGATGGTAATTTTGTGAGTGTTGGGTCCTATCCACGGTATTACAAAGCAACTCACAAAATAAAAACCCAAGGGGTGTCAGAAAGAGAAAATTCAAAAAGATAAATAAGACTATGGTACATCAAGCAACCAAAATATCAAAAGGGAGGACTAAAGGTTTTTGAAAGGAATTAACTTGCTACAGAAGGAGAGGCCCATTTAAGTAACCTACAAAAAGTGTTAGATATATAGAAATCATGAAAAGAAAGAAATGTTGAGGTGAAATACTTTTTGATAAATTATGTGTTGGTGGGATCTTTGAAAACATGGCCTTCATTGGTTTGAAGATGGTAGGTGTTTGGACCAAGAATATCTTTGATTAAATATGGGCCCTACCATTTTTGGGTGTATTTACCTTATTTATCATGGGTGTAGTATAATTTAAGGATAAGATCACCAACATTAAATGTGCAAACTTTAACACATTTGTTATGTTGTCTAGTAATGCAAGCCTTGTATTGGAAATTATGTTGTAAGGTAGAAAGATGGTGTTCATCAAGTAGATTAAGGGCATGAAGACAAACTTCATGTAATTATTCATCAGGAATAATACCTTGAATAGATATACAAAGAGAGGGAAGCTCAATTTATAAAGAAAGAACTGACTTAGAACCATAGATTAGAGAGAATGGATTTACCCCAGTTACAGTACGTATACTAGTTCGATAAGCCTAAAGGGTAAGGTAAAGATGAAGATGAAAATATGTACAGGTTTCACAAATTGTCTTCTAGAGGATTTTGTTGGGAATTTTATTAGTGGCCTCAACTTGGTCATTGCATTGTGGATGATAAGGCATGGAAAATTTGTGATTGATCTTGAATTTATTGTAAAGTTTTTTAACATGTTTGTTTTTGAAGTTACCACCATTATCTAAAATGATGGTATGGGGAATGATAAAGTAGTAAATAATTTTATTAAGAATAAATTAGGAAATGGTAGGACCGGTGATGTTAACAAGGGGCATGACTTCTACCCACTTGGTAAAATATTTAGTAGCAGTGATGATAAAGACATGTCTATCTTTAGAGTGAGGTAATTTACTAATGAGATCGAATCCCCATGTGGAAAATGGCCAAGAAGATTCAATAGTTTAAAGTTAAACTAGAGGTGAATGGATTAGATCATCATGAAGCTGATAAGGATTACACTTTTTAGAATATTCAATTGCATCCTTTTCAAGAGTAGGCCAAAATTAACCCATATGTAGGCATTTACATGTTGTAGCATGTCTGTTATAGTGGCCAACACAAATGCCCCCATGTTCTTGTTCAAGAAGAGGAGGGACCTCATCTTGCATAACATAACAAAGCAAGTTACCTTCAGTGTTATGATAATAAATGATGTTATATCGAAACACATACTTGAAAGCTTATTTATAAATACATGTCTTTTCATGAGAGTTTGAATTAGGAGGATAAGTTTGATGTTTTAGGAATTAAATGATGTTTTAGTACCATGGGATTTGTCAAATGGTAACAAACTCAATATGAAAAATAAGTGAATCTGATGGTTAAGTAGAGGATGGGTATTTTATTATTTGGATAAGAAAAGTTGGATCAGAAAGGACTTGGTGTAGATGAAAGAGAGATGCTGAAGAGGCAAGAGAATCAGAAATGGAATTTTGATCTCTAGAGATAAGCTCAATAGTTGAGAATCACCTAAGTCATGAAGGTATTGAATGTATAAATCAAGAGTAGCTATCATGCCTAAGATAAGAGCTTGGTTTTTAGACATATTATTGGTGACATCAAAGGTGAAGTGAAAAGATAAAAGAATGATCTTGCTAAGAGGACTTGTGAGAATGTAACCTACCATAGCTCCTTGAAGGAATTTAGCACCATCAAAGTGAAGGGTCTAATTATCCTCATGCAAGTTGATATTAATTTTAGGAATCTCCTTGATAGCTACTTTTAGTTTAGTAGTACCAGAGGGAGTAGCAGATTCATCAAGATTATTGGCTTCAAGATTGGAGATAAAGCTATTAAAATAATCTTTAAGAGAAATAACTTGATTAAGACCTTTGATGTAAAGGATATTGTCATCTAGAAGATCATCTTGATAGGAATAAAAGGATGGTATAGGAGCTATGGCAAGTTGATCAATTTTTATTTTCCCTTTAACAACTTTTTGAGTGATGATGTAGAGTTCAAATTCCATAAGGAGTACCATCGATTTACCAATTCTATCTCTAAGAAGAAATGCTTTGGAGAAGAAATAACGAAGGGGGTCAGAATGAAAAATGACATAAGTATTTTGGTAAAACATATAGTGGTGAATATTTTTAGCTATGAAATAGATAGTGAGGCAATACAACTCAATTTTGATATAACGTGTCTCATAATCGATGAGTCCTTAGCTAATATAGTAGATAGCATACTCTCTTCTTGTATTATCTTGTTGGGCAAGCATTGTCCCAACTAAAATAGGTGTGGAAGAAGTATATAGAATCAAAGGTTTATCATTGCAAGGAATATGAAGTGTATGTGGATGAATCAATGACTCTTTCATGTTATCAAAGGCTTTTTGACATGGATCCATCCATTCTAAAGTAGTACCTTTATTGAAAAGTGAATTGACAGAGTGAATTCAATATGCCATTTTAGGGATGAATCATCTAATTGCCCCATGTTTGCCTAAATAAGTATGAATGTTGAGAATAGAATGATGAATGGGCATGTTGATGAAAACACTAGTCTTGGCTGGGTCAACATTGATGCCATGGAGAGAGACCAAGAATCTTAACAATTTTCTAGATGTGACTCCAAAAACACATTTGTAAGGATTGAGCCTAACTTTATATTTAAGAAGATGGTCAGAGATGATAGAAAGGTTAGAAAGATGATTCTTATGATGTTTGGATTTAGAAATAAGATCATCCACATAGGTTTTAACAATTTTGTGGATGAGATCATGAAAGATGTGAGTCATCACTCATTGCTATGTGGATCCATAATTATTTATACTGAAGGGAATTTTGACATAGCAATAGTTACCCCATTCCATGGTAAAAATAGTCTTATGTTGGTCCTCAAGAGTGATACAAATTTGATTGTATCCTAAGAAGCCATCCATAAGAGAGAAAATTTCATAACCAACATGGAATCAATAATGGTATCTATTGAAGGTAAAGGGAAGTTTTCCTTGGGACAAATAAGATTAAGGTTACAAAAATCAATATAAATGCAAATGACCATAGTGACTTTCTTCCAAATCATAACAATATTGGATACCCATTCAGAATAATCTACTGGTTTGATAAATTTAGCATCAAGTAATTTGATGATTTTATTATGACATAGAGTGGAAACTTCAAGTGGAAATTTTATTTGTTTTTAACACACATAATTGGCATCAAGATATGTAATTATGTTATACACCACAATGCTAGGGTCAATCCCAGACATTTACTCATATGACCAAGTGAAATCCTAACTATATTTGTCAAATAATAAGCTTAAATTATCATGTTCAGTAGGTGAGAGTTCATGAGAGACTGTGATAAGTCAAGGATAAGATGGAGTACCATATTTAATGTGAGTGGTTTCTTTGATAAGCATGACATTACCATATTGAAAGTGGTATGGTGCATTGTGTAAGGCTGAAATTGGATTTGTTTTGGGATTAATGCTAGTAATGAATTTGTTGAAGTAAGGAGTTTTAGTTTTAAAATTCCCAAGTTTATGATGCTACCAAGGAAGTTGAGGTTCTCGGGCATAAATTAACTCAAGGATAGCTTCCTCACTAGGCAAGGTAGGAAGAGGACCATAATACTTGACATCCAATTCAATATCTAAAATTTTATTACCATGGTGATTAGACTCAGAATGTATCAGATGAACATCGGTTGCCTTGGCATCAAGTGTAATTTCAGGAGTAGAAGAAGTAGATGGAGTAGAAGAGATAGGTGTGTTAGTGTATGTGGTGATGGGAGAAGGATCAGATATAATGATTGGATCCAAAGGTGGTAAAGGAGGTGTGATAACTTCTAGAGATTTGGAAAACATAATTTATTCTACTACCCAAAGAGTATTGATAAGAGGAGAATTGGTAGGAGGCACATGACCCTC
Source organism: Torreya grandis (assembly GCA_037957365.1). Taxonomy (NCBI): domain Eukaryota; kingdom Viridiplantae; phylum Streptophyta; class Pinopsida; order Cupressales; family Taxaceae; genus Torreya; species Torreya grandis. The sequence goes on from JARHVA010007055.1 coordinate 509,088, forward strand.
AAGATCAAAGGTATGATCCATAAAAATGGTATGAACATCCCAATTAAAATCATGAATTTGGGATAAGAATTTATGATAATGATGGACATCCAAGTCTCTAGATTGAGCTTGGACCATGATATAGTTGTCATCATATGTTGGATAAATCATACATGCTTGAGAATATGGGGAAGTTTCAGAGGATGAAATCAAAATTTTACTAAATGTACGAGGAGAAAAAATGGGAGGATATTGAAATAATTTATACACTCTAAAATCATTACAAGTGAAGGCATCTTCTGTTAGAGAAGGTTCTTGAGCATTTCATAGAGGGGGAAAATTGATAATCTCATCAATAAGAGGAATACTACAATATTTGGGTAATAGCGAAGGAGGAAGCCATTATGCAATGTAGGGAGGTAACTTGGTAGTATTATAAGTATGTTATAATTAATTAGGTTCATCATCATCATAATCCATAAGAGTAACTTGTAAATCAGGATTCATGTTGGTGAACTCAGGTAAAGGAGGACTATTAATTTAGGAATGGTAGGAATACGATATTACGATTTAGAATTAGGAAGTTGAATGTTCCATGGGTTGGTATTAGATTCATGCTTATATAATTTTTCATTATGTAAGAATTTAATACATTGACTACCAGAAGAAGCAATGGCCCTCATTTAATGATTCCATGGATGACCAAGGATTATGTTATAATATAAAGGAAGATCAAGGACCATTAGCTTGGTTTGAATAGTCTTAGGTCCAATGGTTAATGGAAGCCAAATACAACTAAGTGGTTTTTAATTAGTCTTATCAGAATCATGACAAGAAAGATGAGTTTTCTTGAGATGATCCTTATTATAACCAAGGTATTAGATGAGCCATAAATAAGTGACATTAATACCAGAACCTTCATCAACCAAAAATTTTCAAATAAGAGTGGTATTAATGGATACTTTGATAAAAAGTGGTGGATCATCAACATGAAAGAGAATTTCATCATTGATCATGTCTTCTTTAAGGAATTCAATAGAGGGATTGGAAGGACACATAGTTTCAATAGTATTGACATTGGTAGGTTGAGATTCAATAGAAGGTAGTTATTCATCTATAGAGGATGGATATTCAATTTCTTGAAGTTGTTGCATAAGTAATTTATGATGATAAGGTGGCATACAAACCAAATCCATAAGTGGAATCTTATAAGGCATAGAGTTGAGTTCTTCAATAATGTTCCAATGAGACTTAGAAGAACCAACATGAGGTTTAGGAGGTAAATTAAACTTTGGAGGAATAAATGTGGTTGGAAGATCAGAAGGAGGAGATGGTTCTTCTTGGGATTTAGAAGCAACATTATTAGTGGTAGTGTATTTAAGAATTTTTTACTCCAAATATGGATTTTTAGGATTGGTAACGAGATATTTATGACCCATTTTATGATGATAATTGACCTTAGTAGTGTTGACATATTGATAATTGTTAAAATATTGGTCATAATCAATGTCAATAACACAAACATACTTAGAAGTTGATTGAATATTTGAAGAGGATTTTTTTTAATTTGAAGTAGAAGCTTTATTTCTATTTTTGAAAAACAATAGTGTATTTTTGATGACGAAGATTGATCATAGCTTCATGATTGAATGAATCATCAAGCATAAGGAGATATAAAATTCAGTGATCCCTATATAATATTCATGAGAATGCCAAATTTTATCATAGAACTAATATAATATATTAAGGTCATACAACTTAGGAGGAGCATTGGGATAGATGAAAGGTTTAAAGGGTGGTAAAAATTGTTTCATTTGTTGAATCGAAAGAGGTGTATGAGAAGGTAAAGGAACATTAGTTTTGGCAACTCCTTGTTTGGTTTGCAAAGTAATACTAGTGATAGAATTATATGTTTGGAAATATCCTTCAAAAATTTTAGGATTAGGTTCAAATTTCTTCATAAGATAGTCTTGATGTTTAGCTTGATCAAGAGCTTCATTAAGTGTTTGGGGAGCAAAGGTTTGAACCTTATATTGAAGAGTGGGAGTTAAAGCTATGATAAAGAGTTTGAATAATTCATCATCAATCATGTTATGGTTGGCTTTATGAGATAAATATTTCCATCTTTTAATAAAGTCATGAGCTAATTTAGTTGGAGATTGCTTAGCATTGATGAAGTGGCTAAGACAATTTTTAGGAAGATCATTATGTTGAAACTCTTTAACCAAAGGATTAACCAAATCTTCAAGTTATCTAATAGAGTGTTGGGGAAGTTTATTATACCATTATAATACATCACCATTAAAGTACTTCATTAAGATTTTAGTTGTGGTGAAGGTATTAGTTTGGATCCACTCTTTGTAAAGATTGCCAAAGGCTTTGAGAAATGAGGCAGGGTCTTTAGTCTCATTATACTTGATAGTTGGAGATATGTTACCAATATCAATGGATATAATGGAGCTAAAGGCTCATTTTAGATGGATTAAATCATCTTGTTATTCATTATGGGTTGAGTAATAACATTACATGAGGCATCCCAAATAGGTGGAGGAATGAAATTAGGATTAGCTTGAGGATGCATAGTTATAGGTTGATTAACCACATCGATTAAATGTTGTTGAAGCTGCATCATTTGATGGGTGTTAGAATTTTGCATTATGTTCATTTTTTAGATAACTTGGGATAAAATTTGTGTTGTATCAAGAGGTGGGTAGGTGTTGGTAGGAACATTCCTTGAATTGGTATTCGGGGGAGAATTATTAGAAGATGGGTTATTAGTGGAGTTGTTTAATAAACTTGTGTCAATCACTCCCACATTAGTTTGAAGATTTTGAAGATGAGAAATTTATTGATAAGTAAAATATTATATCCTTCAACTTCATCTTAAGGTGTTATTTTCACCATGTTATAGTTCATAAATGAAGAAGGTGACGAGATCACCCAAGAGTGATAGTTCTTTTGGGAGGAAAAGGTAGGAAGAAATAAACATCCCATATAGTATTTAAATGAATTCAAGCTATCTTAGAAGATTATGATATGATACTTCATTATGATTGAAGAGAGATGAATAGAATGTAAAAATGGTGAAATAAGGAACTAGATTGATGAATAAGGAAAGCAAAAAATAGTATAGGGTCAGCTGGGTCAACCTAGCATAGAAAATAGGGTCTGTAAATAATATAGGGTCGACTAGGTCGATTTGGTACAATGCACAGAGGTTGGAAAAAGGTACATGGTTGACTGGGTTGACCTAGTACAATAGATAGGGAAAATGAGAAGGTTAATAAAAATTTATGAATAGAAACACGATAGTTTTTGAAGCTAATATAGGAAAGTAATAATTGAATGGAAACAAACAGTCAATTGGATCAACGTTGGCTAATCTAATTGACATACACAATAGAAAACCTTGCATTAACAATAGCTAATGCTATTTTTTGCACATATAATTGAGTAAAGAGCAAGTGATAAAATTAGAAAGTAAAGAGCTAATCAATTGGTCAACCTAAGATGTTTTGTTAGATTATTAAGATATGATTTTAAATGTGATGGGAAATTGGCTAGAAGTAAGGAATTAGAAAGACAATCTAAGAATGGTTTCAGGTATTTTGGGATGAAAGGGAGTGGAAATGATATAGGCTTGGTATTTGGGCTTACCCCCTCACTCCACACACGACAATGATAAGGGTATTGGGTTCTTAGCTAGAATATACCATTAACCACATGTTATACTTGACTAGAGTATCAAGTCAACTTCCCCCTTGGTGAAGAAATGCAAGTAGGTTGGCCTTAGGTAGTAAAATGTTAAAATACTTGTTTAGATTATGTGATTTGACTGTGTGTGAATAAAATAAAAATAGTGAAACTAAATGGTTAATTAAAAACCCCCTAATTAGACTATGTGGACTATTCTAATCATGCAAGCAATAATAAAAGAAAGGTGTGAACTACTTACTAGCATATAGAGATTAATTATAACTTGAAACAAGGTATACCATTGACACTATATGCAAAAAATATAGAATAGGGTTGATAGGGTCAAACTTGTACTATGGAATCAAGGTTTGAAAATGAACATGATCAACTAGGGTTAACTTATTTATTCAGACAACACACATAGCACAAAATTAGGTTGATAGGGTCAATCTAATTTATTGTGCATGGGAGGTTTTGAAGACTAAAAACTATGATAGGAAAGATATAAAAGAAAGAGATAAAGATATAGAAAGGAACCTTGGTGGATTTGAGCTGCTAAGAATGAAGATTGCTAGTTAAGAACCTTGGAATATGCATGAAAACTCTACTAACTAGGTCAACTGGGTCGATCAAGATTTGAAAAAGCCTACTGTTAAGTGCCTAAAATGTATAGGGTTGACTAGGTCGACCTAGTAGCTAAATTTGGATGCTTGAAATTGTATAAGGTTAATTGGGTTGACCTAATAGTCTAAACTAGAAGTTTGGAAGTTTGGAAACCTATACTAGGTCATCTGAGTCGATCTAGTTCCCTTTTCTTGAAAACCTACCCACATAGATTAGAATTGGGTTGACAAACTTGATCTAATATGATAAATATATGATGAAAATAATGCTAAAAATAATGAAATGAAGTGAAATAAATCTTTCAAGGGTTAGTTTCACGTCGAGTTCACTAGAATGTACTATGAAGGTGAAGCCAAAGTGAAGCTAATGCTAATGCTAATAAAATAATAATGGAAACATGAATATAATATAACCAATGGTGGGATAAGATTCATGTTAGGTTCAGTGGAATGTATGCACTAGAAAATGCATCATGTCTATAAATCAATCTTGGCTCAAAGAAGATAGAACATACCTACACTTCTGATTGGGAATACATTTATTAAGTGGGAACATGACCAATATGGTGATACACTAGACCTGATTAGGGGATCACTTATCATATACACCATGCTAGGAAGGGTTCCAAAGCCTATAGTCTAACACAATCATGTAATAACCCTAAAAGAGTCCTAGGTTTAATATTCAGTCTATTCTAATAAATAAGAAAGTAAATCTAGTCTAGTGCACACTAAAGCTCATGGCACAATAAAAGGAGTTAATAAAGTAATCAAAAACTTGTATAAGGGAATCTTAATTAAGCTAAGTATGAGTAAGACTATAATACATGGAATATGAAGAGTAATATTATTCAATCCAATACTTATGCTACTTCTATCTACTAAAGAGAGGAGAATAAAGTTAGAATATACTGATCTGAATGTGAACCTGTTCATACTCAATGTCTCCCTTGACCAATGGGGCTTCACAAGAGGTTGTTGTGGTTTTTAAGGATAAATAAGAAAGGCCAAAGCATCCAAGACTTATCCAAAAGACTAGATTCTCCAAGTAGAAACCTTAAGCTAAGACTCCTTAAGTAGAATGGTGGAAGAACAAATTGTAAATAAGTATGAGTCAATAATAAATCTTGATTTCATATTGAAATAATGAGGAAATGATTTTGTATTTATTTAAACTTGGACTTTCACCCCTTAAGGAGATTTCTTATCTCTCCTCATCCAAATGGCAATAGTTTTTGGCACACCCAATGGGATTCATTGTCTAAAAAGTTGAAATATTTTTGGTATTGTCTTTCAACACATCAGCCTTTGGAGGCATCTATCCAAGCATCAATGGTGACTCTGAAGTTACATCATCTAGTCAAGCAGCCTAGTTTTTCCTTTTAAATATTGTAGGTAATTTTTCTTTGTGTTCTTGCTTCCCAATGAAGTTTCATGGCTAGTTTTGGTGTTGAGTATTGTATTACAAAAGTTGATGAGATATCTCAATCTTATGGCATTCCTTATAAAAATTTGTATGATCATTATCAGCCTTGTCATGATACTTACCTATTAAAATATGAACCTTATCAACTTTGTCATGAGTTGTATCATTCCTGTAACGAACCTTCTCAATATCTTGCTCCTCATAGTCAACCTATTCATTTCTCAAATTAGTCCATTTCAAATTTTAATCAAAATCTCTTAGGCTATGAGAGGTACATGATGGAACTTGACACATAAATGGGACATGGTCAAGATGTTCCTAGTCATCTCAATCATAATGTGAGAGATGAATTAGAGCTAGTTAAAAGAGAGTTGGCACCTATTGAGAGAGAAAATTAGCAAAGTTTCATAATTGAGATGCTAGATGTGAGTGGCTTGGTTTCATCCTTAGAAGATAAGATAATAATAATGAGGAATAACCTCAAAAAATATATCAACCCTCATATCCACCTTTCCAAGATTGCAATCAGTTATACTTGACCCCTACTCATGAACCTAATCAATAATTGGGCTCTATTGCTTTATCTTATATATTATTCTCTCATCCTGATGATGGTTCATGGAGTGTGAACCAAAAATTTTATTAAAAATTCTTGACATAGCTTTAACTAGAAATCTAGACATACTAATCAATATTGTCAAAGTCATATTTTTCCTAATCAACTGGAAGAGAGAGTTGGAAAGACAAACTTTGTTTTTGAAGAAAACCTTGATAGGCAGATTGAGTTAGCCAATAATCATATGAATCAATCCATATTATCAGTAAAGGAAGTGGAATATAATCCCTCATTTCCCTCTCCCATTACATCCCCACCTTAATAAGAGACTCCTAATCCTAACATCCTAAGCTGGAATAAGGTAGTGGAATAATGGGAAAAGAAAGGGGATAAAAGCCAAGATAAAAAGTGTGAAGTTTAGAAAAAGCTTGATCCTATGTAATCCCCTCCCATCCTTCCTTAAAAGACATCTTGTTTTCCATATCATCCCTCTTATACTCCTTATCCTCATGAAGGTGCCTATCAACTTTAAGAGAACCTAGCTAAGTAAATTGAAGAGTTAGAGTCAAGAATGAAATTGTTGAGCCAAGGTGTGATGGAAGGTTTAGAGCCAAAAGAAGATCCTATGCCTAAACACACCGCATATAACCTTCCTTAAGAGAGTGCTCAAGTTGAATTAGATTTAAATGAAATAATTCCTTCAAATAGAAGGAATAAAACTAAGCTATTTTAGCCCAAGGTTTGCCTCCCCTTCCTCAAAAACTTCCAAAATGATCCCCTACAATTCATTCTCAATCTGATGTTGAGTTATATGTTCCACCTCCATCAACTAATTCACCTTTTTCTCACCTTATCACCCTTTGTCTTAATGGACCTATGGTGTGGTAACCTAAAGAAGAGTATTTATTTGATAAAAATTTAGAACTCTTACTTGAAGAAAACATAGCTCCTTGCTAGTCTCATTGGGCTAGGTCACCTGATTACAAAATGCCTAGCATTGGCATCACCAAGAAGGAAAAATAAATTGAGGATCTTACAGTCCTTGAAGAGAAAAGTTAGGTTATAATAGTTGAGATACAACTTGAGATCCCTCAATAGGTTCTAAATGATAAAGAATAGGTGATTTCTTGTGTTTAATCTTATGATTGTGTTGATATTGAAGAATGTCTTCCTTGTGTCAAAGAAGAGGAAATAATCATTGATTCTTCCATCACTATCCAAGATATCATAGATGGGAAATAAAAATTCTATAATCAACTTTGGGATGACTCGTTTGCAATCATTCATGTAGGTTATACTCCTCTTCAAAGAGGCTATGATCTAGTCAAAAATGGAGAAGGCAACCTTGACACTCATGTGGGTATGCAAAGAAGAAGCAAATTTTCAAATTTGTCTTTTCAAGAGGCATATGCATCCCATGATGATATTTTTAAAATCATCAAAATGGGTTATCATCCTCTCAACTAGTTAGCAGAAACACATTAGTTTTTTAAGGATATAACAAGCTTCTATTGGCCTCAACCTTCCAAGGAACAAGAAATTACTCCTCTTGAATCCATACCTACCAAGAAATAAAAGTTGATCATGAGATGAAGAGTGGGAAGTAGTATGAGGTATGTATACAAATTCAATATGAATATATTTACATTGGAGACCTATTTAACAATGATCTACTTGAGAGTAGATCGAGTGAAGTGCCAAGGGATAGGTCTGATCTCCCAAGCATCCAATCCAAGGAGAAACATGCTTGACACTATGATTCATCTCATGAAGAAGAATATTCAAAGAACTTTCCTTTTGATCCTAGAAAAGAAGTATGCTTAATTGCTAGTTGTGCATAGTTGTTTGTTTTTTGTTTTACCTAAGTGCTTTAAGCACATGTGTGTGTCTTGTTAATGTGTTTGATTTTCTTTTTTTGTGTCCTTTCTTTTATGTGGTTGAGGTAATTAGTTGTCTTGTCTTGGTCAAAGCCTTATTTTCAAGTGTCAGGTCTTCTTGTTTTATTTTAGACTTTAGATGATTCTCTAAGCCCATGGATAAGATAAGGCTATTGATATTTAGCATCGTAGGCATGCTACCCCTATGACTGACCAATTATTGACCAAATTTGACCCTATAGGTCAAATTAGGACCCCTATAGGTAAAAAATTTATCTTTAGATGTTTTTAAATGTCTAATATTTTTTCATAGGGTGTGTTACAGTTTATTTGATGTAATTCAATGCCTTGTTAACCTTAGTCATGGTCTAATTAGTTTATATGTCTTTTTGAGTCACTTAGTAGACATTTTGGGCTGATATATGAAAGTGGCATAGTTTTCAAGGTGTCCAAGTGTATTATTTTTCTTTAAAATATACAAGATATCATATTCCATATTAGGAATGTTAGTTCCATCTAAAACTTATAGGTTATCTAACTGAAAATCAAGTTACCAACTGAAAAAGGAAGAGTTTGGAATTTGTATGGCCCATAAGGGGGTGTGACACATGGGATAAGGTTGTGAGGTGACTATTAAGATTCCTTAGACTCATTTTCACACTTTACATACCATGTAAGTGCCAAATTTGAGCTAAAACCATTCTATTCCTTCTTTGGCTTTTTAGACACAGAAATGGTCAATAGGTTTATGTTTGGTACAACTATTTGAAGAGATTTTAGACCAAACACCTTTGGGGTATGATAGTAAACTTAGAGAGATTAATTTTCATAACAATTTTTAAAGTATTGGTCAGCTATGATTTATGAATCATCTCTAACAAGTTGGTTGCGATTTTTAACTCACCATTTCACATGCCCTATAGGCTTTGATTTTGTTTAGAGAAGTTTGTACAATCCAACTACTAATATTGATTCCATATGATGTTTAATCCTTCATATAATGTTTTTAATTCATGTTTTCATGTTTCAAAGTGTTTTTATAGGCCAAGTATCTCAAGTTGCAAAAGAAGACATTATTCTATGTTGTAGACATGTTTCCACCATTTCCAATGTCTTCATGTCTTGGTAGTGGTGTCAGAGGATGGTGATAGGTTTATATTCATGTTAATAATATCCTCTTGGTCCATTATCCATTAAAACTTAGCCTAAAAATAATAACCATGGAGTGGAAGCTAAGAGACATACCATACAATCAATTACTTCATGACTGTCATACACAATCATCTGAATGAGTTGTGTTAAAGCTTGAGCACATTCATGAGAGAGTGAAATAAATTCATATGGTTATGGAAACATACTTATCACATGAGTGATAAATTATATTACATAAAATAATGTGAAGATAATAATGAGGGTAACCTTTTCAACACTTTCAGACAGTATCCTGCCATTAACATACACCTACAGGTATATAGTGAGGACCAATCATGTTGAAAATGAAGCATTGACAATTGTTTTAGAACACTTAAAGTGTGAAGATTAAATTTTTATATTTTTAGATAGACATAGATACTATTTAAGGTCAAATGTATACACATTGTCCAACCTCATACTCACTACCTGCAATTGAAAGTGACTATACTTAGAGTTTGGGAACATGGTCATAGAGAAGTATAACATACTTTGAGAATTCCATAAAATTAAAAAGGGATTTTGTGCCTTCAAAGTCATGATAAAAAAATTAAATAGTCTCAATAGGAGTTAGGAACCATTCAAATATCTAATGACTGTGTTAAAGGATCAAATCCCTAAAAGCACAAAATAGAGCACCTAGCCCTTTTGGACATGTCTTATGATAATGCCATGTGAAGTTTTGATCACTCCAAGTGAATTAATAATATTTCCATATCATAAGGTTTAAAATTGAAAAAGTAATAAGGTATTTTAGTCCTTTGGTTTTCTTACTAAGATGGCCTAAAGATGTACCTTTAACCACTAAATTCAGGCAGTGAAACCTACAAGCCTTAAGCTATAAAGGGACTCTTCACCCAAGTCAGTAGTATTATACCATGCCTTCATGTTTGAATGGTTTTATATGGTTTGGATAACATTTATGATCTATAGGTCATTCGAATAGGTTTAAATTCAAAGTTTCAGTTCCATATTCACCTACAGGTGCATGTTTCTTGAAAATATTCACTTACAACCAAGGGTCAAATTCCTACATCATCCATAGCAAAGGATTAACCATGGAAACATTAAAAATGGTTTATGGAAGATGATTAAAATTTATCAAGAGATATAAATGTGATATGGCACATGTACCAAGATTATTTCTCATCCATAGACTTCTATTTGTTCCAATACAGTCAACTATAGTTAACTATAAGTAACCGTGGGTTGACGAGTAATGTCTGAGTGTTGATAATGTATAAGGTTGATAAAAAAGGGTAAAAACAAATAAAAAATGACCCTAATGGAATATAAGGAGGTTTTACACATTTTAATAAAGCTAAATTATGCAATGATCAACTACAAGTATAAGTGCCTTGAAGCAAACATAGTCGAGAAATTACACTCAATATTAACTAAGCAAAGAGTATGAAGAATATATGAGAGGTTAGAGGGATAAATTAAAGTTAGAAAAAATTCATCATAATAATAATAGTCTCTTTTCACTCTCATGGTAGATAAAAATTAAATAAATGACCCTAAACAAGCAATACACTATCCATTCCTTAAATCTTGTAGACAATCAATTCCCCCACAGGTCTGTTTAAAGTTTTAATTTATTTGAAGGGCCTAGAAATATGATAAAGAGTTTATTTTTTTCATATATTACATAAATAAATTTAATAATAATCTCTAATAATTAAATTGTCTAATCAAATAGGGGAAGTACCCTCTATTTTGTCTCTGATAGAGGGTAATTCCCTTTGTGTGTAAACCCTACAATTTTGAGAAAAGGAGACAAGGGGATGGGCTAAGAGATGATAAAAAAATGAAAATAGGTGTGTGGAGTTGAAACAAATCTAGGACAACATGAAAAAAATCTCAAAAAATTATGAACCTCATTAGGATTCTCTAAACTCTCAAGTATGCAAATAGTCCTGTTAGGCATGGTTAGGCCTAGAATCCAAATGAAAGGTCAAATTCAATTATAAATATAAGAGAGAATTTCAATGGATTAGTACATGTTTATAGGGTCATTTTATATGTGACCAAGCTTTTTGGATACATATAAGTTATGAATAAGGCCACTTTTGGCTCAATGACAACATTAGGCCTTTGTAAATGAGGAATCAAGCTTGATAGGCTAGCTTTGAGTGCTCACATCTTTTCTGAGGTTGTGCATATAGATATAAGGAGTTTGGGGAGGTTGATAGGGGTAATTAAATTTTATCTAGTGGATTTTTTTTTGAATTTATAATGTCTAATCTTCATGAATAATCCTTAAGGGTGGAAATGACTCAACACCCTTGTAAACCCTTGGAAAGGACTTGACTATGGAAATGAAGATGGAGAAATGACCTAATGTAAAATTTTTATTATAAAATTTATTGGATGATGTAGGTGACTCTCTCAGGATACTCCCCATCCTTTTGGAATATACAAAATTGTACAAATGGAGTATAAAATAATGTTTTCTTGACAATTTTGGTGTTTTTGTAGGTTCTAAGAAGAGTCTAAAGATGCCAATCACATGGAAGGAAATATTGAGACTAAAGATAGATAACAATGTACATTTAATGATTCATAACAATTCATAGGTGCTTCAATAAGATCTCTCATCTCAACTATTTAGAACTGGCATAATGAACATGATAGTGAGAAAGGTGAAATCTTCAAGTAAGTTAATTTTAAGGTGTGCCTGATGAATCTAAGGACATGTATGTCTTGAAAAATGTAATTCACTTCCTTTTATTTATTTTTATAGAAAATTAAAAACATTTTTTAAGCCAAGTGTGCAAGGTGCTTGAATAGGGAGTTTCTTTGACTACAGGCAATGATGCCTCATTTTTAGAGGAATTCAAGTGACTAAAAATGTAACCAATGCATGGGATAGCATGTATATAACCCATTCCTCTCATTTAAATTATTATATTTGTCCCTATTTAGTTTTGGGATGTTTCAAAAAGGGGTAATGATGAAGGAAGTTTTGTGGACTAGTAGAAGAGACTTCATGCCACATTTTAAGAGTTTCATGACTTGGGGTGTCACTTGTCTCTTCTAAATTTGCATGGTAAATTTAAAATTATCTTCTCATGAAAATTAAAATCCTTTTATAAGCTTTAAAATTTTTCTTGTGACCCTTGGACTTCTTTCTTCTCTTATATTTCTTAAGTTCTATAAGAACTAACCATTTTAACTATTATAAGGATGTTCCACTTGAGTATGGTGAAGCCCTACTCATTTTCATACCATGGATCAATAAATAATACTAATTTTACCTCTTATATGACTATTCATAGTGTGTTAATTTGAATTATTGATCTTTCTTAGTGATGACTATTATTTCCTTAGCATTGTTGTCTCATTCTCTCACCTATTTGCAACTTGAAAGCTTCTTCTTGCAAGACATGTGAAGTGTTTTATGAAGTGTCAAGGTTGAGTGAGTTAGTATATTAAATAGATGAATTCTAGGCCTCTTGTCTAGTATTTCTAGACTAAACATTTATCACAAAATCATAATGAAATACTGATGTGAGAAGATTTAGATTAGAGAAGTGTATGCTTAGTTAGTATCTTGGTCTCATGTGTGACATGTAGCTAGTTGGTAGTTATCAATATTTTTAGTGTATCACCACCTTTAGGATAGTTTAATTTTAGTTTTGTCTCACTTTCCTTGAAAACATAGCTGTAGTAGTGATCTAAAAGTGGTACATCAAGGGAGCTAACTCTATCTAGAGATTCACCTAACTCTTAGGATACCCACAACCTAGAGGTGTTTTAATTATGCCACTTGGATGAGGAGAGATAATAAATATAATCAAGGGGTTCAAATCCAAGTGATAATGGTATTTATAGGTAAATCTTACCCTAAACCCTTCTGAATATGTTGGGTGTATAGGGTTGACCCATTCGACCCTATATGTATTTGGGGGATAAATAACTAGGTCCTTAGCTAGGTTGACTGAAGGGCTGATGAATATCAAAGTAAAAAATACCTTGAGTAATACAAGGTTGACTCAATCAACCTTGTATAGTAATCAAAGGCTAAAAACTATATAAGGTTGACCCAGTTGACCTAGTACAGTTAGCTGGTGAAAGGGGATCAAGGTGAGGAAAAGAGGGATGAAAAGAAGAAAAAGACTAAAAGAGTGTATAAAGGAGGAGTAATATCTTAGAGAATGGTTTTAAGGGTTGGTTGGATTGGTAATAATGTGGAAATAAGGGACAATAATCTTACAAAGCACTATAGGTTTTCCCACCCCTTTCTCGATGCACCCTTTAAGGTGTGAACTCAAAGAGTTTGAGTATCGATAGGTTCATAAAAGATGTAAAGTGTCAGTATTTAATAAAATTTGAAAATATTATGTGTATACACCCTAACCCTAAGCACTAAACCCTAAACCCTAAATCATAAACCCTAAACCCTAAATCAATTGATTTATCCCTAGTTAACATCCTTGAGAGTATTAATTATTTTAATAGGCACAATTTATCCCAAATCACATCACTTATTACCCAAATTGACTAATTGGTTTGACCTGTGATGACATTAGGGCTAATTTTTCCTAAAATGACATTCTAGTAGGTTTAACAAGCTAAAATTAGCCTTGATTACCTTCATGATTATACCCTATACCCTAAACCTTAAACCATATATCTTAAAACCTAAGACCTAAACCCTAAACACTAAATCATAAACTCTTTAAACCCTAAACCAGTCATTTTAACCACAAATAACATCATTTAGATTAAGAATTAGGTTCACAAGGCTCATTCTTGCCAAAATCACATCACTAACTAACCCAATTAAATCCTAAACCCTAAACCTTAAATCCTAAACCCTAAACCTATTAGTTTAGCCTAATTTAATATATTTTAGGGTAAACTTTAGGTTTACAAGGCTTAATTTGGCCCGAATTTCATCATTGATTACCCTAATTGACTAATTAATTCAATCGGTGATGGCATTGGGGCTAATTCAGCCCAAAATCACATTTTGTTGTCACAAATATGTTCAATGAGCTCAATCTTGCCCCAATTGCCTTTGTTATTGGACCCTATACCCTATACACTAAACCTTATACATTATACCCTAATCCCTAAAACCTAAACCTTAATCCTAAAATCTTAAACCTTAAACCCTAAATCAATCAATTTAGCCCTAATTAACATCCTTTAGAATAATAATTATTTTCATAGGGCTCAATTTATCTTAGATTTCATCATTTATTAACCCAATTTACTAATTGGTTTAACGTGTGATGGCATTAGAATTAACTATGCCCAAAATCATATTTTATTATCACAAGTAGGTTCAATGAGCTCAAATTAGCCCCAAGTTACTTCACAATTAGACCCTATATCCTATATTGCTAAACCATATACCTTAAACTTTAATCCCTAAGCCCTAAACCCTATAAACTAAAGCATAAAATATTTAAACCATAAATTACTCACTTTATCCCTAATTAACATCATTTAAACTAAGAATTAGGTTCATAGGGATCAATTTGGCCCAAATAACATCACTAATTACCTCAATTGACTAATGCTTAGATTTATCAAAATATGGTTGAAATATCCATGTTTTATAGAATGAAAGAAGTGATGCACATGTTTTATTTGTGGGATTAATGTTAGAAATGTACCTAATAATTGGAAATTATTTTATGTATGTCTTTGTACATTAAATGGTTCCCGTATGCATTAGAGGCTCGACAATAGATTTCTCCCAGAATGTGTACCTTAAAATATGGCTAAATCTAAACCCAAGCTAAAAACTTGGAGTCTAACTAAGTCTAAATATGATAGGACCCTCCAAAACCTATAATTTGCATTATATATCCTAGAGGTATGAAATTAATATTAAACATCCTAAGAGTTTATAAATAAAATATAACTTTATTGAGTATTGTCATTGATGTCAAAAGGTGCATCTTGTGAAAGTTGATGTCAAAGGTGACTAAGAATAGTTCACAATGTGTAATGTGATAAGGATCATTGAAAGAGTGTTTTAATAAAATATTTTTGTCATTTGATAAATATAAAGAGATAATTTAAATGAAACTAATGTATTTTATTTGCATGAAGGTACATGTCATTAATGTCAAAGTGCATAAGAAGCTTAGTCATGAGCCTAGTCATGACATGAAGAGGTATGTGCATGAAAATGAATGAACACATACATGTAAAGGTTGTATGTAACTATTTGATTATTTATGTAAGGAATTGAAGCATTCATGAGAGTTTTAGGGTGTGCCTATAGGGGTAGGACCTTCAGTCTATGTTTGCACCTAAACCTCTCTTAGACCATGCTTGGCCTAATGAGGTATGAAGCTCAAATTTTAGAGAAATTATGGATCTGTGAGCATGGATAGAGGTGAGATAGGTTGTTTTATGCATGTTCACAAAGTTTTAGGTCATGGTTTGAAGGAAATTACATGAATCAATATTTTAGGTCTTCTTGAGTTCATAGAATGAGGCCTCAAGACCTGAGAAGCACTTTCAAAAATTTATTGGCACGTGTAACCTCTGAATGGGAATTTAGCTATTAAGGAGAGATGAGTAAGGTTTATTTATAGTATTTATAGGCACTAGTTTTTTATTCAAGGGGCAGTCCTTTATGAACAATCATTAACGCCAAAACCTAAGTTATACCTCCCTAAAACCCTAATAAGGACCTGATATGAAATATATTGTTTAAAATAACTTAGGGTGGATTCAAATGTCTAGATAAACTATTGGATAATGTAGTAAACTATCATAAGTACCTCCAAGTGGTGGTGGTTAGTTAGATGAGAGATAAAATGCATAGATACAAGCTTATTTGTCAAGAACTTGTTGTATCTTTCAAAACTTATCTTGGTTAAGAAAATAAAATGAATGGTAGAAGAAGCTATAAAATAATTTAACATTTACATTATGATTTATGAATATGTAATATCATTCAATTTTTATAATTTGGTCATCCAAATTAGCCAGTCGCAAACAGATCTAATGGTGTGAATAGTACAAAACCTAGGCATAGATTAAAAGATAGATTTGAGGGTCTGATCATGATAGATTGGTGAAAAAAACTACATAAATAATTTATTAATGAATTTTATGTGATTTTAATTCTTTATATAATCTTTGGAGGTTAGTGTATATGGTGAAATTTTTTCTCACAAAATGACTTGTCTGGTTTAAATATGACTGTGTGATATAAGGCCAAGAAATTGGTCTAAAAGACCAATATTTACCATTATACCATATGATTTTTATATCTAAATATGTTATGGATATATAATAAGACAATTTTTATACATCATGAGTCATGAAAAATATCTACACAGGTGTTGGAAGTCTAATTCATCATGACTAGTTTTTGAGGTTAATTGGTAGTTCTGAGTGAGTGAGTTGCAAAGATGTTCTTGAGCCTTTATCTCTTGAGTGAAAGTGTTAAAATAATTTGGTTATGAACCTAAGGTAATTTATAATATTTATAAATGTTTCATTTATAATATTTCATTATATTAATGGTGTTTAAGCTTCATTTTTTCAAGATAAACTTTTGAGGTATACAAGCCTAATAGGGAAGTTTATCCTAGAGGTGATTTCATAATATGAATGAAGGATAAAGGTATAATAAGTATTTGAGGAGGTAATTATTATTTTTTGGATAATTTATTTAATATTTTTTTATTTTTTTATAAGGCCATCTAGTCCCAAGAGTATTAAGTTTGATGCTAAGAGGATAGACCTAATGCAACTAGGTCTCCATGAGACCTAAAGAAGAAATGAGGCCTAATTTAATTATTTTAGAACAAAATGGGTTCAAATTACATTTTAATAATGTTCATAATATGTTATAATACATATTTTATGGCCTACCTAATAGTTTTAAGGTGTATTTCTAACCAAGTGGTGTGTGACCATGAGTCTAGTATATATACAAGGCAATTTAGGCCTATTTGAATATAGGAAATATAAGAGAATAAAATATTGCATGGATAAGTATGAGGTCTTAAAATGAGAGAATAAAAATAAGAGTATAAGTGTGGTGATAAAAATTCATTATGTGGTTGAGTTGGTGTTGAGTCACTTAGGGAGTTGGTGCTTCCTTGCAAATAGGTGCTTGTTAAAGCGTAGTCAAGTGGGTGCTTGACTTTATTGGGGTTGGTGCTCCAGGTTGAGTTCATGATAAATATAATTTGGTATTTTTTTATGGTAATATATTCCATTTTCATATATCACAATGTGTTTTCTTCCCCTTGAGGGTTTCTCTCTCATATATGTGTTTTCTTATGTTATGCTCATGTGAATGGTTTTTTATACATTGATATATCACTGTATTATTTTAATGGTTCAAGGAATTTTAAATTATAATTGAATGAATGTTTTAAAACACTGATTCACCCCCCTCTTAGTTATTGTGCTTCTAATAATTGGTATCATATCTTGGTTTTTTGAAGCAGGCCTAATAGCTTAAAGGTGATCCTAGAAGCACAATCATGTATAGTCATCAAGTACAAGGAGGTTTATCAACCAATAAGGATCCTATATTTAGTGGGACTAACCATTAATTTTGTAGCATCAAAATGAAAACCTATCTAATTTCCTTTGGGCTATGGCATAGGGTTTGTTGATGGATTCACTCCACCTTCTACACCACCAACTGATGTAGTAGGAAAAAAGGTAAGTGAGAAAAAATATAAGGCAATGAATGCCATCCTATGTGGTCTTTCAGAGGTAGAATTTATAAAGTTCATGCATTGTGATACAACTAAAGGGATTTTGGAAAATTTTCAAACCATCTATGAAGGAGACACCAAAGTGAAGTTGGAAAAGTTGTAGACCCATTGAAGGCAATTTGAAATTCTGAGAATGAAAACATTATATCTTATTTGTTAAGAGTATATGAAGTGGTAAATGTCATTATATGTCTAAGAGATAAGTTTTAAGAATCAACATTAGTACAAAATTTACTAAGTTCCCTGACATCTAAGTTTGATTCAAAAGTATTTATTGTGGAGGAAATCAAAGATCTTAAAATACTACAGATGGATGAGCTTCATGGCATCTTGAATACTTATGAAATGAGAACAAGTGATGGAAGACCTTCCAAGAAGTAATCTTCATTAGAAGTTGAGAAAAAATTAGAAGGTAAAAAGTTCAAGGATGAAGTTGATATAGATATTAATGATGACAAGATAAAAGACATTTTTGTTAGAAAACTAAGGAAAGGATCAGGTAAGTGTAAGGTCAAGTTACCATTCAAGTTATTTAACCATGGTAAGATTGGTCATTTTGTATCTAAATGTCCTAACAAGGATAATAATGAGCATGATGGAGAGCATGATTAACATCATGGTGATGATAAGAAGTTATATAAGCTTGACTAGAACAAAAAGAGTTTTAGGAAGTATGAAGGCAAGAAAGGGTCATTTAAGAACAAGATAAGTTTATATATCAAAGAAGACATTAACTCCTTTGATGTAAGTGACACTACATCTGGTAACGATGATGACTGTAATGATCATGATAGTAATGACACCTTATTCATGGTTATAGAAATGGACAACAAAGGTTTTTCAAAAGGGAAAAGTATTATGGATGATGAAGAATTAGATGAAGAAGAGGATAAAGAAAACCTTGAGGTAGAATTGGTGAGTACTCTAGAGGAGTTAAATTTTCATAGAAGGAAGAATAAAAAATTAAGATCATTAGTTAAAAGATATGAGGAACAAATCAATCTCTTGGAAGAGACAGTAAGTAACAACACCAATGAACATGAGGAGGTCATCAAATAGTTAAAAAAATATATTGAGATTGTCACTACAAGTCTTAAGACCAAGGAGGAATAATGCATCAAGTTTGGAATAAAAATTGAGTCCTTTAAGATAGAATTGGATTAGGTAATAGTCAAATTGAAGACACATTATAAATTTAAAAAGAGCACTAAAGTCCTTGGTGATATTTTGAATATTCAGAGGTCTCTACATGACAAGATAGGTCTTGGATTCAAAGAAGATGAAAAGGAATATAAGGAGAGTTAAACCTAAGAGGACAATGGACTATCAATAAGTGATAGTACTGATAGAGTAAAGACCTATGCAAGAAATCTCAAATTTGAGACTAAAATTGGTCATCAACAAGTCAAGAAGAATGTCAATAATTTAAGAGACAACAAAGGTAGAGGTGCATCATTCAACATCAGACAAACAAGGTATGTAAATCATTTCAATGTTTATTATTTCTCATGTAATCAATATAGACATAGAGTTATGAATTGTAGACATCATGCTAGAATCAATTCATCATGGAGGAATAAGGTGAATTTTCATTTTAATAGTAGAAGCAAAATTATATGCTATAATTGTGATAAAAGAGGACATATTGTAAGGGATTATAAGATAAGTCATATGAGGATGGTTAGTCAAGACAAAAGGTTTTATAATCATACCACTGATAAGTGGATCAAAAAGTTAAACCCTATGGACAAGGTGAAGGACGAGAAAAAAACTAAAGGATAAGAATATATGATAGCTAAAACTACCTTTCACATTCATGATGAAGGCATGAAATGATATATAGATATTGGTTGCTAAAGGAACATGAAAGGGGACAAGAGTAAGTTCATGTCATTAAATAATAAAGTTGAAAGACTAATGAGATTTGGAGATAACACAATTGCCAATATAGTTGGCAAGGGTATCTTGAGTTTGGACAATGGGAAGACTAAGATAGAGAATGTTTTATATGTGGAAGGTTTGAAACATAACCTTATTAGTGTAATTAAAATGTGTAACCAAGGAAACACACTAACCTTTCATGATAGAGGGTGTGATATAAGGAAAGCCAAATCAGGAAGGCTAATTGCCAATGCCAAGAGGACTAAGAATAATCTATATATATTGAATGAGATCAAGAAGGAGAGATGATTTATGATAAATATAGATGAAATTTGGTTATGGAATAAAAGGTTAGGCCACCTAAACTTTGATAATCTGGTCAAGATAATATCTAAGAAGTTTGTGAAGAATATGCCTAAAATCATCAAACCTATAAACACACTTTGCAAGGCATGTCAACATGGTAAGTAAACTAGAAGAAGGTTCAAGTCTAATTAGTGTTATACTATAAGACATTTAGAGTTAATACACACTAATCTTTGTTGACCTAAAATAATTCAAATCATTCAAGGAGATAGTTACTTCATGTTACCCATATATTACTACACAAGAATGACTTGGGTAACATTCTTGAAACATAATTCAGAAGCTCTTGACAAGTTTAAGGCATTCAAGGCTCTTGTTAAGAATGAAAAGAATGGAAAGATAAAGTCCCTAATATATAATAGAGGAGGAGAGTTTTGATCCAATGAGTTTTATGACTTATGTGAGGTTAATGGAATAAGGAAATAGTTCTTATAAAATAGGACACCTCAGTAGAATGGGGTAGTTTAAAGAAAGATTATGATAGTTCAAGAAATGATAAGATTTATAATAAATGAGTCTAGATTATTTGATGGATATTAGAGAGAGGAAGTGAACACTACAGTCTATATTTTTAATAGAGGATAGATAAGGACTAATGGAAATAAGACCCCTTATGAATTATGAAAAGGTAGACCTACTAATACATAACACTTTAGAATGTTTGGAAACAAATGCTTTGTCAAAAGAGATGAGGAAGACTTAGGTAAGTTTGATTCTAGGTTTGATGAAGGTATATTCTTGGGATACTTATTAGTAAACTCAGCCTATAGATGCTATATAAAGAGGTTACAAAAGATAGTAGAAATCACCAATGTGAAGATTGATGAGACAAGTTCTAAGAAGTCACACTCATAGTCAAAGGACATATCAGTGAATTTGGACTTCAATAATGAATAATAAATAATAGAGATAGATGAGGAAGAAGAAGAAGTTGAGGAAAGATAAGATTCAAAAGGTCCTTCAAGATAGATTTAGAGAGACCATCCTGAATCACAAATCATTGGCAACAATGATGAAGGTATACAAATAAGGAGAAGGCTGGTAGGTAACATAAATCAAGAGAATGTTGATCTATTATATAATATTAAACCTAAAAACCTTATAGAGGTAATAAAATACAAGTTTTAGATAGGTTCCATGAATGAGGAGTTAGACCAAATATAAAATAATGAGACTTAGGAACTAGTTCCTAAGTCTAAAGATTAAAATATCATTGGTATTAAATGTGTGTTAAAGAACAAGTTGAATGAAGATGGATAAGTCACTAGGAACAAGGATAGATTGGTATGTAAGGGGTATGCATAAGTTTAAGGGGTAGATTTTGAGGAGATATTTTCTCTAGTAATAATATTGGAGGCTATCGAATTGTTTCTAGCATATGTATGATTCAAAGGATTCAAGGTGCATCAGATGGATGTGAAATCTGATTTTATGAATGGGAACTTGGAGGAAGAGGCATACATAGAGAAACCCAAGGGTTTCTCATTATCACATAACAATGACTATATTTATAGATTTAAAAAGGCTCTTTATGGTCTAAATCAATCTCCTAGATCTTGGTACACTAGATTGGATAGGCATCTATTAGACCAAAGATTCAAAAGAGGAGTTGTAGATAGTAATCTGTACATAAACATAGAAGATGACCATCATTTGATAGTATTTGTCTATGTGTGTGGCACCATATTTGGTGGAAAGAGTAATAATATGACTAAGACCTTTGTATATGTGATGAAGGAGTTTGAGATGTCTATGTTGGGAAAACTATCATTCTTTTTTTCATTACAAATCATTCAATCAGAAAAAAGTATATTCATTTCACAAGCTAAGTACATAAGAGAGATGTTGACGAAATTTGAGATGGAATATTTTAAGGTTGTTAGCACACCTATGATCACAAGGTGTAAGTTAAGCAAGGGAGATTAGTCTTCAAAGGTTAATCAGACATCATATGGGTCAATTATTGGAAGTTTTATATACACTACTACCTCTAGACCTAACATCATGTAAGAAGTAGGCCTTGTGGGAATATTTCAAGAAAACCTAAAGGAAAATATTTTTCAAGAATTCAAAAGGATACTTTAGTATCTCAAGGGGACTATGGAGTTTGGGTTGTGGTATCCAAGGATCAAGGATTTTAATTTAGTAGCCTATATAGATGTAGACTCGATAGGGTGTCTAGATGATAGGAAGAGCACTAATGAATGAGCTTTCTTCTTAGAATAATTGATAGTATCATGGGTAAGCAAGAAGAATCCATGTAAAAATTATGTACTTGTGAGGCTAAATGCATTGCAATAGTTTCATGTTGCACTCAAGTCCTATGGATGAGACAGAACTTAAAAGACTACAAGGTGGAGTATGAGAGTCCTAGACCTATCTACTATGATAATACAAGTGCCATAAACATCTCAAATAATCTTATTATACACTCAATAAAAAAGCAAATTCCAATTAAGTATCATTTCCTAAGAGATAAAGTAAGTTAACAAAGTGTTAAACTTGAATATGTTTCTACAAAGGATCAGATTGTAGGCATTTTGACCAATCCACTTTCAAAATCTATTTTTGAACATCTAAGATAGGAGTTGGGTGTAATTCCTACCCCTAATAATCATTAAGGAAGTCAAATGATTAGGGGGAGATAATCAAGTGGTTCATTATCACCAAGAGTAGGTGAGTATTTATGAGAAGGTATGAATGGATATAGGGGGAACATGTTTTTTTTTCTTCATAAACTCATAATCCTATGTGTTGAGTGTTTTATTTGTAAGAGGTGTGATCCAAGAAGTTGTAGGAATTTATTTGTAATTTATGTCAAAGGGGGATAAATTTTAGAATGAGGATGAAATTTACTATTGAGAGAAGTTCCTGAGAGTGGTTACCATCAATGATAAAGGGGGAGATTGTTGAGTATTGTCATTGATGTCAAAAGATGCATCTTGTGAAGGTTGATGTCAAAAGTGACTAAGAATAGTTGACAGTGTGTAATATGATAAGGATCATTGAAAGAGTGTTTTAATGAGAGATTTTTGTCATGTGAGAAAGACAAAGAGATAATTTCAAGGCAATTAATGTCTTTTGTCTACATAAAGATACGTGTCATTGATGTCAAAGTGCATAGAAAGCCTAGTCATGACATAAAGAGCTACGTGCATGAAAATGAATAAAAATATGAATGTGAAGGTTTTAAGGCATTGTTTGAGCATGAATGTAAGGCATTGAAGAATTTATGAGAGTTTTATGGTGAGCCTATAGGGGTAAGACCTTCAGTCTATATCTACACCTAGACCTCTCTTAGACCTTGCTTAGCCTAATGAGGTACGAATATTAGATTTCAGAGCAATTTTGCATATGTGAGTATGGAAATAGGTGATATAAGTTATTTTATTCATGTTCATAAAGTTTTAGGTCATGGTTTGACATAAATTTCATGAATCAATGTTTTAGGCCTTCTCAAGTTCATAAAATGAGGTCTCAAGACCTAAAAAACACTTTCAGATGTTTGTTGGCATGTGTAATCTATGCATGGGAATTTGAGATATTAATTAGAGATGGGTAAGGATACTAGATAATATGTCTAGGCATTAGTTTTGGATTTAAGGGGCAGTCTTTTATGAATAATCATTAACACCAAACCTATGTTAAACCTCTCTAAAACACTAATAAGGACTTGATATGAAAGATATTATTAAAAATATATTAGGATGGATTTATATGCCTATATAAACTATTGGATCATGTATTCAAATCTCTTAGGTAAGTTCAAGTGGTGGTTAGTTAGATGAGAGAGAAAATGTAAAGATTTAGGCTTATTTGTCAAGAAGTTATTGTATCTCTCAAAAATTGTATTGGTTAAGAAAATAAAATGGATGGTAGAAGAATATAGAGACTCATTTTACATGTACATGATTATTTATGGATATATTATATCCTTCAATTGTTCTAATTTTGTCATCCAAGTTAGCCAGTCACAGACATACCTAATGATATGAATAGTGCAAAACCTAGGCATGGATGAAAAGACAGATTTGAGGGTCTGAGCATGATATCTTGGTGAAAAAATTTATATGAATTTATTCATGAGTTTTAATTCATGTTCATGCTTTGGATAATATTTTTATTTTATTGTATATGGTGAAAAATTTTCTCATAAAATGACCTATCTAGTTCAGATAAGATTGTGTGATATAAGGTCAATAAAGTGGTTTGCAAGACCAATATTTTCAATTAGACCATATGATTTTTATATCTAAAGATGTCAATGATATCTAATAAGACCATTTTTATTTATCAAGATTCATAAAAAGTGTCCACATGGGCATTATAAGTCTAATTCATCATGACTAATTTTTGAGGTGAATTGGTAATTATGAGTGAGTGAGTTACAGAGATGTTATCAAGCCTTTATATCCTAAGTGAAAGTGTTCCAAGAATTTGGTGATGACCATGAGGTCATGTATAATTTTTATACATGTTTCATTTTCTATATTTTAGTATCTTAAGGGTGTTTAAACTACATTTTTTCAAGATAGACTTTTAAGGTACACAGGCCTAATAGGGCAGTTTATCCTAAAGGAGATTTCATGATATGAATGAGGGATACTGATCCAAAACTAAAAATTATTGATTTATTAATGTTTCAATAATACACAAATAATAATGCTATCTTTGAGAAGAGATGTTTTATTGCTCAAAATTGTAGCTACAACATATGCATATATCTAGGAAGAGATGTATGTTTTCTTTTTTGGGATACATATCTATTTATACCTATTTTTGAAGGTAGGAGGAGAATGTGTAAGGTCACTAATCTTTAGGGAGATGAAATTTTTTGAATTCCATGAATTAAAACAATACAAAATTCAAGAAATTATTATTTTTAAATTGCACTACTAAAATTGAAATTTGGGGCACTTACATTTGGTTTTTAGGTGTCAAAACCCATTGAATAGAGATCCATGCCATATCAAAGAATTCAAATAATTCTTAGCTTTCCAATGTTTCAAATGGGAAGTCAAAAGAAGCTATGGTACAAAATTTGTGGCTCTCAAAAATTCTACCACCAATTGGGGTAGGACCATCACTTGAATTGTCACCTAAAGTGTGGCTCAGATCAGATACAGGTCTAATAAGTAATGGAGTAGGTTAGTATAGTTCATTGTCTAAGTGATTTAACTATTTTTTATTTTTGGAGAAGGCTATCTAGGCCCAAGAGGATCAATTTTGATGCTAAGAGGATAAACCTAATGCAATTAGGTCTCCATGAGACCTAAAGAAGAAATGAGGCCTAATTGAATTATTAAATACCAAAAGGGATTCAAATTACATTTGAATCATGTGAATAATATGTTATAATACCTATTTTATGTCCTACCTATGAGGTTGAATGTGTGTGGCCACCCAAGTGGTGTGTGACCATGAGTCTAGTATATATACAAGGCAATTTAGGCCTATTTGAATATATGCAATAGAAGTGAATAAAATATTACATGATTGAGAATAAAGAGGTATTGAAATGAGAACATAACAAGAAGAGTATATGTTTGTGATCAAAATTCATGATGTGTATGAGTTGATGCTGAGTCACTTAGGGAGTTGGTGCTTCCTTGCAAGTAGGTGCTTGCTAAAGCTTAATCAAGTGGGTGCTTGACTTTATTTGGGTTGGGGCTCAAATTTGAGTTGGTGATCAATATAATTTGGTATATTTTTTTATAATACTATAGTCCATTTGCATAGATCATAATGGGTTTTCTTCCCCTTGATTTTTTCCCACTCATATATGTGTTTTCTTATGTTATGCTCACGTGAATGGTTCTTTATACATTGCTATATCACTGTATTATTTTCATGGTTCAAGGAATGTTAAAGTATAATTAAATGAAAGTTTTAAAACACTAATTCACATCCCTCTCAGTGATTTTGCTTCCAGTAAACTTAAATTATAAGAAACTATATATCCCTATTTAAATTTAATTTTATACTTTAATGTTTATTTTATTTATATACTATGCATGCCAATGTAATAGTAAATTATTATGTGTATGCATTTTTATAATATAAGTAACACACACAATTTTAATAACTAATAGTAAAATATTCCATGTACATGGTTCTATTGTTTGACATTTGAAACACATGCCTTAAGGATTGGGAATGGCTTGGATTCCTGACCCTGAAGCATGGACCTACAAACACGTAGTTTAATGTGTGTTTTTGAATAAGAACAATAAAATGAAAATTTGGCCATGATAAACACTCTAAAATTTATCAAAAAAGTTCTTTAAAAAATGACTACAACATTGGCTACATTCTCCTATTTCTAAATCTTTTTTTTAATATTTTAATAAATTTAAGGTTTTTATCTATATATATTTTTAATTTTGGATTTTGATAGTTCTATATGCCAAAACTATACATGTTCATATTATTTTATGTATCTTTTGATTTTTTTACTCAAAACAAAAAAAAATTATATGGTTGAAAATTAGATCTAATTCTATACACATTAAAAAAAAAATCTAATTTTAGATATTTTTTGAGGTAGTTAGGGAGGTTGCATAATCGGCTATACATTATTGATCATATTTTAGGGTCTATTGACTTTTGAAATTAGTAAAAAAAACAAATATTATTTAATTAAATTTAAAAAAATATTTGTTGTAAACTAGATGATGTTATCTAATTATCCACCAAAGGGTTTTAAAAAAACTAAATGAATCTAAAATATGATTGGCCGTACAGAAAACCATATACTCTAGTTTTTATAAAAAATAGTACTACCTCTTTGAATTTATGATGTTTGTGAAACCTTCTTATACTTGACCATTTTAAAAAAACATTAGTAGCTTAGAAACTAGACTTGAAATTATATAGTTTATGTTCCTATGACATCTTCAAAGTTTGAGTTTAGGTGTCTCAAATTATCCATACAAGTTAAGGTTTCTTATTTTTAAGTAAAACATGTCCACTTAAGACTCCATTTTGGACCCCCAATTCCATGTACTTAACCCACATCTATAGTACTGTTTCATTATATATTATCACAATGTTTATCAATATTTGTACTTTTCCATTTTTTTAGTTCTTTGGTTTCTTTGCTTATCTTATTTTATTTATTTGCTTTCTTGTATTTTTCTTTTTGTGTAAATATAAATGGCAT
Source organism: Torreya grandis (assembly GCA_037957365.1). Lineage (NCBI taxonomy): Eukaryota > Viridiplantae > Streptophyta > Pinopsida > Cupressales > Taxaceae > Torreya > Torreya grandis. The sequence goes on from JARHVA010007055.1 coordinate 536,559, forward strand.
GAAATGAAAATATAAACAAGTGATTATCAAAGGTACCAATGTCAAATATAATTAGTTTTAGCCATTCAATAGTTTACTTATTTCATAGGTTTCCTATTTAAAATAGGATTAGATATAATACATTTGACTATAAAATTCCATGAAAGAAATATTGGAGTTTGGAGATCATAATTTTGGTGATTGGTCTCATTCTACTTATTTAAATAACTAATTTATTTCTAGAGATCTTGTTATGTCATAATCTCATCCTTATATTTTAGACTCAACATAAAACTACCATAATGCATACCTAAGTACTATATTTATATATGATTATGTCCATTTGATTAAACTAATCTGATTATGTTTTAACCTTTATGATAGGAGAAAGGGTTGATTTAGTTGACAAGCACAATTTTCAATGCCAATAAATTTGATGATTACGTTGGGGTCATTTCTAAAAATCAATTTAAATTATTTATCTTTTAAATTAATTGTTATCTCTTATTTATATTTCTCAACTAGGACCATTTTTGGACCTCCACCAATCACTCAAATTGATAAATATTAAGTAGAACAAAAAGTTGACCTAACATCAAACTTAATTCATTTAAATTGATATAATATTTATAAAAATATTCAAGTTATTATTAGGGTCTTTAATTATGAATATAACACAAATTTTTAAATATAAACACTCTTAATTTTATCATCAAAATTAGACTGATATAGTTCATAAAAATATTCATATAAGATGTGTGTGAGAGAGAGAGAGAGAGAGAGAGAGAGAGAGAGAGAGAGAGAGAGAGAGAGAGAGAGAGAGAGAGAGAGAGAGAGAGAGAGAGAGAGAGAGAGAGCTACCAATCCTAGACCAAATTTCAAAATTTTATCGAATAAACCACTAAAATATTGTTTAAAAATATTTCAAGATGGAACCACAACCCGATATATATTTAACTAGAGATATAATGAATTCCATACATTTAGATAACGAAGATGACAAGGTTACCAATAATGAATCAAATTAATATATTTTGGATGCACATGTAAAACTCAAGATCAAAGGTAATATTATTGATATTGGGAATAGACATACAAAAAATATCTTATTTGAAAGGATTTAATGTTATTAATTTTATAGAGATCCAAGTGAATCACGGGAAGATCATCTAAATACATTCAAATTATTTTGTGTTACTTTAAGAATTACTAATGAAAATATTTCCCTTAGACTTCTTTCCAAAAATTTGGAAGGAAAAAAATATCAATTGTTCATCAACCTACATCCTAATTTTATCACATAATGGAAAGACATATAAGATTGGCTTGAAATATTGTTTGGTAAGGCCAAGGATGATTTTGATTTGGTAAATGAATTATCTTATATTTCTATATATTGTTAATCACAGGATATACTGAGAGGGGGGGATGAATCAGTATATCATATATCTTATAAAACTTTCCCTTAACCAAATTCCACTTAATCAAACATTCAAGATATGCAATAAAACTCAAACAATAAACACCATACAAGATAGAGAGAGACACTAGATATAACATGGAAACCCAATGTGGGAAAAACCATGGAGAACAATCTCAAGTATATGAATGAGCACCAACGCAAACAATACTCGCAAGCACCAAATTATAGGAGTACCAACCCATAGGAGCACCAACCCCTTTTCTGAGCACCAACCCAACAAAAATTCATGAGCACCAACCCACAGGAGCACCAATCCCTTTGCTAAGCACCAACCTAGCAACAATTCGTGAGCACCAACCCATAGGAGCACCAACCCCTTTGTGTATACCACACACCTATCTCTCAATGTTTCTATCTCAACAAATGATAGTTCATTACAACATCTCTTTCCTTTCTCTCACCTTTGATCTTCTAAGCTAGATATAACAAATAAAAATCATATTCATCTCTCACAATTGCTCTTCTAAGCTAGATATTACAATATCAAATCAACCTCTATCTCACATATTACAAATGGTTTCTCAATACTTTATTTATAGCTTTCCAAATGACCTTTGGCCAACCCCCTTTGTGACCCTTCAATCCTCATGGAAAATGGTGCCAAACTTGTATGACCTTCATAGTCTTGCCTTTGAAAAGTCATGTGGTGACCCTTCATGACCAAAAACATCCTTCCTCTTTTGTCTTCACTTGGTGACTCTTGGAATTCCCCAAGATGACTCTTTATGGGAAAATGCATCCCATCCTTCTTTTGCCTTTACCCCGTGGCTCTTTGACTTTTCCATGGGCCCTTCTTTTGTCTCATATGTGACCGAAAATATATTCATTAATATTAAATAAATATTAACTCACATTAGCCAAGATATATCTATTACAAACAACATTAAATGCAATGGGGCCTTTATCACCAACAATGTTAGACCTTTGACATCAATGACAATATTTCCAACATATATTTAGGGGAAACTTTTTATCATTTTTCAATTATATTTGTAATACTTAGGGGAAAAATCCCACCTAACATGAGACTACCCAATAAACTAGTAAGATTTTACCATTATAATGACTTCTTAAGTATCATATCATACTAGAAGATAAAAATATAACATAATATAATGATAATATTATTTTTTGTATTGAGAATGAAAAAAGTTAAATAAGATTGGGTTTAAAGATAGATATTCTGTTAGGTTGTGGAGCTAAAAGCTTCAACCTTTACAAACTGAGGAATAGATGGTTGCTGAGTTCTACAGGAACTGGCGTCGGCAGCAGGACCGACGTCAGCAGAGTCCAGTGCAGAAGGCCACCGGCGACGGCAGGAAGTCGGCTGACGTCGGCAGAACCAGACTAGCAGGGACCGGCGTCGGTCGCTTGTGTGTTCCCGAAGTGTTCATTTCACGGACAGTGAGTTAAGTGAACGATGAGTTTGCATGTTAAGACCACCCAGAGTCTTGGGCTGTGAGGATAATTGTCTAAATTAAGAGTCTAAGTTATTGTTTGAGTTAGGGATCTATTTATAGACCCATTGGCATGTATTGTTAAAGGCTTGAGATAGAAAGGAAGAGTTCCTTCTAGTTGTAAGATCTGTGAGTTGCAGGTTGTTGCAAGCTCATTGGGGATCTACATGTAAGTTTGGTCTTTGAATTGCAGGTTACAGGTTCATGAGAGATCAGCTTGAAGTGCTATAGAGTGCTTGGTGTACCGGCAGGGTTATTACTGACTGGTTGGTGAGGTGAACACCAATTCTGTGTGTGAGTTGGTTGTTGGGACCGTTTTTTGTGTAGGAGAGTGTGTGTGAGAAGAATTACTGTACACTTGAGGTGTGGCGAATCTCTGTAAGGTGAAAGAGTGTGGCGGCTCTTTGATGTATTCTTTTCTGTATAGTGTTAATACAAGATAGTGTATTGTCTCTCATATTCTGTGCTATTGGTGAATTCTAGTTACTTGTGTTTCTGGTTATTTCCGCATATTTAATTGCTTATATTTGGTAATCATACTGTGCTCTTTCTGAGGAGCAAGATCCTAACGGGTGGAATTAGAACAGGTGTGTTTGTTCTTGGATTTACCTCCACCCCCCTCTCCCAATAAGTGGTATCAGAGCTTTTGTTTGGGATACTAACAGATTGGTGTAGATCTGGGTAGTGTGTTTTGATTACAGGTTACTCACAGGGTTTCTGTTTGAGTGGGAGTTGAGCAATGGCAGAAAATAGTCAACTACGAATGGAAAAGTTTAATGGCAAGAACTACCAATTATGGAGGATGTAGATTGAGGACTATCTGTATCAAAAAGATTTGTACTTACCGTTGGGTGGGGTTGCTAGCAAACCCTTGGATATGAAAGATGAAGAATGGGAGGTTCTTGATCGGAAGGCTCTGGGATCTGTTAGATTGAGTCTTGATTCATCTGTGATTTCCAGCTTATCACAGTGTAAGACAATGGTGGAGTTGATGAAATCTTTGGCAAATTTGTATGAAAAACCCTCGGCTTCTAATAAGGTATTTCTTATGAAGCGTTTATTTAATTTGCAAATGTTGGAAGGTGGATCTGTTCATAGCCATCTTAGTGATTTCCATGGTTTGGTAAACCAGTTAAGTTCAATTAATATTGTATTTGATGATGAACTTAGAGCTCTCTTAATCTTGTGTTCATTGCCTGAAAGTTGGGAAGGTTTGGTAATGGCAGTTTCTAATACTGTGTCTCCTTCAAAAGTCTTAAAAGTGGATGATGTTGTGAGTGTGATCTTGAATGAAGAGATACGCAGGAAAAGCACAGGTGAATCATCTGGAGATGCTTTGAGTGTTGAAGGAAGAGGAAGGCCAAGAGAGAAGACAGAGCATGGGAGATCAAGGTCGAAGATAGGCAAAAGATCCAAGTCCAGGTATGGCAGAATAACCTGCTAGAAATGTGGAAAGCAAGGGCACTTAAAGAGAGATTGCAGATCGGGTGAAGATCAGCATGAAGGACATGTAGAAGAAGCAGATGTCGCGGGTTACGTTGCATAGGATGCTCTGGTATGTTCTTTGGATAAAGTAGAATCTTGGGTATTAGATTCAGGTGCCTCTTTTCATGCATCCCCACATAGGGAATTTTTTCATGAGTATGTCCAGGGAGACTTTGGAGAAATTTGTGTAGGGGATGGTAAGTCTTGTCAGATTGTTGGCAAGGGCAAAGTGAAGCTGAAATTGCAGACAGGTGACACATGGGTGTTAAAAGAGGTCATGCATGTCCCAGTTCTGAAGCGAAATCTGATTTCTGTTAGAAGTTTGGGTGAAGAGGGTTGCACAATAACTCTCATAGCAGACTCTTGGAAGGTTACCAAGGGTACACTTGTTGTAGCTAGAGGTAAGAAAGTAGGTACGCTTTATCTATCTACTTGTTTTACTGATTCTCTTTCTAGGTTATCTACTTCAGCTGTAGATTCAGAGATGTGGCTTGATAGGCTTGGTCACATAGATAAGAAGGAGATGCTGGTTCTTGAGTCAAAGAATATGCTTTCGGATTTGGAAGGCATGGATCGTGGTTTCTGTATGCAGAAGAAGAAGGTGAGGTTTCTTGAGGAATCCGATGTTAGTGACAAGAACGGGAAAGCCTTGGTTTTCAAGGAGAAAGTGACGGACAGAGTTTAGCATAAGGTGCAGAGGAATTTTGAGCAGAGCAAGGGTGATTTGGACAAGGTTTTGATCCAAAAAGAGCTCACGAGAAAAAGTCAGGTCTCACAAGAAAAACACAGAGACCGACGTCGGCAGGAAAACCGGCGTCGGTGTCCAGACAGGGACCGACGTCGGCTATGTGCAGCCCGACATCGGTGACTCCGGGCAGAAAAGAGATCGGCGTCGGCCAGGGGAAACCGACATCGGCAGGGAGGCAGTCGCAGGGAATCGACATCGGTCGGCTGTAGACTGAGATGTGACCGGCATCGGTTACTGAGATGAATTTTGGGTGGACAGCTAGTTGTCATGGAGTCTCAAGCGCCCATATGGAGGACTGAAGGTGTAAGTAAGTTCTTAAATTTGTCATTTCCCTTCTTTACACTACTTGTTGCTCACTTATGGCATAGGACCAGGAAGTTATTGAAGAAGCAGAACAGGTAGATCCAGGAAACAGTGGGAGCTCGGCATGGATGAGGATGTGATTCCTTGGAGGAGAACCAAACAGGTGTTTTGGGTAGTGTTGCCAGCTGGAAGTAAGCACTGAGAGACGAATGGATGTTGAGGATGAAGAAGAGCAGAAATGGATACGTGAGATGGAAGATCAGGGTATATGATCTTGTATTAGCTGCAGGGCAATGGAGGTTTGATCATTGTGTTTCTCTTTACCAGGCTGGATAATATTAGCTACATTATCCTATTTTCTGTATGATGTGCTTGTTGCAGGGTTACATATACAGGGATTGCTGAACTAAAGGTAAAGCTAGTTCAGGTGTTTGTCATGGAGAATCTGGGAGCAGCAAGATTCTTTGGCATGAGTGTGTTCTAGAGACATGGAGGTCTTGTTGACTTTGTTTCAGGATGATTGTGTGAAGCCGGTTAGCACGCCGATGGTTAGACAGTTCATAGAACAGGTGTCTTGATTCACATAATGAGGTTAAGTGCATGGTATGTACTAAACCTGAGTTTTCCCAAGCAGTGGGAGTTGTCACAAGTTTGGAGTCAATCCGGGAGAGTAATACTGAAGGGCAGTTCAGTGGGACCAGCAGCAGGTGCACATGCTATGCAGGGTCAAGTTCTTTTTCTACATGGTTGTAGATGCGGATGTGGCAGGTAATTTGGATGACAGGTTTTGCACCATGGATTTTGTGGTGGTTGGTCTTCAAGAGTGATCTTGAGGAGGGATACAAAGCCAAGGAAACAAACTAGACGGTGTACAGGTACAGGTACAGGTTGCAGCTGTTTATCTCCAAGTGGGAGATTGTTAGGTTGTGGAGCTAAAAGCTTCAACCTTTACAAATTGAGGAACAGATGGTTGCTGAGTTCTACAGGAACCAGTGTCGGTAGCAGGACCGACGTCGGCAGAGTCCAGTGCAGAAGGCCACCGATGACGGCAGGAAGTCGGCTGACGTCGGCAAAACCAGACTAGCAGGGACCGGCGTCAGTCGCCTGTGTGTTCCCGAAGTGTTCGTTTCACGGACAGTGAGTCAAGTGAACGATGAGTTTGCATGTTAAGACCACCCAGAGTCTTGGGCTGCGAGGATAATTGTCTAAATTAAGAGTCTAAGTTATTGTTTGAGTTAGGGATCTATTTATAGACCCATTGGCATGTATTGTTAAAGGCTTGAGATAGAAAGGAAGAGTTCCTTCTAGTTGTAAGATCTGTGAGTTGCAGGTTGTTGCAAGCTCATTGGGGATCTACATGTAAGTTTGGTCTTTGAATTGCAGGTTGCAGGTTCATGAGAGATCAGCTTGAAGTGCTATAGAGTGCTTGGTGTACCGGCAGGGTTATTACTGACTGGTTGGTGAGGTGAACACCAATTCTGTGTGTGAGTTGGTTGTTGGGACCATTTTTTGTGTAGGAGAGTGTGTGTGAGAAGAATTACTGTACACTTGAGGTGTGGCGAATCTCTGTAAGGTGAAAGAGTGTGGCAGCTCTTTGATGTATTCTTTTCTGTATAGTGTTAATACAAGATAGTGTATTGTCTCTCATATTCTGTGCTATTGGTGAATTCTAGTTACTTGTGTTTCTGGTTATTTCCGCATATTCAATTGCTTATATTTGGTAATCATACTGTGCTCTTTCTGAGGAGCAAGATCCTAACGGATGGAATTAGAATAGGTGTGTTTGTTCTTGGATTTACCTCCACCCCCCTCTCCCAACAAGTGGTATCAGAGCTTTTGGTTGGGATACGAACAGATTGGTGTAGATCTGGGTAGTGTGTTTTGATTACAGGTTACTCACAGGGTTTCTATTTGAGTGGGAGTTGAGCAATGGCAGAAAATAGTCAACTACGAATGGAAAAGTTTAATGGCAAGAACTACCAATTATGGAGGATGCAGATTGAGGACTATCTGTATCAGAAAGATTTGTACTTACCGTTGGGTGGGGTTGCTAGCAAACCCTTGGATATGAAAGATGAAGAATGGGAGGTTCTTGATCGGAAGGCTCTGGGATCTGTTAGATTGAGTCTTGATTCATCTGTGATTTTCAGCTTATCATAGTGTAAGACAATGGTGGAGTTGATGAAATCTTTGGCAAATTTGTATGAAAATCCCTCGGCTTCTAATAAGGTATTTCTTATGAAGCGTTTATTTAATTTGCAAATGTTGGAAGGTGGATCTGTTCATAGCCATCTTAGTGATTTCCATGGTTTGGTAAACCAGTTAAGTTCAATTAATATTGTATTTGATGATGAACTTAGAGCTCTCTTAATCTTGTGTTCATTGCCTGAAAGTTGGGAAGGTTTGGTAATGGCAGTTTCTAATACTGTGTCTCCTTCAAAAGTCTTAAAAGTGGATGATGTTGTGAGTGTGATCTTGAATGAAGAGATATGCAGGAAAAGCACAGGTGAATCATCTGGAGATGCTTTGAGTGTTGAAGGAAGAGGAAGGCCAAGAGAGAAGACAGAGCGTGGGAGATCACGGTCGAAGATAGGCAAAAGATCCAAGTCCAGGTATGGCAGAATAACCTGCTGGAAATGTGGAAAGCAAGGGCACTTAAAGAGAGATTGCAGATCGGGTGAAGATCAGCATGAAGGACATGTAGAAGAAGCAGATGTCACGGGTTACGTTGCACAGGATGCTCTGGTATGTTCTTTGGATAAAGTAGAATCTTGGGTATTAGATTCAGGTGCCTCTTTTCATGCATCCCCACATAGGGAATTTTTTCATGAGTATGTCCAGGGAGACTTTGGAGAAATTTGTGTAGGGGATGGTAAGTCTTGTCAGATTGTTGGCAAGGGCAAAGTGAAGCTGAAATTGCAGACAGGTGACACATGGGTGTTAAAAGAGGTCATGCATGTCCCAGTTCTGAAGCGGAATCTGATTTTTGTTAGAAGTTTGGGTGAAGAGGGTTGCACAGTAACTCTCACAGCGGACTCTTGGAAGGTTACCAAGGGTACACTTGTTGTAGCTAGAGGTAAGAAAGTAGGTACGCTTTATCTATCTACTTGTTTTACTGATTCTCTTTCTGGGTTATCTACTTCAGCTGTAGATTCAGAGATGTGGCTTGATAGGCTTGGTCACATAGATAAGAAGGAGTTGCTGGTTCTTGAGTCAAAGAATATGCTTTCGGATTTGGAAGGCATGGATCGTGGTTTCTGTATGCAGAAGAAGAAGGTGAGGTTTCTTGAGGAATCCGATGTTAGTGACAAGAATGGGAAAGCCTTAGTTTTCAAGGAGAAAGTGACGGACAGAGTTCAGCATAAGGTGCAGAGGAATTTTGAGCAGAGCAAGGGTGATTTGGACAAGGTTTTGATCCAAAAAGAGCTCGCGGGAAAAAGTCAGGTCTCACAAGAAAAACACAGAGACCGACGTCGTCAGGAAAACTGGCGTCGGTGTCCAGACAGTGACCGACGTCGGCTATGTGCAACCCGACGTCAGTGACTCCAGGCAGAAAAGAGATCGGCGTCGGCCAGGGGAAACCGATGTCGGCAGGGAGGCAGTCGCAGGGAATTGACATCGGTCGGCTGTAGACTGAGATGTGACCGGCATCGGTTACTGAGATGAATTTTGGGTGGACAGCTAGTTGTCATGGAGTCTCAAGCGCCCATATGGAGGACTGAAGGTGTAAGTAAGTTCTTAAATTCATCATTTCCCTTCTTTACACTACTTGTTGCTCACTTATGGCATAGGACCAGGAAGTTATTAAAGAAGCAGAACAGGTAGATCCAGGAAACAGTGGGAGCTCGGCATGGATGAGGATGTGATTCCTTGGAGGAGAACCAAACAGGTGTTTTGGGTAGTGTTGCCAGCTGGAAGTAAGCACTGAGAGACGAATGGATGTTGAGGATGAAGAAGAGCGGAAATGGATACGTGAGATGGAAGATCAGGGTATATGATCTTGTATTAGCTGCAGGGCAATGGAGGTTTGATCATTGTGTTTCTCTTTACCAGGCTGGATAATATTAGCTACATTATCCTATTTTCTGTATGATGTGCTTGTTGCAGGGTTACATATACAGGGATTGCTGAACTAAAGGTAAAGCTAGTTCAGGTGTTTGTCATGGAGAATCTGAGAGCAACAAGATTCTTTGGCATGAGTGTGTTCTAGAGACATGGAGGTCTTGTTGACTTTGTTTCAGGATGATTGTGTGAAGCCAGTTAGCACGCCGATGGTGAGACAGTTCATAGAACAGGTGTCTTGATTCACATAATGAGGTTGAGTGCATGGTATGTACTAAACCTGAGTTTTCCCAAGCAGTGGGAGTTGTCACAAGTTTGGAGTCAATTCGGGAGAGTAATACTGAAGGGCAGTTCAGTGGGACCAGCAGCAGGTGCACATGCTATGCAGGGTCAAGTTCTTTTTCTACATGGTTGTAGATGCGGATGTGGCAGGTAATTTGGATGACAGGTTTTGCACCATGGATTTTGTGGTGGTTGGTCTTTAAGAGTGATCTTGAGGAGGGATACAAAGCCAAGGAAACAAACTAGATGGTGTACAGGTACAGGTACAGGTACAGGTTGCAGCTGTTTATCTCCAAGTGGGAGATTGTTAGGTTGTGGAGCTAAAAGCTTCAACCTTTGCAAACTGAGGAACAGATGGTTGCTGATTTCTACAGGAACCGACGTCAGTAGCAGGACCGACGTCGGCAGAGTCCAGTGCAAAAGGCCACCGGCGACGGCAGGAAGTCGGCCGACGTCGGCAGAACCAGACTAGCAGGGACCGGCGTCGGTCGCCTGTGTGTTCCCGAAGTGTTCGTTTCACGGACAGTGAGTTAAGTGAACGATGAGTTTGCATGTTAAGACCACCCAGAGTCTTGGGCTGTGAGGATAATTGTCTAAATTAAGAGTCTAAGTTATTGTTTGAGTTAGGGATCTATTTATAGACCCATTGGCATGTATTGTTAAAGGCTTGAGATAGAAAGGAAGAGTTCCTTCTAGTTGTAAGATCTGTGAGTTGCAGGTTGTTGCAAGCTCATTGGGGATCTACATGTAAGTTTGGTCTTTGAATTGCAGGTTGCAGGTTCATGAGAGATCAACTTGAAGTGCTATAGAGTGCTTGGTGTACCGGCAGGGTTATTACTGACTGGTTGGTGAGGTGAACACCAATTCTGTGTGTGAGTTGGTTGTTGGGACCGTTTTTTGTGTAGGAGAGTGTGTGTGAGAAGAATTACTGTACACTTGAGGTGTGGTGAATCTCTGTAAGGTGAAAGAGTGTGGCGGCTCTTTGATGTATTCTTTTCTGTATAGTGTTAATACAAGATAGTGTATTGTCTCTCATATTCTGTGCTATTGGTGAATTCTAGTTACTTGTGCTTCTGGTTATTTCCGCATATTCAATTGCTTATATTTGGTAATCATACTGTGCTCTTTCTGAGGAGCAAGATCCTAACGGGTGGAATTAGAACAGGTGTGTTTGTTCTTGGATTTACCTCCACCCCCCTCTCCCAACATATTCTACGAGACTAGCATATGCCAATGAAAAATCTTGAAGGCAAACAATATTTTAGAAAATTAACTAGTCTCCATTAAAAGACAACTATATGTAAAACCTTCTACATCAAGTAAAATAGTAAATGCCTCAAAAGTTAAGATTGAACCACATAATAATTATTGTAACATTTTTGAGTTAGATCATCATTCTGATAATTATATTTCTTCTCATAAATGTGTGGAAGAATAATATTGTGTCCCACTAAACAACAATATTTTTAATAATAAATAAAATAAATCCTCAATGATTTAAAAAAGAAAAGAAAAATATATATGCACTATATATTTTTATAAATAAGTTAAAACACTTATTTGATTAATATCAATGGTCCAAAGTCAAAATATTTTGAGGAGAGTTTGGAAGTGTATGTGACCTATTTATTCCAAAAAGTGGGACATACTAGTATTTTTGTAAAGGCTCCATAAGGGAAAGGATATCATATCTTATGATCTAGTGGATAACATAAACATGTGTACTGATGAGGGCCCTTTCAATAGAATTGAGATTTCTAACACTTATGTAGTTTAAACTAGAAAGACATATTATAAAGTTGTCTATGAGGATAATTCAAACATAGATAAACCTGTTGACATCCATACTTCATACTCAAAAACTTTAGTTTTAGACAAAGGTAAGACTCCAAGAAAAAAAAAATTCTTGTAGACAATTAAGCTAATAATACGGAAAAACCAAATATAATTTACATTTTGGATATAATAACACACAATATGAGATTGATTTAGTCCAAGAAATTATACATAAAATAGCACCAATTTTATACCTTGTAATATAATTAATTATTTCACTAATACAAATATTAAATATTCTTTTTAGACAAGATGTTTGCCTACTAGATCACATAGATAACATTGACAGAATAATAAAAAGCAATGATCCTAGTGATATTATAGGTTTACACTAAGAAACATCTGAAGAAAATGGGAATATATTTCTAAATAAAATAATCCTCCTTATGATTATATACATCCATTTTATGTTTCCATTAATATTTATGATAATATCATTCACAATTGCATTCTTGATACAAGATCATTGAAAAATTCAATGCTTAAATTCATTACTAACTTATTAGGCACACATTATGATAAGGATAATAAAAAACTTATGGGTTTTGATTTTTGACAAACTAAAAGCTACAGTAAATTTCAATACATAGTTATCAAAATTTCCTAGGATGAAAGGATTAGATGCATAACCAATGAATAAGTTCTTGATATTATTGCTAACTATGCTATGCTTTTAGGAATATATTGGTCAAAGGACACCAATACATTTTTTTGAAAGATACAATGTGGGTTCATGTAGGAAATGGAATTTAACTTATGTATATAGAGGATTGGAATGGTACTCATATTGAGCCTATATCAGCTAACATTTCCTTTATTGAAACTAGATTTGACACTTATGGAATATTAACTCTATAAAATCCAAATTAGTAGCATGTTAGAACATTCCATAGAGAAAATATTTGGTATTTATACTTTTACGATGTTTGTTCTCAAATTGGTAATGGTATTGGTGAGATCATTATTTATCCTACTGGTAAGATTTTTAGATATATTATCAATTATGTTTTGATACAACCAAATAATATAGAAAAATTTAAGATTTATTCTTGGGCCTTGAAAAAGAGATTAAGTTAAAAATCAAACATCTTGAATTCTTTTGATATTTTAAATTATCTATTAGGCATAAAATAAAAATCTATGAAACTAATTAGTCATGCTTACATAAATACATACCAAAGTGTATAGGCTCAAAATTTAGAATGCAACTAAGGAATAAACCTAAACTATAAACCTAGACTTAAATGATAGAGAAGCAAATGAAACAAGACAAGTAAACACAAACTTAAACCAAACCAAACATGAATAAGCTTACTCCATTATGATTGAACGTGATTAGGTCCTAATTGTAATAGATGTGGGTGCTCAAATATTCAAGGCAAATAGAATTGGGCAATGTTTTAGTGTGAAAAAAGATTTTTGATGGATTTTATATGCTTGGATTCACTTGATAGTTTGATATTAATTCATTAAAATAAATGTGGATGATGGAAGTGATGGATTTCACATCAATTTATAGGTTTATATGAGGTTGATCAGATGATTGAGGATTATTTTAATTTGTTGAATTATAGTAATAATCAACGGTTAGGAATTAATCATCATTCATGATGACAATGACCAATTCCATGGGTAGATAAGAAAGGGGATTTTATTGAGTGAGTCAACGAGAATGAGTCAAGTTAGTTGGTTGAGTCATCAAGAAACTTGAAATTTTCTAAGGTAACTCATAAGGTAGTTTAGGAAGTTGAAGAGGGTGGTTGGATGAGTCAACATATGGTTAATACAAATGTGGAGGATGTTTGGGTGATGTGAAAAATCATGATTATTAATTAATTTTAGAGGAAAATGTGTGCATAATTGATTAATTAAGAATTAATCACTTATTCAAAACTTGGAGGGAAACATTGTTAATTTGAATACAAATTATGAAAGAGGAAGGGTTAATATGTCAAAGTAAAATTTGAAACTAAATGGTAAAATTTATGTGTGTACATTGAAATGGTTTTATGAAGTAATACCATTTCAAACTATAGTAGATACATTATAACATTGATGATCGTGGAGAAGAAAGTTGCTCCAGGCAACTAGAAATGAACATGATGATGCCCCTTCAAGTGTTCATGTGGGAAAATGGATGAATACTAAAAATTATTAAAGGAAAATGAAAAAGTGGTTATAATGAAATACATGTATAAATAATATTAATAGAGTTGATAAAGCACTTACAAGGTTAAAACATGTGTAAAATGATTTGCCCCTATTTGTTAAAATCTAGAGAGTAGATTGGAACAAGAATATTTCCCATTCATTAATTGCACACTTGGATGGTACTCATGACTTAGGGGTCACTTGAGTGGATGTGGGAAAATTATATCCCAATGATACTAAGATATGGGTCAGAGAATGAAAAATATTAATTTTATGATGTTTTTATAAAAGTATATAAGATTGATAGATTCAAGTAGAGAAAAAGATTTTAGGACTTTGATCAATAGTTTGCCTTAAAATTTGGGGAAAAAGGGTTGTGAAATGTGAAAATAATGGTTTTGGAGGTAAAAATAAATGAATTTTGGGGTGGATTATAAATAGGATTATGGGTATTTTTGAAAAAAAATTGTGTTTATTCATTTGTTTGTGATTGATTTTAAATTGAAACTATGTGATTTTTACTCTAGAGTTAGAGAGGAAAATGGATCATATTCTAATGGATAGGCATCATAGCAAGCAGGTACGAGTGCACCAAAGGCTAGATGGGAGTGAGGATGTGGAAAGTAATAATTTTATGTTTTTTAGTTTTGTTAGATTAGAATTAAATGTCATAGAAAGTTGAGTTGAACAAATTCATTATTTACATAATGACAAATTCAACATCAATCTTGGAAAATTCATTAGGGTAAATAGTGAATTCATAAAAAAATAGGTCAATGGATGGAAATATTGAATTCATCAATTTTCATGGCCAATCTAAAAATAATAATTAGATAATTTGTTAAAGTGTGTAGCAAATCTGTCAAAACGTTTAGCAAATTTGTTGAAAATGTCAACAAATTCATCCACAACCCTAGCAAATTTGTTGAAAATTTCAACAGATTCATTTAGAATAATGGTGAATTCATCCTATAAAATGGTGGTCTTTAAAATTGTAAAATAAAAATTAACATTCTTAAGAGTGATTAAAAAATTAATAGATGTATGATTTAAGGAGGATGAAGTAGCTAAATAGGATTAACATTTTACTTGTAAAATTCAAATGCAGGAGCTATTACCAATTTTTATACATAAGAGAGATGCTCAAGAGCACTAACATTTATGGTTAGATTTAATGATTATGAGGTGAGAGTGTTAAAGTTGAATGGATTGGATTACATTGTGAAGTTGCTAGAGATATAGGAAAATAGTTCATATTTGATTGTATTGGTTGAATGCTAATATAGAGAGACTATCACATTTCACCAACTGATAGGTGAGATGACCGTTACATTTGAGAATGTATGGAGGATCCTAAGGATACTGATTTGAGGCAAACATGTGTAATAGAGTGAGAGTGCACATGTAGTTACTTTGTATCAAATATTTGGGGAGGATTTGATACATATGGTGAGGGGTAGGGTTGACATTGATACTTGTTTGGGTTTAGATATAGAAATTTTGATGGTGTTATTTAAGGTTGGTGTCAATGGAATTTTGATATATGATAAGAGTGTGAGAGTATTCCCAATGGGGTTAATTGATGTTATTGGTGATATGCTAGAGATTTCCACTTAGTTTGCATGGTGACCATGTGTACTAGCACATTTATATAGGAATCTACATCATGTAGTTTATACAAGTGGAGTTTATATTAGCTCATCTACACTAATTTAGGTGTGGACATGGGAACATATGGTGATTGAGTGCTTGATAGGTCATATAAGGATTATGACTACTAAGGAGACATTTTATTATAGATGGCATGTATATGTATGGACACAATAGACACACCTAGGAGACATGGATTATTATAGGTAGGCGATAGATAAGTTAGGTGAAAATTAAATTATTTGGAAATATTACATATAGGTTGATCCATAGTGGAGGGATAATTCCAAACATTTGGACTACATTATGACATAGTGTTATATTTTTGGGTATCACCTGTACATTATTATGTGGTACTGAATAGACAAAGTGATGAGATAATTTGGGATTAGATAGGATATACCAATTGGTCCTCATGTTTTTACATGATCAGTGTGGGAGAGAGCACATTAGGGTATGAGGATTAATCCTAGAATGGTAGTGTAGCGTTGGACATATGTATAAAT